>JACCHW010000006.1:6306586-6749241 GCA_018907185.1 Platyscapa corneri | reverse complement strand
TTTTACTTACTGGTAAAAAAATAAAATAAAATATGTTTATTGCATTTTTTAAATAATTTTTTTTATCTTATAGGAGCAAGTTTAGAAGGTATACAGTTACTTAATAGACATTTAGAAATCACTGGAGATGTACAGAGCTGTAGTTTAATCGCAATAAGAGCCTTATCATCAAAATTATTACAAGAAAGTCAAGTACAAATTTGGATTGAAAGGTAAACTTTTCAAATAAATCTTTAATAAATACAATTTTTATAAAATTTTTAATTTAGTTATAGAGGATTATTAGATGCTTGGAAAATGTGGACTCAAAGAGCTCATTTTGATATAGCCATGAGAGCATCAGCAAATGAAAAACCACCGCAACAAATGTATATTTCTTGTAATTTTTGTGGAAAAAGTATATCAACGCTTATTCAGGGATTGAGCCGAGCTAGACATACTCCTAAGGGCTTGCGTTTGCCCCATCGGACTACTCCGTTCCACGTATGTTTCGCCCTTACGATACCTTCCCTCCCCTCCCTTCGCCATGTCCCCCCTCCCCGTTCATCGCTATCGCTTCAAGGGAGATCCTCTTTCACCTCTTTTCCACCCGTCGTTACCCTTATCCCTCATTGCCTTCCGCTTTTCTCCTGTCCCCGTTGTCGACCCCCGGCATTCCACCCGTATATTTTCTCTGGTATTTTCAATTTCCCCCTTGTCCCTCAGGATCCAAGTGCAAATTCGACGGAGCCCCAGGGGTGTATCCTTCTTGCCCTTTAACCAAGAATCACCATAGTAACTAAATAAACATAACTTCTACACCCTCCAACCTGCATTAAGTAACGCAGGGTCTTCAACCCCGGGTATTTTTTCACCCTAAGGGTGTCCCGCGGTAGAGTATCCGCATTTATGGTTCGTTCTCCTCGCTGTCCGCCCCCTTTTTTCCGTCATTTCATCTTCGCCTAAGCAGGCACTGCATTGTCAAAGTTCGCTTCCCATTTTCTTGAAACTTTCCTACTTTCTTCCTTCGCGTTTTCCTCCTCCAGCTTTTCATTCCGATATTCCTATTATCAGCTCCTCTTCCCAGGCCTAGCGCCTATCAAGGAGGGTAACGGCGGGCCATTCTTCCTTACCAACGCGTTCCCGTCCTGTCCCTTTCCGGTTGCCTTCTCGGTGTTTCATCTGGCGTCTCTCTATTTCCCCTCGTTTGTTCTTCGTTTTCTCCCCTCTCCTCGAACCCCTATTTGCCACCTGTTGAAAACTTTGAGTCCTTTTTTTAATAACCTTTCCCTTTCACTTAATACGATAACTTATGGAATCCTAATAATTACAGCATGACTTCAACCCTTTTTATGTATATTTTTTTTCTTTTTCTGCCCCAAACTGTCACGGTAATATGGGTCTTTCATTCTGACTTCCTATTTTCCATTTTTTGTCACACTTTACCATGTAGCGTTGGCCAAGGAAAGCATTGTATGTATCAAGTTCTGAAAATACCATTAGATGTTATACATCACCTTTAACGTCTGCAACCGCACACGTTGTGTCCAACATTACCAATAGGGTTATCCCCCACATATTATCTTCATCTACTGATTGAAAATGTATGTACTTTTTACATGAAACTGTTGTCTTTGATACCGCAGTTCCATATATTTCAATAAAACCTTCAGAAATTCCTTCGATTGGCTCTGGTAAACTTACATTAACTGAAATATTGTCAGTCGTTAATATTTCTACACCTTTTCCATTTGAGCTAATCTGTACAATAAAAGTAAATACAATTTTAACTACAATTAAAAAAATATTATCATATCAATATAGATGATTTAAATTAAACGTTTTTTATTAAAAAAATTTAACTAAATGTATATTTGTATACATAATATTAATAATTAATGAACATTAGTTATTAAATAATTAAGAAAACATAGTAAAATAAAAGAATTTTCTAACAATGTAGGTTATAAATATTAAATTAGTAAATTTATCACCTTCTTAATTTGTCCAAGTAGAATTATTTCAGAATTTAAGTTCTGACCTAATTGCTGTCCTCCAATGCGCTTTGCTACAGTTATTTTATTAACCATGGTTATTAAAATATTGATAATGATCTAACACAAATATACTGTAATAGTTACAATTGACCTGCGCCTCTAAATATAAAGCGCGCCAAAATCATAAAACATAATTCACAATTGGATTAAGGTGCACACACAACCTAATATCTTGCACACCTCAAGCGGACGTACGCTATTACATAGAAATATAGTAGAATATCATTGTGCAGGCATTAATGAATTCAAACTCTAATTTAAAATATTACATAATAATTATACTTGAAATAATAAAAATAATAAAAAAATATAAATTACAAAATTTAAATTTTATTTAAAAAATTTGTTTACTATTTGTAAATATTTTTTTTAATACTTCGACACATAATAAATACTTTTTAAAAAATATTATTTAGTTTATATAATATGTTGAAAAATTTAAATACGCTTTAAGAAAAAAGAATTTGATTTATAAAAGTAAAATAAAGCACCTAGAATATGAAATTATGTGTAAAGTAATTAATGCTTTACTATTACACAATGGTATCATATTTAATTATAGGTATTTATAAAAAAAAGAAAAATATTTATTTTTATTGCAAATTTTACTGGCGTTGGCCATCTTACCCCTGCTTCTACAGACCCGCGGTCTGTTTTTTGACTAGTCTGTTGCAGACCATCTCCATCTTACCTGCGCTCCCTCTGAAGTACCATCCGGTTCAACAGGCGTTTCTTACTTCTTCCTTCCCTCCCTTTGATTATTCTCTTCCCCTGCCTTTTCCCCCCTTACACACGCCTCCAGCTTGCTGTTCTTTTCTTGGGCTTACGTTTGTCTTTCCTTTCCTTTCGGACCCTCATCCCTTATCCATTGCCACTTCCCCGACTTCGGCAGCTCAATTCCATTGTCTTCGCGTCCTCCCCACACGGTTCTTACAGTTATACCTCTTCTTATTTCTTTACGCGTCTCTTTCCCTGTTCCATTCCCTTATATGACCCCATGTGACTTTCGCAGTTTGCTAATAATTCGTTACCGCTCCTACGGCGCTTACATTTCGGCCTGAGTTACCACAGAGCGCACCTGCCGTCAGCCTCTTTCTCCGTACCATTTTTCATCAATGCTTCGTTAATTTTTCTTTCCCTTTCACCGTCTGACCCTGGCTTTTATACTCGTTGTCTCGTTTTCAAATTCGACCGCCTACCGAATTTTTTTATCTTTCCCCGTGCTTTTTCTCTGTTCTTGTTTACGCCCCGCAGCGCGACACTCATTGACGGCACCCGTATTCTCTCCCCTCTAACTTGGTACGCATGCCGCTTTGCTTCTCCGCCTTTCTCCGCATCTCCGCTTTTCATTTTTTCGCGTTGCTATGCCAGTCCCAACCTCCTCCCTACCATCCTGCATGCATTTTCCATTTCTCGAGCCCCTCGCTGCTACGTCCATTCGGACCCTCTTATTCCCTCACCAGCTATTGTCTCTACATCGCCTCTTCCCCTTATAATCTGGCCCCCGAATATTGCTTCTACCCGCGCTCGTTGCTCCATCCGCCGCGCGTTCCGTCCTACCACCGCTTAGCCGGCACTTAGTCTCATCCTTCTATATCATATACTATCTCTCTACTCGTTTTCTATGATCTCCCCGATTTTTCTCATAGTTTTCCGTCCTTGACTTACATCACGCATTCCCCTACCCGTTGGTCACCTGCACTTTGCCCTTTTTTCCGCGGCCCACTCCTGCTGCGTACCTTTCTCTACGTTATTCCTCATCCCATTCTCCGTGTTGTGACGTTGCGTGCTCTGCTACGCGATGGTATGGCACATGCGGCCCCCTACGCTTTCTGCTCTACCCCTTTTGGTATTTCTGTATCCGTTGCTTGCTACCACTGCCTTCTCCCGCGCTCGCCGTTCCCCCCGTTTCTGCGGTCTTTCGCTTTCGTATACCACCCCTTTTTTATTTCCCACTTTTGCGCACTCCCCCTCCGCTCTCTGCACTCTTTGTATTTTTAGACACACTTCCTTCCCCGCCCCGTTTTGCCCTTTCCCCTTCCTTTCCTTCTCCAGCACTTTGGCCCTATGCCTTGAAAAATGTATCAAAAACTTAATTTATAGTAAATACAGTATTGTTATATTATACAGTATCGTAATAAACGATTGTGAACTGAACCTATTATTCGTTACTATTGTTGCAGTAAATAAATAATTATAATACACAAGTGTTAATATTCTTTCAAATTGTAAAATACAGTGTAGCAATATATATTGTAAATGAAAATCCTAAAAAGCCTAATCAGAACATTTTTAAATATTTTTATCTCTTTTTCACATTAATGCTGGATTATTCATTTTGCCAACGACGTACTTTTGATGAAATGTAACGATAAAGTTGTTGGTTAAACAAACTTAAGAACATATATTTACTACACGAGATTTTTTACGTTTCTTACATTGTCACACGATACATTATTTTGTGATGTATGCGCAATTTATTTTTCTCAATAAATACAAAATACTTTTTCATACGTGCACTCGAAATACCAAGCTAATCGCAAAAGAATATAACTGAAGGGGTCATGATTCGTTAAGAGTCTAAGAAACGTGATTTATTCGAATTTACTTATTTCAAATAATTTACTATTTTCAAGTAAATACACTCACGAAATTATCATACTATTTTAAAGGAAAATCTTACAAAATAAAAAAATAGCGATTGGTTTTTAATAAAATATTAAAAATGGCATTATGCCGCAAATACTACTATTTAAAATCACATGATTAAATCAAATAATTTAACAAGATAAATATATTAAAAAAATTGATTTTAAACAACTTGTTTGTCTTAATAATATTTAATATTAATGAAAATTACCTATTTACGTAGATTAAATAATAAATATTTATAAAAAATGTATTCTTCAACATCTTTTCATCAAAATTATTATTTATTTATTTATGGTTAATAAATATATATTAATAAATTTTTAGAGTATACTTTATGTATTTTATGAGATTTGATAATGTAAAATTGTTAAACTTGTTTTAATTTAATAAGCTCAGAATTTAAATTCAGTAATGGATATAATCTTTTAAATATGCTATATACAGTTTAACAATTCTTCTGTCTAATATTTAAACTATTTAATACTTTTCGAATTAAAATTTATGTAAGCATGTGCCGAATACTTATAACCATATATTATTTTTTATTCACAGAACTTGATGTTTAATTTAGCAAAGTAAATATTTACGCAACACTATATTTTTTTGCATTTTTTATGAATAATTTTAATAGATATATTGCTCTCAAAAGATTAATGTTCAATTAAGTTCATTTCTAAAAATTTTTCTAACACATAAAATGTTCGAAATACCGTCATAATTTAAGGGAAATATAATTCATATACAATGCGCGTTAGTTAATCTATTTAAAATATTCCTATAGTTTTCAGATACACTTATATTGATGTCTTATTTTTCGAGAATTTTAAATAGAGAAATAATAATTACGTTGAGTAAAATACTAAATATTTTGCTTGAATAAAATACTTAACATTTACTTTTTTATAAAAAAGTTTTACTGAAATGTTACAAATAAAAACCGTATTTCCGATAAACCGTTTCATTCATAATAGACAGTTAAGTTTTTGAAGGTAAAGTTAGAAGTAAAATTGAAAATGAAGCTGAGTTACCTTCATTTTTTGCAAGTCGTAATACGGAAACTGCTTTTATTTATAGATAAAAAATGTTAATAATTAATTTTTTTTAATATATAATATAGATAATACGCACAATTACAATTAAAATTTTTAATTATAAAGTATTTATAATGAAATTAACTCATAATATACTTAATAGATTACAACTTAATTTGATTATGACAATAAAAAAATGATACATGGTAATTTGAGAAAAAGGCCTTCAATATATTAAAACTGTTTATTTCTTATAACAGAATAAAAATTTAAATAAATTTAAAATTTTAAAAATTGATTTAATAATGTATGAAAATGTTTCTTATATCAATTACATGATTAGTTCTCTATACAATTTAAATAAAATATTGAACTACACCTGGTTTGCAATTTTTTTCAATTATACATATAATCTTTATATAATTTAAGTTTATTTATTTCGCTATATTACTAAGGCCAATTCAAAATTTTATAAGGGTAAACTTTTTTTATATTTAAACATTTTTACGATTTTACGGTTTTTTGAACTATTAACAAATTCTATTTCAGTTAATTATTTACATTATATTTTTTATATACTCTAATAAAATTTTTATATGATAAATTACAATATTTAATATAACGTTGTCTATTCAAAATTTATTAAAGGTATGATTAGGAATTTATTTATTTTTAAATTTCATTAGCCACTGAGTAAAATATAAATGAAAAAAATTAAAAACTTAATCATTTTAATCAGACTTTGATTTTTCTTTTTTTTCAGTTGAAGTTGAAGGATATATGGCGAATAAAGACAACTGTGCCAAAGACAAGGTAAAACCGATGCCATTCTGGAACTATAAATACAGTATTTTAAAACTAAATATTAGCTACTGGAATTTAATAAAAAAGAAAAAAGGCTTACTATAATAAAACTATCGTTTAAAATAAGGCCGTAGATGAGCCATTGGAATGATACTAGTGTTCCCATAAAAATAAGAGGGAATGGAAGAATTTCTGTACTTTTTGTTTGAATAATTTCACCCTAAAAAATGAAAATTTTATTGAAAATTCGTAAATATAAAAAAAAAATAAAAACGAGTACTCATTTCTTACTAAATGCATCAGTGGTGATCCGACTAAGATTAAAAATAGTGCAGTTGTTAAAACTCCATATCTAAATTCGATATGCTCTCTGCTTTCTATTTGAGCATATCCTAAAACTAGCGAAACAAAACCAGCTGCTTTAGCTAATACTGCTAATGTGTTCACCTAAAAAATCACATAGATTACTTAATTGTAAATTCGCGAGATTTAATTGGATTTATATTAATGGTAAAAACACCTTTTCAGGTGAGTACAAGTAGTAAACAGCCATATACATTGTATTTGTAGCCATACCAAACAAATTAACATTTATCATAATAGGATCATTCACAATTAAAGCATACTGCAGCATCATAACACACCTATAAATTAAGAAGTGAACGCTTTTAAACGTAATATTTAAGTAACATTTAATAATATCGAGTCGTGAGCTAATATAAAGATATTCAACTGAATTGAATTTCGTTACGTTATATTAGTTTGATGAAATACATATCAGTGAATATATTCATGGAACTAACATTCCAATACCACCAATGAACGGCATTGCATCAAATCCTTTAGACGTTCCTTTCTTATAAATGTCCTTGCAGATCAACCTACAAGAGATATGTCATAAAATGTATAATTAATTGTAAAATAATTAAAGATAACGATCGAGTGATTAAAAACAAAATTAATTAAATAAATGTATAAATATTAATTGCGATTGGTATAACGTTAAAATTTGTAATTGAAATAAGCAAGTAATACAATATTTACTCACGTTCCGGATAGCATGTGACCCATTGTGGACACCATGGCACAGGTGGCCACTGCTTCCTTATAATCTTCTAAACCCATGTTTACTCTTTAAATACCTGATTAAATTCGAAACGAATTAAATAAAAATCAAACTCAAGTATGACCGAATACTCTCATGTAATAAACCATTAAAAATAAATGCATCTGTTAAGTGAACAATTGCTTTAATTCAAGGATATAAGATCTTTTTTTATTTAAGAACACACTGTGTAAACTTGGTTTTTTGTTACTTTGACAATGATAAAATAATTAAATAAGAATGTCTGCATGTAATTCCATCAATTTTCTAGGACAATAAGTTCTTCATTTGTATTGGTAGAAAACTGACCTCATTACAAAAGTTCTAAGAAGATATAATAGTAAAATTTTATAAATAAATGCTTGATTTTTCTTCGTTAAATAAACAAATGTTTATTTTATTAGCCAATTAGAATGAGAATAAAATATAATTATATCAATTTTTGATTCCTAAATTTTATAAAGTATTGTTTAAAGTTTACATTTTTATTAATATAGGCTTCATAACAATATTCATTTTTTATTTTATACGGACAAATGTTTAATAAAACTATAAAATGTGACAATATTTTATTTACATGAATAATTAAAATAATTTACTTTTTAATACATGATGAACATTAAATTTAAAAAGAGGCAAGCGTAATTCTGATTTTTTTTCATTTAATATGATTAATTTTTATATATTATAAATGAATATAAGTAAATAAATTTTAAGATTTTAATATTTTCTATGGACTTTTATTTTTGTGAATAAAATTTAAATGTTGCCACAGCGCGACTTTAACATCATTATCTGAATTATATTAAGACATTTGAACATGTGCCTTTTTTAGCCAATTTACATTCTCATATTTTTGCAACTTTTTTTAATTTTTTTTTCCATGAAATTGAAGAAAGTACTTTAAAATATATATTATTAATCATAGATGTATTCAAAATAAATTTGTTTACTAAATTATTTAATATTTAATAATCATGTTAATACGTTAATGTAGTGTTTATTTGAAAAGTACAGTATGTATATGTATAAAATGATTCATAAAGTACGACGATATAAAATATACAGCGAAATTGGTATTCAGTATGTAATTAAAACTTTACGATATCATGCTATTGCACGTGCTGGAAGTCATTCAATCTCTTTAATTTTATTAAATTATATAATTTATGTTTATTGATTTTTTGAGTTATGTATTACAAATTAGAAAGTAGATGACTAATTTTACAAATAATACAATGTTTCTTTAGGTATTGTATTTTAGTTTATATACTTTTTACTTTTTACTAATAAACAATGTAATTAAGTATATTTCATGGTATCAACAACTATTTTATTAATAAAATTTTATGCTGTTCTTACAGAATATACATACGTATAATTTTTATAATCTTTTTTTAATAAAATATACATTTTAATTGAAGCTTTTTAATCAAAACATGTCAATTGTGTATTCTGTATAACTTTACTATATAACATATTTTGAAAAATAATTAATAACTTCATATTAATATACATTTATTAATTTTATTTTTAAAGATTTTCATAATATTTTCAATTTTTTAATTTAAAATAAAATTAAATATATTCAATTTAAAAAACAATTAATTTTAAAAAATAAAAACAAAACGTGAAAGTCCGAAAACTAAAAAAAGTAATTTCAAATTTATTTATGTAATGAAGTAATAAACAGATCATTTATAATAGATTTACTTAAGAAAATCTGATAATTCTATATTCGTACGCTGATCATTCTTTCTCGATTCAATATTTTTAGGAAAAATAAAAAGTGCAAAATATTTACAAAAATTTTTAAATTAGTAATACAGATTTTTTACGGTAGAAAAAAACTATTATATTTATTTATATAAAATTTCCAATATCATACTGCTTCATCTATTTTATTTCTGATAACATTTAATTTTGTATTATGAACAATATCAAAATTTACTATTAAATCAAATAAAATTTATAATTTTTACTAAACGTCAAGTAAGCCCTATTTTTTAAATGCGTACGTGTTTTTAAATATGACGTCACGACTATTTGGTCATATGACCCAAAAGATTACTGGTAGTATTTGCTACGTCGTTTGCAAGGGAAGTCTTTCAGGTGTAAAATTTAAGCTTAAATAAAAATGAATTAAAATAATTACAAATAAATACAAAACAAAAATTTTGTCGACTTTGACTATCTTATTTACATTTTAAATTCGAAATTATAATTTCTTTAAAATTTTTGTTATACTTACTTTTATTCAAGCGATCCTAGTAATTAAATGTAACCCATAAAATACTGTAGTAATTTAATCGTAAAACTAATTAAAAACTTTTATAGAAAATACATTTTTATACAATAAACATTTCATACAACTTTTTATTTTACATTTTTAAATTTGTGTAATTGATTAAAATGTAGAAATGTTAATTAGGTATATCAAATGCATATTCGGTTCGTAAATCAATAGCGTAATTGTCATTCGGTAAAATTTCAATTAAATACGTATACCATTTTTATAAATTTATTTAAAAAGTAAATCATAATTTATAACTTCTTATAAATTACTTTTTATTTCAAAAAAACAATTGACGTTTTTGTAAATAAAAGAATTTTTTTCAACTATCAATAAGACTGATAATTGCATAATGCAAACTTTATTAATTAATACAGATTCTAATAAAAAATTAAATTATAAAATTTGATAATAATCAACCGAATATTATTTGATTTATTAAATATTTTGTTAAACTTTATAAATTATTTACGTGTATTTATAAAACTTTTAACATTTATTAGCGCTAAATTAAAAAAACATTTTTAAAATTTGAATTTATAATTTCACTATAATAATTGGTAACTACAATAATTTAACAATTTCATTTTCATTATTTTTTAATCGTGTTGCTTAAAAACCTGACCTTTAAAACCTTATTAAAAATATAATTTTTTCAATTGATGGTTATAATTTATATGCTTAACATTTTTTACTCAATTAAAAATTGAAATTAATTTCAAAAAAATAAAAATTTAATTACAATAAATAAACGCTGTATTATCTATGATTTGTTAAAAATTATTGGTGTAATTATGGTAGTCAGTACCACTTGCGTGGTTAAGTTGAGTTATGTATCACTTGAATCGTTAAAATCACTATAGCCATTTAGTTAAAACAGCACAAACAAATGAACACTAGAATACCACCCAAACACAACTTACGTGCACTGAAGTTTTTGTATTTGAATGAAAAGAAACAAAGTAATGGGTCTCGCTCATAGGAGCAACTACGAGTCGTTTTGACTCGACCAATGTGCACCACGTGCTACGTACACACACCACTGAGTATCTATATATCGGTCAACCACATTTACAAGACCTTCCACTACTGTGACCTTGATAGAAGAGTGCACGGCGCTGACAAGAATGTGGGAAAACAAGTGTGAAGAAATAGGTAACTAATTGATGACGAAGAGATTCACGGTAGTGACCAGCAACGTCGCTGTAAACGCTTTAATCAAGATAATAGTAGATAAAAATTTTATATAACGATTCTCCCTTCTACTTCTTGATGTATATATGTATATGAGTTTGGTAATCAATATATGTTAATTGCAATTATGCTACGTATCTACTGTACATCTTTACCGTCTTTACCACCTTTAAATTATATTGCAATTCAATAGCAATATAATTATTTACTTTTGAAAGTATAAATTACCTATTCATATGTCAATATTTGGTCTTAAAGAAAAAATTGCATTTTTACTTGCAAATTTCATTTTTTTAAACTTCTTTTTATCTCTTTTTTTAATTTCAGTAATATATAAAGACAATGGTAAAATTTACAAATAATGTAATTTCAAATAAATGATTGGTTATTTTGAAAATTACAATAATCAAACTTATAACTTTATTGTAAAGAAAAAATTACATTGAAAATTATTTTTGACATTAAAACTTACAATTTATTAAATATTTTAAATCAATAGTAATAGATGAAATAAATGTAATTAATGCTTTAAAACTCCTTAATATTGATTCCTTCTTGATATTGCAAGATTACAAGTAATTACATAGGAAGTTCTTGTTAAGGAGAGTATAAATTATCTCATTAATATTATCTGCCTAGCTGGTAGCTTTACTATTGATAGTTGACTTATTTCAAACTTAAAGAATATTGTATACATTATTATTACCGTAATGGAATTATTTTATTTCACTAAGGGATGTAAAAAAATATATCTTTACAGTACCTTGCTAAAAAATTAATTTATTCCATTCATTCAGTTACAATCTTGAGATGATTATAGTAAAGTGTACATTATAAATTAATTTTATATTTTTCAGTAATAACCTTTAAAGTCATGAATTTAATTTCAGCTAGTAATTTTATGTTAACAAAGTATCTTAATTTTAACCTAATGTTCAGCAACTTTCAATGGAAATTTCATATCTCTAGCTAGTTTTCTTTGTAATTGTTTCATTAATTTCTTTATGACAAGTCGTATATGCCGATCCTAAACCAAAACCTGCTCCAGTTACAATAGGCCATTTTCCTGTAAAAATATTTTACTTTAAAATATTCAATTTATTTAAACAAATTAAAATATATTATTTTAAGCTATATTTTAACTATTAGTATAATTACAATTATAAGCGTCAAATTATAATTTGAAAATAAAATATTATCTTTTCGATATATGTTTGTACTAAATTATTTATCGATAGAAGAAATATAAAAATATGGTTAGTACAATTTAATTACTATTAATAATTTGAATTTAATAAAGTTAAGAAATAATAAAAAGTACTACGAAATGTTTAAATAGATGGTTGAATAATTTAATGAAAGATAAATACTAAATTATGCATATTAATTATTGTAATTTATAATAAAAAATTCAAATAAGTTAAAGAAACGACAACGTATTATGTGCTTTAATATGTAAAACATTTTTAAAAATATATACAGCTTATAATTTAAAACATAATTATAAAATATTATTTTTTACACATTTTAGTCAAAATTGATGCTTTTTTAATTTAATTTTAATACATCATCTGATAAAGAAAAAGTAATCAAATGAACTTGCATGTCATTCTTAATTAAATAAACTTATTGTTGTGTGATTAAAATAATATTATTTCCATTTGAAACAAATTTAAAAATACTTCATAACAATAAAAATAGATCAGAAAAAATGATTTTTTTATTACTCCTAATAAAAAGCAATGAAATAACAGATCCAACAAAAATAACAGCTCCTAAAAATGTATACATAAGTGAGATTAATGGTTAATCAGAATTTAGATTCATATAATTGAAACTATCGTTAATAGTCTGTGTAATTACCCAATTTTACCAAAGCGCTTGTAACACACCGGTCCCATTTTTTTCCAATTTCTTCTTCTGTCCACGACGAAGTGGAAACCATTGTAGCTAAAGCGAAAAATATGAAAAAGTTACATCACAGAAACTGCAAAATATAATATCAATTATAATTGTAATTAATAATGAACTGACTTATTTAAATAATTTATCTGATTAATGATTGTTATCAAATGAAACTATGTGTAGAAATATGATCAATAGTAAATGTTATCAGTAAACTCATTTTCTTTCATTTTAGAGTTGTACGGTACCTGTAAAGATTTTGAGGTTAGCTGCTTTCTGCTACAATGCTCCAATAAAAAATCTATTCTTCTGGTACTAACAGAGTGACGTATATTCTTTCTGCTGGAACAATGTTATTCATTTTGTCAAAGTATTATTTAATTTTTTATCAAATTAAAAAACTTATACAAATGAAATAATTTTATAATTTCAATTAACATTGAGTATAGATTTAGAATAATACATTTTACATATAAAATGCTTCTACACAACGTTTAAATTTTAAAACTGTAAGTGTTAAAGAAAAAATAAAATAATTTTTTATTCGATTAAAAACCTTAAAAATTTATGAGATCACACTTGAGATTAAGCAGGGCACCGTTGTACACATTTCATGTTTTATTTAACCATTTATGTTGTTAGCGTTACCCGTCATTAGATACGCGCTTACATTGATGTACAGGACCACAAATTTTGTCAGCTGTTGCAGTTATGGTCTGTTCTATTAGCGATGATAATTTATAAATTTGTACGTTGACTATCCAAGCAATGGTGCCATGATCAAAAATAGCATGTTAAATATATCTAAACAGTTTATTAACTAAGGCATTTGAGAATAAACTCCAATATTTTGATTTTAAATAAATAATTAACTAAAATATTAGTCCTTTTTTTGTGAAAAAATTTTATTTCTTTTTTAGAAAATAAATTATAATATATTTATAATTGATAATAATTTTAGTAAACATATTTAAATGAGAACTTTTTTTAACATAAAAATTAATTACAAATAATTTTTATTATAATAAAAATATTGTAATTTATACAATGTATATTTTGTAATGTTTGGTATAAAATATTATAACATTTATTAAATAATGAATTACATTTATTTCGTATAAAATTATAATTATTAAAGGTGTGCTAATCTATACTATTTATATAAACACGCACGTACGCGGGCACACGTATATTATTGCAGAAAATATAAATATAAATTTAAATATTTTTATAATATATTAAATCAATAGTTTTAATAACTTTATATATTAATAACACTTCATAAAGTAATATTTCTATTAATTTACATTATATGCATGAACAAATATAAATTAGTTAATCTAGAAAAAAGGCCTAAGTTCATTGCAAAATTAAATTAGTTTAGAAAATTATTATACATAAATTACATAAATATTTTTTACTATCTATAAAAAAGCATAAAATAAATTTGTATAATTTGCATTTAAGCAAAAAAAAAATAGATAATTTCTAACACTTTTAAAAATTATTCGAAATTATGTGTTAAAGAAAGTTAATAATATTTCGAATTCTTTCTTACTGTTTTAAATTTTCTAAATGTATAAATTCACTGTGTTTTAACTCGCTTTCGATATATTTATTGAAATATCTAAATTAATATAATTCATTATGTTTAATGAAGTATAAATAATAATAACTCAACTGAAGAGCTATATAAATCATTTTACGAATAGTCACGCTCACAATTCAATCGTGAATATTTTACAAACAAAATAAGTATGATCATAAAAATAAATGGATTCTTAACATCAAATAAGCATCAGATCCCCATATAAAGTAATAATTGACTATATTTTTTTACTTCATCTTAATTTTTAATGTTCCAAAGTGACCTGAGTTGAAACAAGATTCAACCAGATAATTAGGCAATAGGTGTGTCTCATACATTGAAAATTTTTACTACTAATAAGGCTCACATATTCAATCTGATAACACCAATACTATGTTTTTAAAACTACTCAATAATGTGATTAAGTGAATTTCAAAAATTTTAAACTAGATAATTTAAACTTTCTTATTCACAAAGTAATTAATACCAAAATTCAAGTGATATATAACATGGTCAAATTGATTAAGTTTGACATTATGAAGCAGTTAATTGCTTACTTAACTTTTAGGTAATTAAATTACTAATACACTAATAATCAAGTACTAATACATTCACTTATCAAATTATTACCAAAAATAGTGAGACTAATTTAACAAATTATTATGAAAAAGTAGTTAAGTTGCTCGTTTATATCTCTAGTGATCTCTCAGATCACCCTCTAATTCACTAGATGTAGATTTTTTCATGTTGTGTAGAATATCTAATAAATGGGAAAACTCAATATAAAATAAAAATAATTTCATATTGTATGAACTTTACATCTCATCTTTTGGAGAAGAAATGAACACTTAACCACGAAGTTGTATAATGAATAATTCCGTTTTTATTCATTCAGCTGTTATCATTGATTTATTTTAAACTTATCAAAACTGAGATGACTCATTGATTAATAAAATAAACTATTATTAAATATTATATCAAATCAGCTTATTTTTGTTTATCTTAATTCATCGATCAATTCTTTATATACGATTTTATTTATTATTTCAAAAAATAAAGTGAATAGAATTTTTTTATTGCATATTTATTACATATAAAACTCTATGTATACTTTAAATCTTAAATTTTTTTTATTTTGTATAACTAAAATACTTTAAGATTTACTTATTTATTTATAAATATCATTTTTAAGTATTTAAATAAATAAAATATTGTAATTATTAAGTAACTAGATCTTTGTAATATATTCTAACACTAGACGCTACAATTTTTAAATTTAAATATCATAATATATATTGAACCTCGCATAATAAATCATATACCACAATTCTTCATTAATATTGTAGTTTGTTAAAACAATAAGTAAATTAACAAATATATTTAATATTACTATTATTATACATTGTAAAAGAGTACTATTCACTGTGTATTTTAAAATCTTATAATAATATATTAGTTCGAACGCACACTAACGAATTAATAATACTTTACTTGCAACTTGTTAGCCAAAACTTGCCATTAATTGCATATAAATTTCTTCGTTTATTAAATATATAAAATTTATTATAAGTTTTCTACTATAATAATATTGCATAAGTAAATGAGTTAATATACATTAGTTATTAATTATTATAGAGTATATTAAAAATCAATTTTATTGTAAAACGTCTTAAGAGTAAGAAAACAACACTTAAACCAGAAAATTTTATTTTTTATTCACCCCAGATAATATACTTTAATACATACTTATCTTTCAATTACCTGATGAGACAATTCAACAGTTACATTTACAAAAAGAATTTTTCTCAGATATTATACTTATAATTATCTACAATATATTAATTTAACATAAATTAATTAATATAAAAAAAAAAATAACTTTTCATATCCAAATCATTATAAATAATTTAGTAAAAAAATTGATAGTCTTCAATGTGTAGCGTTGTCAAAGGACGTCGTGAGATTTTTAAGTTTATAGTTTTTATTGCTGTATATACGTGAATTCCTCCAACTTCAAATACTTCAACAATAATTTGAAACTAGTAAGATGAGAGTTTAGTAGAAGATTGTCTTATATCTGCTATCACGTCATATAACTCGATACTTGCAAAGTTGCAAGAGTATGTTTCTGCTTTCCATTACCAGATTTCAAGAATAATTTAACTTAGCGCCGAGATATTATCTTTCCACGTATTCTGTCACGGTACTACGTATATATACGTCCTGTTAACCACATTCAGATTCTCCATTTTGCTTGAGTTTCATCAAATTCAACCAGTTTCACATCATATTGTAATCGCGCAATGTGCAACTCCAATTTGTCACTGATCCATGCTATTTTATAAATTCTGCCTGGTTGCTTTTACATTATTTTCCCATTCGCGTATACACTTTTCTTGTTCGTCAATTATCCGTAAAAGTCAACATTTCATTTTTTTTATTATCTTTCTTAATTCTTCCGTAAAAAGATATCATTTTGTCTTTCATGTTACAAACATACTTTTTATATAAGCACATCACTTTGATTTATCTATTTTTTTTAATTTTTACTTTAAAATCATTCTTCAATCATGGTTTCAAGAATTTGAATACTCATTTCTTATGTCACGAATAATATATTATAATTTCAATTATTATTTACCCAAATTTAAATATCATTTTGAATTCTATGAAATTATGTAAAGTTACGATTGATTCCTCGTGTTGCTTTAACACATCAATTTAAGCTTAACACGTATATTTCGCACAGACCCGTACAAATGTTCTTTGCTACCACTCAATTCATAAACCGCGTTTTTATTCGTGCGTATCTTCGAAATATGATGAAGGACGCTTTCTTTTATTGTGTAGGCGTAGTAAAGTTGAGTATGGTGAATTTCGATATCTTGTGCGGTTCCCTTTTTTCCCGTTGATTTTTCTGGTTTTACATTTAACCTACTTTAGGATCTTATCTATTGCTAATTGCAAGTCAATGAACGTTTAAAGTCGGTACAGGAACTATGAGCAAATAAATAAAATACACCAATTCCTGTATTATATAATTTCTTTAATTCAATAATACAGCGAAACTACGCGTATTATTGAATAAATACCGTAAATAAATACTATATAAAAATATACATGCTCAAATGAAGTTTGAATGATTACGATGTTTACAATCTTAGAGTGTAGAGTACAAATTTCCCCCCTAATTTCAAACATCATACAACAGGAACTTCTCGTTGTTTCTGAACCAATCGACATGCTCATAGCTCTTTACATATATTCATTTTCACTGTGGTTCATAAAATAGACGAAAAACGTTTACGTAAAATAATAATTAAGTCAAGTGCTACTCGAAGAATACACAATAGCATGCAATATTTTGAGATCGTAAAATGTAATTTCGAATAATTTATCTTTAACAAAATAATTAAATGATTAAAAAAAAAGATTCCTAAATAAACAAGTTGAATGTATCTATAATTATTTTATTTAAAATTATTATAATTACAAAAATATTAATAAAATATTTGAAATTATAAATTTTATTAATTTTTAAATTTATTTCTGATAAATATACAGTGTTGTGTTTATTTATTTAATAAAATGTGAATGTATATTATAAAAATTTAATAACAATCATTAAATGTATTATTCAATTTCGTAAATTAAGTGGAAAAATAGATATAAATTAAAAAAAGAATAATTGAAAAATATAGTGTTAGGATAAGTTTAATTTTTCTAACGATTAAAAAATATATAAAAAAATATTTTCTACTCATATGTGTGGCTATAACCAACAAAATTGAATAATAATAAAAAACTTGTATATTTATAAAAGTAAAAATTTAAAGCTTATCATTGTGTATATTTTAACATGACACATCGAATTATTATGGGATTATACAAGAATTTACCACCCATAACAGAGAAAATAAAATTATTTGAGAATCTATTAGTTATAGATTTTGAAGCTACGTGTGTACAAAATGAAATTTTAAAACCTCAAGAAATCATTGAATTTCCTTGTATTGTCATTTCTTCTCCCACTTGGGAAGTAAAGGATGTTTTTCATAAATATGTTAAACCAGAAGTGCACCCAAAACTCTCGACTTTTTGTACAGATTTAACTGGTATTATGCAGGAAACTGTAGAAAAAGAAGAACATTTTCCAAAAGTCTTTAAAAAATTTTGTGAGTGGTTAGAAGAAGGAAATTATTTTAATGAAAAAGATAATAGTGCTTTTGTGACATCTGGTGATTGGGATTTAAGGGTAATGCTTCAAAAACAATGTAAGCTTAATAATATTGAAGTACCAGATTATTTTAAAAAATGGATTAATATAAAAACAGCATTTTGTGCAAAAACAGATTATTATCCAACAAGTTTAAAAGATATGTTGGATCATTTAAATATGGAATTTCAGGGAAAGTGTCATTCTGGCATAGATGATGCTCATAACATTATTCGTATAATAAGAAAATTGTCTGAAAAATATGGTCCAGAATTTAATATTACATCAGATATTGAAGACACATAAGCATTTATTTAATATTATTTATTAAAAAATATCCAATACTTAAGACTAATACTGTCATTAAGAAATAAAATTTGACTGAACTATTAAAAATATTAAAATTGTATAATGTATATAAAATAATAAAAATTTATATTTCTATTTATATATAAACACCATGCAGTAATTTATTTGTACAATTTTATCTTTGTGCTTCAGAAATATCTTATAGAGGCAAGATTTTTTTTATTTTTAAAGATTTTGTATAAGGCACTTAATTGAAACTTCAATTAGTAGGTAAAAAACTTTCTCCTCCCAAATGAGATTCATTATTATGATCACTACATAACGAGTAAAATGTTTGTGAATCATCCATATTATCTTGAAGCATAAAAATACTTTCATCTGCTTGTGTTTCTATTGTTAACTTCACTTCATTTTGAATAATTCCTTTACACAAATCACCAAGATTTTGCTAAAATAAAAACTCATTCTTAATTAAATATATTTTAATGCGAATATTTCGCATAATTGAAATATCTTACCACTGAGTCACCTATTAACTTTAAGTCTTGTATCAATACTTCTCCAGGAAAACCTTTACATATTGGTTGAATTACATCTCTAAATTCATCAGCATATCCATCTATTTTGTCAAGAAGTTGACCACTATCTTTTAATTTTTTGTACAGTCTAAAAATAATTTTTAATATTTAATAATTTAAATAAATGTAAAGTATAAACATAAAAACATACATAAATACATAAAATAATAAAATTTAAATATACTATCAAACTTATTTACCTTCTTATTCGTAATCTAGTTGGTTCATCACCATGTGTTATTTTTAATGTTCCTGCATGAATAACTCCTGTTTGATGAATTATCGTTAGATCATCTTTTCTTGGACGAAAATCTAATGAAACCCATTGAATTTGATCTGGACTCAATAATAATTCAGTTGGTTCTATATGCCAACTTGACAATACAGATGGATATAACGCTAAAAAATAATTATTTTTTTGTTTTTCTATTTTTAAATACTTATAAATAATAAATACAAACCTTTTGGAATAAGTTTAATTTTTGCAAAACATGTTAAGTCACCAGTATTATGTAATTTTATTTTTGCATGGAGAATACCTTCTGAATTTAACTTTCCTAAAGACAGCCACATTTGGCCACCAGTGTCTTTCACAGCTTGAGATATTTGAATTTTTCCATATCCACCATATCCAAATAATTGAATCTAATATTTACATTAAAAACATTAAAAATGTAAAAAAAAAAAATTAAATAGACCTAATAATATTCATCAGTGTAACTTACAACTTTTACAAGACCTGAAACAACCTGACGATTTTCCCGAACACAACTATAATGTGAAAAAATTATTTTTCCAGCAGCTACTTGTGGTAAATTTGGACTAAAAATAACAGAAAGAGTTTTACTTTCTGTACCTTGAAGAGATAATGTCATAGATGATGCTGTTGTATGTCTGTCTTTAAGAAACTAAACTCAAGTAAAAAAAATATTTATAAAATAAAATATAAATTCATATTGCAAATGTTAAAGATTATACCTTAAAATTTTGATTATTCGTTTTAATAGTAACAAAAAGTTTAATTTTATTATTACTAGTATTACGAATTGTAAGTTGTTTTATATCCGATTTTCCAGCCTTAATACTACCCCATACAACAGCTGTGTGTGTTGATCGTATAGGTATAACAGTTTCAGTTGTAACTATTCCACCAGAAACTGTGCTTCCTGGTGAATTTCGTCCTGAAGTACCTGACCTATAATAAATAACAAAAAAAATTACAAAAATTTTTTTTAATTTTTGATGAATTTTTATTCTTTAAAAACTTTTAAGTATAAATTATTAATTAAATATTAAAAAGAAAAATATTGATAATTTGAAAGCAATTTTTGAAGATATAAGATAATATTTATATTAATAAGATATTTTAACAAAAATTTTATTTTGTTTGATTAGTTATTTTTAATTATTATTATACAATAATTGTGCATTATTTTCCCACTATATTTAAATAAAATGAAAAAAGATGAAATTTTGAATTATACATTGATATATTTTAAATAATTATAAGCTTTAAATATAACTTTCATTAATTATTTTAAAAATTTCAATTCAATTAATTGATAAGTACATGTTAAAAGTTAAACTATGCGGAGATAGAACGACAGATCTTAAGTATTGTAGGATAAATTATTAATATTATTGTTATTATTGTTGTTATTACTATTATTATTATTATAAATTTAAAAAATTAGCCGAACATACTAGTTATTTACTGCACGAAGAACCAATGCTTCCTCTAAAATCGTCGGAAAAAACAATTCTCGCTTGTTATTAAAAGTTGCCCGTGAAACGGGATTTTAGAATAAAATATAAGACGAGAATCAAAGTATAAATCGTACCCCAAATATTGTACAAATGAATAAAAATTTATGTTTTCTATAGTTTATGTGAAACTAACCCTGCAGCACTGCGACAGCGTGTAGGCCTGTGAAAGGACTGAAATGTCTATAACATGATGAAACTTTACAATACTTCAAATCTGTTACTTTATGCTCAACACATAGTTTACTTTCTAATAAATATTACAAAAAAATTTTTAAATTAATAAATACCTGTTAAAAATAAAACTACATGGTGATATTGCTATTATAAAAGTTTAAAATAATTAATAATGAATACCTGTTAAAAACTAAACTGTGTGGTGATGTTGGTGAATTAACAGATCTTAAGTATTGTGGAGTTTCAGCACGTTGTAGTTGAAAACTCTCTGCAGATAAATGCTCGATTTCAACTGTTTTTTCTCCGATAACAGGATAAAATGATAACTTATTTCCTACTGCAATCCTGATCATAGCATATCTATAATATTAAAAAATTATAAATTTATTTCATAAAAAAAAAAAATTTTAATTATAAAAAAGGTAGCTCATTCATTGCCTTTCAGTATCAGTCTTATTATTTTCGGGTTTATAAGTAATTTGTAACGGTGAGTTTTCACCTCCATTAAGTACAATATTATTAGGGCATATAAAAAAATCTCTACATATGCTTTGATTTTCCTTTGATTGCACTACATCTGCAGTTGCTGATATGATAATACTGCCTGAATTTTTAAGATTTATTATTTTACCAATTCTAGAATGAAGAGTTAATGGAAACTGAGTATCAAGTATATCTAGTTTACAAGAACCAATTGCACCTATTAAAGGTATTTCTTTAATACAGTGCTCTTCATTTTCTTTAAAACAAATTGATACATTTAGTTTGGCTTCAGCACTGTATAAACCATTTTGTAAAGCTTTTTCTGTAAATAAGAATTATATACTTATTAATAGTTGTAAAATATATTTTTAACTATGAATTAAGGTGAACTTGTAATTCAACAAATTACCTCCGAAGGATTGAAGAGACATTCCTTTCAAGTCAATATTTATTGTTATTGGTTGTCTAGGTTTTAATGTAAAATATATAGAATCTTTTTTATTTCCTATTGAGCTAATAGTTTCATCAAAACAATCACCAATACTAAATAATTGTGATGCATTCTATTAAAAAATCAAATTTTAATTAGTTTCATGACTGATATTAAGTAAATAGTATCCTAGATACAATTTTAAATTAACATAATAAATAAAGATCTATTGGATTGCAATTTTTTAAAATAAAGTTAAATATTTTTAAATGTTTTGCAAAAAATGTATTAATAATAAAAAAAGAAATAATAAAATTAATTAATCATTTCAAGAATTTAAAAATATTTTTTTAAATAATAGAATTAGAAAATTAAAATGATTAATTAATCTGATAATTAAATTTATATTTGAAATTGTTTATTTAGAAATGATAAAGATAGAATATTTATTATATAGATTACTTGACTTAAACGTAGTAATACAGGTACATCTATACTATTTTGATTTTCAAAAGTAATAGGTGAGCTAGTACTTTTATCTTCTGTTATCGTTTGAAAATTTACACTATTATCTCCAGAAGGAATAGATATTTTAATATTTGGTTCTTCTGGTACAAAGCACATTAAATGTTTCATATACCAGTTTGTTTTAGTTACCATATCTGTACATGGTATATGAAAAAAGGCAATAGTTAATTTTCCCATTCGTGGCATTATTGCACCAATCTAAATAATTAAAAAAAATTTTTAATTGAACATTAAGAGTATTTATCTTAAAATACTCGTTAAAATTAAATACTTTAAAAGACTTCCGCGCATCTGGTTCAATTAAAATATCATCAACTGGTAAATTAAGATTAATATTATGTTTCTCTCCATGAATCTGGAACAATTTTAATCTACATAAAATCCAACGATCTGTTCCGTTATATAATTCAAAATCTGCTTCTTTATATATACCAACTAAACAAGTACAAAGTTCTTGAGTCTTTTTCCCTATTTGAACTTTTCCTAAAAAAATATATTCATTAAATTAACAAGGCTTTTATTTTAAATATAAAAGATATTGAAATGATCTATGAAGAAATTACTTGTATCAAAAGATTGATTTTTAATTAATGAATTTGTAATAGTATCATTTTTTTGCAACGAATCATTATTTGTATTTATTGGATCACTTATATCAGTTGGACCTGTATCATGAATTAAACTTGATTCATTGTTAATAGACGTAGAACTACTAAAATTATTTGGATTGTTTGACAACTGTGATAACTGTCTTATGGAAGGCATCATGGAATATTCTGCACGTGGAACACTTATATTTAAACCTATTAAAAACATAAAAAGATGTAATATACAAACAGTTTTAATTAAAATACGTAATAAAAATAGTATTATATACACATATATATATATATATATATATATATATATATACCTGTCTGATGATTATTTTGAATACATAATTGATCAATAGTTTTGTCTTCTATTGGATTAGCTAATAAGGTACTATCTCGCAGGGTATCTTCCAAATCCATTTCTAATAATTTTCGTAATTCTGGATCAAGAATGTTTGCTTTATCTAATAATTCATTATAATTTTGCCTTTCTGAGTCACTTATAAATTTACTATCTAAAGATAATTTATTTTCAACATTGCTTTGTGTCACGTTTCTTTTAGAGTTACTATTCAAACAAGTTGTATTTTCAAAAGTTGGTAATGATGTTTTGTTTCCTGGTGCAACTGTATAAGTATTACTAGTACAATTTTTACTTTCTATCAACATCTTTCGTTTTTTTTTATGAGCATCTAAAAGTTTATCAACTAATCTTCTTGGAGTTTCTGAATCTGCAGACTGTAAAATTTGAGCTATACTACTCAAACTCATGAAACTGCGTTCTTTAGTACAATCTAGACTTTTACTTTCCTTATCATCTAAATAGTATAACACGAAGTAAATATTAGTTTTACGAATTTATTTTTAAACAATAAATATCGAATATTAATATAAGAATTTAGCAAACAATATAGCTATATAATTTTTCTGAAATTATGACGATTAATTGTACAAATAAAAATTTAAAACCTGTATAAGAAATATTTTTTAAAAGAAATATATTAGATATTTATATTAAAAATTTACTTCATTAAAATGCTAAAATAATTCCTTGAATTTTTTAATTTATTATATTTTTAAAGAATACTTTTGTTTGTAAAATAGTTGAACAATTAAAAATTACATGTTTATCTTTTCCTATATTATATTTCAAACATTTGGCTTGACTTTACTAATAAATAAATAAAATAATAAAAACCTTCAGTCGTTATTGTTTCATCAACTAATGCTCTTGACTTTCCTTTTTTTTGAGGACTCTTTACATCAAGTCCCAAACTAGGTCTATCAGAAATACTTGCAGTTGATAAATGACCTGTTCCACCACATTTTCTTTTAAAAAATTCACCAACAGAAACTCTATTCCCGTCTACTGTTAAATCAGTATCACCTACAATTCCAGAGAAGCAAGAAAATTCTAAACGTTCTTTATCATTCATATTATTCATTGGTGTGGAACCAAGTTTGTTCTTTCTCCAAGATATTTCATCAGCTAATATTTGACTACCAGCTTTAGAACCTGACATAAATTCCTCATCTCCAAATTGGGCCATCATATCTGCTACATTACTGTTAAAACTAATTCCACTAAAATTTTGCTGTGGAGGAAATGGATCTGTTTTTTCAGGTGTCTTATTAAGTTCTGAAGAGCGAGCATTTATCTCAGTTGGTTCAAAAACAATCTATATATATACAATATAAATATTAATTACATAAATATTAAAAATAATTTTGAAAAGAATAAAATTTTTTAAATTTTATTTTAATAAAGTATATGAATATTAGCTATTTATGATTTTTATACTTGCATTTAAATAAAATTACTCACACTAGTAGTATCAGTTGATTTATCATCAAAATCACTTGATTGTTTTTTATTTTGAATTCGATTTGAAAGTATAGGCTGTTTATTCTTAATATTGGCATAGTTAGGCACACTAGTTTTATTTTGTAGATTAGAAGAATTCACATTATTTTCTTTTCCAGGTTCTAATAAATTAAACATTTTCATACATAAATAAAAATTTATAACATAATATTTTAATAATGAGATTTTTAATTAATAAAAATATTGCTCACATACTTGATAAAACAGCTATTGGAGACTCACATTTTTTTAATACTTTACGAGCAAGTTCACGCTCATGTTCTAAGCAATCTTTTTTGCTTCTAAATTCATCTAATGTATTTTCATTCAATACTACAATTAAAAATAGTTTTAACAAATAATAAAATAATAATATATATTATATAAAAATATTTTGAAAATATTACATGATGAAATATTTTGAATGATTCCCAATGAAGATTCCTCAGTAAAATGTGTGTCATTGCTATGATCAAAATTCAGTTGTTGATACTTAGTGTTTGGTTCATCAACATTCGACTTTCGAAATTTTGTTTGTAATCTAAAAATAAATTAAAAAATTTATATTTGAATAATTTTTAATTCAATATTTCAATAAAATTTGAAATATTTTCGTTTCTAAAATGAATACACAAACAATATATCATAAATGCAAAAATAATACATCATGAATATAAAAATAAAATATCATGAATTATTATAATTATCAAAAAACTTTAAACTAAACGTACAGTAATCTTCGATCGACTGTCGAGGAAGCTTGGGGTTGCGGTGTATTCATAATCGTAATATCTGTCAAATCCATCCGTTCCTTAGATGTTTATTCCTTTGTGTTACAGAAAGACTAAACAACTTTTGAGAGTGTAACGGTCTCATGGCATGAATGCTGCTGTAAGCGCATGCGCAACTCACACATCGCGACGGCATCCATAATACTTTTTGCATCCACCAGAGGGTGAGGCTTATTTTATACTTTGAATTGTCATCCATAGTTTTAAATATTTCCATGCGCGGCAAATTATGACTCGATAGGGTTACTGATATGACTCAGTTTTTAACGACTGATGAGGCAAAGCACTAAACTGACTAAACCTGTTATCAGAGATTAAGTTTCGATTTAATACTTGAGTATGACATTTGCCCTTTTTACGACACTTCAATTTCAAATTTTCAAATAACACCTGTCTTTTACAACTTTATAAGGACGCGTTTTACATATTATACTTGTATTTGCGTTCACGAACAACACGATCACTCACACATATTTATGGACTTCCTTAGTAAAATTTTCCAAAAAAACACGATTGAATTATTTTTTACTTTTTTAAGAAATTAAGTTTTTAAAAAGTAATAAAATTAGGTATTTACCTCATCTTCCATTCACTCTTTCTTGCAAGAATACTGTACACTCTCCCTTGCGTATTTTTTGATAAGCTGTAATGCAAATAAATTCCCTTGTTTAAGGTCCTAGTTACTCCTAATACTGCCCCAATATCATACTCCAAACCATAATTTTTTATCATTAATTATTCTCCAATCATTAAATCTGTTCCTAATAATGATTCCTTGTATGTATTCCGATAAAATATTTGCAGTATTCTCAATAAATTCATTAAAGTTCACTAACTGAATTTGCATTCTAATAAATATCTTCTAACGATCGTAGAACTTATGAACTGTGTTTATTGTACAAACTGTAAATATGTAGACGCATTTCAGGAAACGACCCCATGATGTGAATTATTTTAAATGGGCGCGTATTCACGTATCATACCAATGGTTGTACGGTATGTTAAAACAAGAAAATTCAACATCAACGCTTTAAATGTAACGCGGAGGTGGTGTTACTTATTGTTGAAACACTAAACGAGAAACAGCGCAATTTTTTAACTGTGCAAGAGAGTTTACGATAGTGCGGAAGAATAATAAAGAGCTACTTCGACTTAGCTGTTAAGTAAAAATCTTTAAAATTATCATGCTTTTTGTTTAACTTGTATTCCAACGATATTAAATTAAAATATTGCAAATTTATTTTTACAAATTATATTTCCTGGACGATAAGATTTAGAATTTTTTGACTTCAATATTTTCAATTTTAAGAAAAATATAATTAATATAGGTTTTATTGTAGTCCCTTGAAAACAGCAATAATTTATCGTTAACTTTATAAATCAAGCTCGCATATAAGCTATAAGCTTACCTCCTGAGAACAGAAATTTTGCATTTTTTAGACATATTTTTATTTCGCGCTACATATTTTCAAACTACTATTGATATTATACAATAAGTTTCAAACTTTATAAGTTTGTATACTTAGTGGTTTTAACATATCAGCCATAACCTGGAAAGTTTACTAACAAGTAGAGAGTTTGACATATGATTATGTGAATAGATGTAGGTATTATTTACGTGAAAGTTAGGAAAATTATAATGTGATTTCTAATATATAAAGTATGTGTAATAAATACTCGGTTTAAAACAGTTTTATTTAATGTTTTTTAATGCAAATTATATTGAATCGTGATAATTCAGTATAAATACAGGGCAGCTTGATTGCCTTTTTTTAGTATGTATTCAGTTTAATTATTTTAAATTATTAGATTTACCATACCACATTATGATACAAGTGAATAATTCTTGTTTTTTTTAGATCTTGTTTTCTATATCATGGTCACTGGTCCAACAGAACATGGTATGCAAGCTGATGTAGTATTTGTAATTGAAAGCACCGCTACCAATGGTGCTTACCTCAATGATTTCAAAACGAATTATATTGTACCTACCTTAGAGTAAGTTTATTATATTTTATAACAAGCTTAATCAGTATTTATCTTAATTCTTACGATTTTCATTTGTTGCAGGTATTTTAGTCAAGGTGGAATAGAAGATCGTGAATTTGCATCTGAAGTAAGCATTGTTGAAAATTTATTAATTTTTTATAATGTAGATATATAAATATTTACTTTACTTTATAGACTAGCTTAACACTTTATGGAATTGTTGTTTACCATGCAGCAGACTGTTTACCATCACCTTTTACTGGGGCATTTGGACCCTTTTCCAATCCCCATAAATTGCTACTTACTTTGGAAAAACTTGAGTGAGTTTGCTAATTATTTCCATTAATAATTGTAATTAACACTCTTGTCATTTTATATATATTTTTCATTTTTTTAATCAGAATGGTTGGAGGAAAAGGAGAATCTCATGCAAATATTGGTGAAGGACTTGCAACAGCTCTTCAGTGTTTTGAAGATTTGCAAGTGCGTAGAGAACCAAATATAGCATCACAAAAACATTGTATTTTAGTATGTAATTCACCACCATATCAAGTTGGTGTTCAAGAATCCTATACATTTGCTGGATATACAGTAGAACAGCTTGCAAGTGTTTTTCAAGAGGTATAATTGATTATAGTGATCACTTTGTAGTGAATTAGATAATTTTTTTTAATCTATGAAATATATTTCTTGTTATTTTATTAAAATTATAATTTTTTATTGATTATATTATGTCAGATAAAAGAAATAACAATTACATTTTAACAATATGTTTGATTAATTTTTTATTAAGAAAAATACGAGATTTGATAAATAAGCTATATTATCAATTTAAAAATTTCGGTTTTTTGTACCAACAATTGTATTATTTACTGAATAGTTCAATAGAAATAACATTAATAATTTTTAGAGAAATATCAGCCTTTCCATACTATCGCCAAGAAAGATTTCAGCCTTGTTCAAGCTGTTCGAGAAGGCCGGTGGCGATCTCCAATCATCACAGACGAAAAATTACGCCAAAGATCCGCGTCATCTCGTGCTTCTGAGAAATTACAATCTGAAGGAGAGTCCGGTTAGCCCGACAACGGCTGCTGCAGCAGCTGCTGCAGTCACAGGAACGCCGAGCGCTGCTCAAATAGCCCTTAGCCCTCTACAAAGTAATGATAGTCCCAATCCCAATCAAACACCTCAAAATATCGTTGTTGCACAATCTGTCACACAAGCACAACAGGGCCCACCTGCCTCCTTCCGTAGTCAAACCACACCTCAAAACATAAACTCTGTGCATCAACAACAAGCAGTTAATCAGCAACAACAACAACAATCTATGTCCGCATCAATGGGCGGCAGACCGCAATTCAATCCGCAAATTTCAGCTCCGCCGAACTACCATCCGGCGGCGATGGGCGCCAGAGCACCGCATCCAAGGGCCTGGATGAGACCACCCTTCATGGGTCCTGGCCCTGGTACTGGTCCAGCTGCTGCAGCCCCTCCACCACCTACAAACAGTCAGAGTAGTGCCTTAATTGCCCAGCTGTCTCAACCACCCTCAGCAATGGGTCTTAATGTACAACCATTTGCCCAACGGATGGAAGGTGATTCTAACAATAATTTTTTGGAAAATATTAAAATTTATACTTTTTTATAATTAAAAACTTTTTATATTATATAAATGTACAAACGTTATCCTATTACAATGTCAATTATAACAATTAGTTCGCGATTAAAAATAATTTTTAAAGCCGACAAACAATGTGTTATTTTAACAAAGATAGAATAACGACATAACAAGAACTTGGAATGTAAATATAATTATGTGAAATATAATATATTAATATCGCACTTTAACTAAATATTTAAATCACTGTTATACTGAAGTTCTAAATTAAAATAAAAGCTTCTAATATTAGTCATAAATTTGTGTTTTGAAAACGAAGTTATGATTCTAAACAAATTTAAGTTACAAAGGAAATTTCATAAACTATTAGATACTAAACTTTTTATTCTTAAGTAATTATGCATTGCTTCAATATATAGGGCTTTTATTTAGTATTAATACAATTACTTCTAATAGTTAATTGGTTAGTTTATCGAACAATGTATTGCATTGTTATGATGCATTACAATATTCATTTGTTTTTTTTATAAATACATATCTATTTTCATCTTATAATCTACGTCTACGTAGCTTTTGTACCATTTCCACTTAAACTTTATAACTTTTCTAATACTTAACGTTTCGATAACCATTTTCCTATAAATAAGTAAAGTTTTATTACATATAAAATATTTACACTTAATATTATACTTCACTTGTTACACAATGACCTTACACTTAATGTTCAATAAATTTAACTTGCACAAGACTTTCACTTCTTATGCACCTATCTTCTTGATTTTTCCTCACTCTCTCTCTCTTTCTTCCACTGTATTTTATACATTAAACTTATATCTTTTCTATCATCTTTCATACTATTTTCCTATCTATTTGTTCTAAAATTCTATTGCACTACACTCTTCCACGAGTGCCTCCTTCATTCTTTTTCTTCTTTACACAATCTACATACTTTTTCTTCTTCCCTCAACCCATGTTTGTTCCCTTTCATCCATTCTAAATCTTCTTTTTCCTCTCTTTTTGTACATACACACATTCTTTTCCTTTCGTGTTTTCTATTATTATGTACTTAAATTCCTCTGTATATTTCAATCTTTCTAAGCGACTTATCCACAATTACATCTGCTGTCTTACTTTTATTTTTTCTACTTCATCTCACGCGTATCAATATTTTCAAATTTCCCTTTTCACGTATACTATGACTAAAATAACCATTCTTGTTATGTAATTTTCTTTTTCTTTTTTGTCTTTTAATTTATTATTTTACTACATTCTTTCTTTTTCTACCCTTTTTTTACACACTCTTTTATCATCTCCATTCCTTCACTATTTAACTTTCTGTCTATCTTTTTACCATATTGCCACTTAATCTCGTTCTTAGACCTTTTACTTTTTGTACTATCTTCTCGTTTATTTTACTTTATTTTTATTCGTCTTCTTTCTACCGATTTGTTTAGCACTTTCTTTCTAGTTTCATTCACTTTTTTTACCTTACTCTTTTTTATTATCTTCTGTTTTTTTTCTTTACCTCTCTACACATACGATGTATCGTTTACAAACTCCCAATAGGAACTCCAAACTACCTCATATATATAAAAAAAAAATATTAATAAGATAACAATTTATACTAACAATAATTCTTTGAAAATTAAGATTTATTTTTACTTTTGTCATATTTGGCTATTTCTAATATTATTCAACTATTCTTGATGTATTTTACTAACAAATTATGTATTAATATGTATTTTTGAAAATATTGAAAAACCCGTTAAACGTGTCAATCCAATAATTTTATTAATGATGTTTTTTATGCGTTTACAATATTTATTTTAAATAAAAAAATATTTATAAAAACAAAAGAAAATGCTGTAATTTTGTGACATAAACAAAGTTTTTATAAAATTTAGGGGCTCCTAATGCTGCAATGACAGCAAATTCTCAACAAGCTCAGCAACAACAGCAACAATTAAATCAACATCAACAACAATTAAGATTAAATATGCAACAATTACAACAACAGCAGCAACAACAACAGCAACAACAACAGCAACAACAAAATGTCGTTCAACAACAAAATACACAAGGTACAATGGGTATGCCAGGACAGTCTGCACCAACTCAAGCTGGACCACAGCTCAATGTTTCTGGTGTGAATCAATCAATGGCATCTCAGGTACCACAATCCGTTGCAGCATCTCAAGCATCATCCGCGCAAGCTGCTTCTGCTGTAGCGCAAATGAGTCATGCACAACAGGTTTTTACAAAAGTTTTACAAAATTTATTCTTTTTGGCTTTTAAATAGATATATACACATACTCAACTTTTTTACTTTGTGTAGGGTAACGGTGGAGGTGGATCTGTGAGTCAACCAATGTTAAATGCAGATCGCACAGTAATTTGGAAAGGTATGCTCGAATGGGTAGAGAAAAGTAAAAATACCAACGATGCTCAGAAACAGACTTGGCAAGTACCTTGCCAAGTATCAGCAACTGCAAAAGATGGAGAACCAGAAGTGTAAGACTTTTATAATACTATTTTATTTGACAAAATAGTTCTTTTAAATGACTTTACAAATAATTATGAATTTATATAAACAGAAAAGCAGAATCATGGCCAATGAAACTTATTATGCAGCTCATGCCAAAAATGCTAATAGGAAATATTGGACAAGCTTATTTGAAAAATTCAAAATCAGTTGTCTTTTATCCATCAACTTGTGATGCACTTGAATCGTTGATAAAAGTAATGTCTAATGGCTTTGTAAGTAACATAATTTTATTATTACTTTATTATCCAATGATATGAATGTTTACTACAAGTAATATATTTGTATTTATTACAGGCGGGGTGTGTACATTTTACGTCAACACCTACATGTAATATTAAAGTATTATTATTATTATATACAGCTGAAAAACGGACTTTTATAGGTTTTATACCAAATGATCAACAGGCTTTTGTTGATAGATTAAGAAAAGTAATTCAGCAACAAAAGAGTACGCATGCAATGATTCGACAAGGTCCCGTTACTTTAAGGGTAAGCAACAATCTTCATTTTATTATAAACGATAAAAATTTGAATTTTTTTCAATTATAATTTTTTTTATTAATGTGTAGCCAACTGGACCGGGTACTGGTCCTGGTGGTGCCGGTACAAATGTAATGCCTGGAGGAGTACCCAACACTGGTATTTCGCAAAGTGGTATTCTAATGTCACAAACCAACACGATGACAATGGGTGGAGGTCAGATAACACAAAATGTTATGTCCAATAATGGTCTACAGCAGCAGTCCATGGCTCCTACAACAGTGCAACAGAATCAGCTTAATATACAAACAGTAGGTCTTTCAGCAGCTCAAGGAGGGCCACAAGGACAAATTAATACTGGAGGAGGTGGTATGATTGGTCAGCAGCAGCAAATGGAAATGGCCAGGCAACAAAATTTGTTAAAAATACATCAACTCCAACAAACTCTAGAGGCTGCACAGCAGCAAGAAGCTCAGTATAAATCTCAAGAGGCACAGTATAAATCTCAAATGGAAGTTGTTGGCAACGTAACTCCATTATTTATCACAATTTTCATTATTTTATTGAATCAAAAAAATTAAAGATTGTATTTTGAATTTTAGATACAGCAAAATCTTGAACATGCTCAGGCGCAAGAGATGCAATATAAGCAACTGGAGGTCTGTAATTTATATTTAAAATATTTAAAACAATAAATCTAAATTTAATTGTGGTTACAGCAGGCTCAACAAGCTCAAAGGGGTTTAAATCCAGGACCAGGCATGCAGGCACCACAGCAGGCTAATGCGCAACGAATGATGCGACCTGTCATAAATAATGCTCTTGGACTAAGACATTTATTGCAACAAGTAAAGAAAATATTTGATTCGAAAAATTTTTTTATATTTTACAAATTTTTAAATTATTAATTTATCACTTAAACATTTTATTTTGATTATTAATTATTTATTTAAATTACAAGCTTTGGTAGCCTAAAAAAATATATATTTCTGCTTTAAAAATTAATCAAATAGTATGTTTGACAGAGAATGTAAAACTTAAAATTGTCACTTTTACTAAATTATTAAATTTTGTGAAATACTATTAAACTTCTTAATTAGAAATTTTACTCAATTTTTTTAGCAACAACAACAACCTCAATATAGACAAGTTCTTGGAATGCAACAGCAGATGGTTGGCCCTCGAGGTCAGATGGCTCCAAGACCAATGGCACCTGGAAATCCTCAAAATCAGCAGTTTGATGAAGTTTCCAATTATGATTTTCTCGGATAGAAAAAAATTAATTTTATATTTATAAATATAACACAAGTTGTTTTATTTAAATAAAGGATATTTTTACCCTTATATAATACTTATATATATATATATATATATATATATATATATATACGTTTTATCCATATATTTATATTTCTTTTTCTGGTTAGTTTACTTTTCATTAATTTGCTAATTAGTAGTACCTGAGCAAACAATATTTTATGAATTACTACCAATGCATCTAATAAATTTATAAAATTTTATAGTCGTAAATAATTAGTGTATAAATTTATAAAATATACTTAGTAATTAATAATAAACACATAAGTTTACATAATATTTTATTCGATAATTTATTATCACAAAAGTATCAACAAGTTACAAATAATTAATTATTAAATACGTACTTTTTTTATTTAAAAAAATTAACTTTTTTGTCTTAATTTTGACTAAAACTAAAGTCTTAAAATTATTTGATTAAAGTCCATATTTATATATATGAAAAAAAAATACATTGATTTTATTCATAGAAAATCAATTATATAACTACTGTAATTTAATACATTTCGATTTTATTTTTAAGAATTAATAATTATAATGTAACTATAATTAAACAATTTAAAGTTATTTCATTTATATTTTATAAATAAGTTTCTATTAAAAATATGACTACGTCATAATGAAACTACCTATTGAATATTTAAACAAATATTGAATATTTAAACAAATATTGAATATATTTTTAAAATTGCAAAAAATACTTATTGTAAATGTTTTAGTCAATTAAAGAAATACTGTAACTTCAGTAACACGAAAATATTTTCCCCTCAAATATAAGAATTAATACAAAGTAATAAAATAATATAAAAACTAATACATTTATATTGACAAATATTTGCAAAAGCCAATTTAAAAATTCGAATAATATATATTTTAATTTTTATCTCGTCTTTTGTTATCGAAATATTTAAAGTATAATCTTGTAATTCTTTGAAATTTTTTTATTTAACATTTTTCGTTTCATAATTGTTTAATATAAATTAAATATGAATTATTAATAAAAGACTATTTTAAGTATAATCGTAAAATTAATTAAAAGCATTATTTATACAATTATTCCAGATAAATATTAATTATAGTAATTTTATTAAAATAATTAAATAAAAAAAGTTGTTTAAAAAATTAACCAATCAAATTAAATTAAGTTATAATTTATTATATTTTTTTCTTTTTATTCCACTGTTAGCATAATGTTAAATGCTCTGTGCCAAACCAATATAACTATTGTATATGAGATAGTTTTACACTACTAGTGTTATATAAGCGCAATTTTTAAACGAATTAGAGGAACAAAAGTGAGTAGAAAGCCATCTGTGAGTAAAAGTATTGTAATAAAAACTTACTTGTCGAGTTTAAAATTTTGATTTGATATTTATTTTATATAATTTTTTATAAAAAAATATTGTCAATTATCAAATTCAAGAAATAAATATTTTATAATTTCATATCATCTCCACATATAATTATTACAAGTTGGCATTTGTGGAACAACGAATTATTAATTCTACATTAAATCAAAATGATAACTGCTCGACAATCATGGGTTTGCGCGCGCAACAACTGAGACTACCATTTTTATTTGAAATGGATACTGTTCACGTATGAATTTCCAAAAACAAACGATAGGTGCCACTGTAACCATATGAGAAAAATCACGCATGTACATAACATTTATTCATCTTAAACAAAAAAGTAAAAAAAATTTAACGTTTATAACTCAGAAAAGAAGTAGTTATAATAATAGTTTGGTGGAAGAAAATTAATATAGAAATAATTCAAGGACAACGGATTCTTGCTTTGGTGTATTTTAAGTCGTATCTTCTCTTTCATTGTATTACAAGGGGTCGTACACATTTCCCTCGCAAATTCATGATACTCCTCCGTCGGTAAGCACAATTTTTCGAGTATATTAAATTTTCCTGATGTATTATAAATACCTATGTACGTGCGCGCGTGTTAGTGCAGATAAATTTTCTTGCGTGTATATCTATCTCGTACAACAAGTAGATTAACTTTGGTAATGCAAGAAATTGACGTATTCTTTGTTTATCTTCATAAATGCCCGTTAACAACCGTTAGAGCTTCCACTTCCTCAGTCTGATCTGACAAAGGTTTGCATTCAGAAGCAACGACAGGAAACAGCCTGGACGAAGGAAAATAATTTACCGCCATGCCAGGTGAAAATTGCTTGGTCTGCGCAAGCGACGAGGGTATTTTCCTCGACATAGTAGAGCAGCCAACATTGCAGGGCAAAGCAAAAAATTGCCGACTTGAAAAGGTATGTAAAAGAACGCCGATTAATCTTGGTGAGTTTATAGGTTAAGGCACAATTTCATTTACGTTGGGGGGGGGAGGAAGATATCACAATATATGTACTACGCCGGTCATTGTGAAATCAAGAAAAGAACGAAATAAAATCGTGTGAGTACTTGCTGTGTTGTTGTGTTTTTAACATTGGTGATTTCTTTATTCGTAATTATTGAACAATAATTTTATTTGATAGTAGCAAGTTCATTATAATATTTTATACAAATACCATCCAAATTATTATTACTGTAAAAATATAATCTTTTTTTTTTTTTTTTTTTAATATTTTGCTTGTAATTTTTTATTTAAATAAAGTTATTCCAAATTTTTTCGAAATTATATTTAATAAATTCTTGTAAAAGTAAAATTATTTTTGTTATTAAATTTTTCAGTTTCTAAATGTATAATATCTTAAATAAATGTATTAACTTAACTTGAGTTAATTATTATCAAACAAAAAACTAATATATGTTATTAACGAAATTCTTGTAACTTCATAAGTATTTATCCTAATGAATATTGTAATTTAAAATATAAAACTAAATATTTATGAGACTAACACGTTTCTACAACTTTATATGAAATCATGACCTTAAAGAAAAGTGCGTTAATATATTACGATTCTGGTTTGGTTGTTTATTTTATCCATGGTACCCTAAGAAAAGTCTTTGAATTTTGTGAAATTTATGAACTTTTAGCACTTTAACCAATTCAAGATTGCAAAAGTTTTAAATTAAAAAAATGTGTAATATAATCCAGTATACGAAGTACCGAATTATCGATAACATGAATAATATCGCGCGCTTTTCTCTTTTACACACGCGCTTACGTATATAACCTATCCAATTGAATTTATGTTTACATTATGCTATAATATTCATTTTAAAAAACAAGCTCAAAAACGGGGATCGCTCTTGTATAAAGAAAAATAAAAAAAGTGAAACGAGTTTGTTTCGGAAAGTTTTCTCAATTATTAATTTTTATTCAGCAATTACAACGAAAAGCACTTTTATAACAAATTCTTTTTTTAAATTCTGTTAAAATGAAAATTTGCATTAAAAAAATGTTAAACCTATTATTTTGGTACTTTGAATGCAGTTCTGCACCTATGTATCAAGATTGAAAAACAATTGGGCGCATTGAAAAAAAAGCATTGATGACGTTAAAAATACCGGCAGCGGTACAACCAGAAAGAAGCGAATTTCTGCTTCGTAGTCGCTTTTAAAAATTGTAATGAATGAATGTAAGATAAAAAATACCGGCGTTATAATTGACACAAGATATCGATATATTTGATTGTAGATTTTACGATTCCAGTCTAATTTATTCTGAATTTACAAGTTTTATAATTTGTGTATCTTGAATATCTCTTCTTCGGAAAAAAAACTCCAATTGTAGATACAGCTTTCGAAATGCAAACCCGACAGTGGCGCCTTGAGGTCGCGACGACGAGTTTCGGTACGCTTTAGCTGTACGCACACTGTGATATAAAACTAAAGGATATAGAAGAATTACGAGTATAGCGAGAGCCGACTACGTCATACAACTGCGTACTAATGTGTGTGTGTATGTTGTGTGTAAGTAAACTTGTGTTATCACCGCTAGTAGCGCGAGTATACTAACTCGTTCCTTCGTTGTGTGTGTTAGCACAGCTTGTAGTGTTGCTGGGGAACGAGTGTATCAAGAGGGAGAAAGATTCGGAGCTTCAGCTTAAACTTTTAACCTCGCGAGTCGCGCGTTTGGTCCAGATTCTATATCGTTTTAATATATACAAATTAATTTGAAGATTAAGAATTCTGAGTGTATTTGGTTAGACAGGTGTGCGGTAGATTAGGTGTATAATTAGATGTACATTGTGCATTGTGCAGTTAAATTGTTCGGTAAATTTCTGCTCTTACTAGACGCTAGAAATTTTGTGTAAACATTATATTTATTGTGATTACTATATTATAATTCATCAAATTTGTAATTAAATTAATTTTATAGTTTAGAAATAAAATTGTTGCTTATTACATTACAAATAGCGGTTGTTTGTCGTTTCTCAATCATCAGAATCATCACATCCTTACGAAAGTTAATGTTGTTTCACAACAGTCCCGGTGTTTTTTCCTAGCGCGTACGATGTTTAGAAATTATATTTTTATCAATAATAAGTGTATATACTTTATGTTTCATTATTAATTTAAATCAGTCAATATAACTGATGCTGAATTAATTATTAGTAATGCATATTTTATTTATATTATACTACTATATTAAGAAAATGATTATATTAAAGTTTGAAACACTAAAACATTGTTTTAAATTTGTTGTTTTTGTTCGTTTGTAGATATCAGAAGATGGTCCATCAACAAAAATCTGTCATAAATGTGCATTTGAAATAGAACAATGTAATAGTTTTGTTGAGAAAGTTAAAAAAACTAATAATATTCAGACCTCCAAAAAAGGTTGTTGCTTCTTATGTTTTAATACATATAATAAAGATATTTTTTTTGATTTATCAAAAGAAAAGATTGGAGTAAATAATCTTATTCAGAGAATACGAGATCTTTTTCCAGATGAAGTGAGTGCTTTGTAATTATTAATAGTGATTTGTTAAATTAACTAATATTTAATCACTTAAAAATTTTTATTGCAGTTGAAATATGCAGAAATTCAAAAACAACTGATTTGCTTATCTTGTCGATATTGTGTGGATTTATTAATTGATTTAAGAAATTTATCAGATGAAATACCTACTAAATTAAAAACTATAATACAAAATGGCATTGATCCAGCTGATCTACCAAAGGTATATTATTAATATTATAAATCTTTAGAAAAAAGATGTTAACTCTTGATTAAAAAATACTTGTTTTTGTATATGCTCATATTAAATGAAAATTTAATACAATAATTTCAAAATATTTATGCATAATATTTTCAGTAATAGAATATCTATTTACATTATCCAATTATCAAACCATTAATATAAAATAATTATTTTCCATTCCAAAATAATTTTTGTTTTATATCGATTTATAAGATAAATTTATGTTTTAGACAAGAACATCAATAGTAAATCGTAAGACAACCTTTATACAATCCTCAAATTTGGATTTGAATACACCATCAGACACCGACAGCGATTCTTCCAGTATCATGAGTAATAGGAAAAGAATTAATAAAGTCAATAAGACGTTAATACATAAATCACAACGGAAATGTCAACAATGCAAGACAGAAGTAAAAAGTGGCATCGATATGTATAAGATTTATCGAACAGGTGTAACAGTTTGTAAACAATGTTGGCTTACTATAGATCCTGGTAAAACAAAGACCCCGTCTAAAAAGCGTAAAAAGATTGATTATTCAGAGACAAAACTATGTTCTGTACTTTTGGAAGATGTATATCAAAAAAATCCATATGAAAGAATATATAAAATAGAAAAAGATAATAAAGGTAATACAGTATTCATTGTAACTGATGATAGTGAAAATGAAAGTAAAACCAAACGTAAAACAAATAAAACCAAACGTAAAATAAATAAAACCAAATCAAGTGAAGTAGAAAATAAGCAGAATGAAATAAAAGATAGTGTACACGATATAGAAATTAAAAAAAAAGGTAGACCTGTTAAAGGAAATAGGAAAAAAGATGAAAGTGATAAAAATGTACAAGAAGTTGCTGAAATTAAACCTACTAGATCAGGTAGTAAAAGAAAAGAATCAGAGCAAAGCATACAGGGAGAAACCGAAATAAAAGCTATTCGAAATAGACGGCGTAAAGAATTAGAACAAAATGTACATGAAGAAATTGAAATAAAACCTAATAGGTACAATAGAAAGAGATTTGAATCTGAAGAAAGTATCAAAGACGAGATTGAAGGTAAATTTCCTAAAAATTCTGAACAAACAATTCAAGAAACTGTCGAAACGAAGACTGCAAAAACAACTCGAAGGAGAAAAGAATCCGAAGAAAGTTTACAAGAAGATATCGAGGTTCGATCCACTAGAAACACTAGAAATAGAAAAGATTCGGAACAAAGTATTCAAGAAAATATTGAAATTAAATCTACAAGATCGACTAGGTGGAGAAAAGAATCTGAACAAAGTTCACAAGAATCTGAAAGCAAATCATCTAGAAGTAATAAAATTAGAAGAGATTCAGAACACAGTTCACAAGGAAGCATAGTAATTCTAAGTTCAAGAGAATTAAGAAGAAGAAAGGAGTCTGAACAAAGTTCACAAGAAGATATTGAAATTAATGTGGATGTTGATAGTGACAGTGCACCAGTTTTTAAAAAAATAAAAAGGTCAAGTGCAAAAGTTGAATCAATGCCAAAGCAAACTCAGTCAAAAATAAGTAATGAAAACAGTGCTGCATCTGATGTTTCATTAACACGTAAACGAGGCAGAAGTAGTTCTATAGATTCAACAGGTAGCATAAGAAGATCTATAAGAAAAACAAAGAAAAATTTACCAGAGTTAGAAGAAATAATAGAAATTGACGATGATTCAAATTCATTTAAGTTACAAAAAAATAACATATCCTTAAATGACGATATATTAGTGCACGAATCAAAAAGAAGTCGAAAAGATAGAATAATATCGTGTGACGAACATAGTGATACAGAATCAAACGCATCTGACATAAAAGTAGTTTCAAAAAGATCTAGTTCGGTATCAAGTAAAGAATCATCTTCAGTGTCTAAATTTAAAACTCCTCATAATAAAGATAATCAAGAAAGTATAAATTTAGATTCTTTGAAACTTGTGAAACAAGAATTAAAATCTAATAAATTTGAGAAAATTCGAAAATTAGAAGCTGGAAAATCTGATGACCTAGAATCTTTAAAGTCTATTGAAGTTGATACCTCGGAATCTGAAGAAATTGATGTTTTAAAATCTACAGACGAAGAAACAAAAGATTATTCTATAGAAATAGAATCCGAGGACAAAGAGAATTCAATTTTACTTGGTTTAGATGATAGTATTTGTAAAACTGTAACCGATGATGATTTAAGATCAGATAAAGAAATAGATGATGAAATGAATAATTCAGTTGATGTAGATAACTTAAAACCTGTTGAAGAAAATGTAAATTTAATCAGTAATATTTTTACAAAAACTCAAATTTCAAAAATTAAAGAAAATACAAAATTAGATACTAAGGAAACAAAGGAATTAAAAGATGAAAAGGATTCTAAGTTAATAAAAGACGTTATAGAATCTATTAAAGAAAAATATCCACAAAGAGCTGACAATGAATCAATTCAAGAAAATATTGTAAAATTCGATGTAAATGACGTTAAAAATGTAATAATTTCAGAAATTCAAAATGACATTGAAAAGGAAATCATTGTAGCAGATTTAAATGACATTGAAGTGAATTTAAGCGAAGATAATAGTAATAATAGTATGTCCGAATTTATGAAAGAGAGATTAACGTCAAGTAGACGATCACTTTTGAATAGAAATTCTAAATCTTTTTTGAGTAAAAAATCTAAGAAAAATAAAAGTAAGAGTTTTACGAATGATATTACTGTTTATGATTTTTTAGATTCTGAAATAACGAGAAATTTGGAACAAACAGAATCAACTTATACTTGTACTATATGCGACAAAATATATGAAAATAAATTTATTGGACTCCAACACGAATTAACGCATATGAAAACTTTAGAAATAAAATTAGAAAAAGTTGAAATGCCAGAAAAACACAAACCGTTTAATGAGTCGGATATCGAACTAGAAATTAATTCTAAAGAAGAAACTTTTCACTCTAATTTAATTGAAGAATTAATAACAGTTGATAATACAGATGAAAAAAGTGAGAATAATACAGATAAACAAGAAAAGATCCCAGAAAAAGAATGCAATGAAATGAAACCAGCATTTGATAAAAAAGAAGATATTGAAAATGATAATGAACAAAACATGAAAGAATTGAGTGTTAAAAATGTAATTGTGGATTCAGTTCAAGTAAATAAAGATAAAGAAACATGCAATAAGTTAAATGAAATTCATATTGAAGAAAATATTGAAGAAGAGAAAAAAGAGAATGGAGAAGCTATAATTATTGATTCTGCTGAAGAAAAAGTTGAATCTACGGAGATGAAATGGGAAATTGAATTAGAAATAACTAATAGGAGATCGACAAGACGATTGTCAAAGAAAGTTGACGCTAAAAATGACAGAAAGTCTAGAGGAAGAAGAAAAAGCATCAGTGATAATGCAGAACTTTTAGAAATCACGGCAACAATAGAATCTGAATCTGACAAAATTGCAGAGGCCGTTCAAGAAACTCTCAATGACATGGCAGAATTACATGGAAAAATACAAGAATCCTCTCCTGTGAAAGTACCTGAAATAAATAAACCTATAAAAACTGGAGAACAGGAAATTGAAAATAAAATTAAAACGACAGGATTGAAAATGGATGATGAAAAGAAAAATGATGCTAACATTACCGAGAAAGAAGAATGTAATGATATTGAATCTGACGTTATTCAACGAGTAATATCAAAACACAAAGAAGCAATTAAATGTGAAAATGATAATAATATTCAAGAAATTGAAAATAATTTGATAACTCCTAACCTAGATATAGAAGACGAATCGCCAAAACAAATAATATTTGTAGAAAAAGACCAAGTAAACGAAAGTGCAGTTAAAATATTAAGAATCGACGATTCCGAATTAGAGCCGATTAAATCCATAACTGACGTAGATTGCCAACTGATAAATGTTACACAGAACAACGAATGTCAATTATCTACAGCGGAAAATGACGTTAGTGAATTAGAGGAAGTTGTAGGCGTTAACGCGAACGGTCACGACAACAAAAATATCGTTGAATCCATAACAGAAATTAATGTTGAATCCATAACCGAAACCAATATGACAATGGATAAACCAAGCCTGGAAAATAGCGATAACAACTTAAGTAAAGCGGACAACATCGCAGTTGAGATGATTAACGATGATGATGATAATAACACCGAGGACGAAGAAGCATTGGCACAAGAAAGCTTAGAAGAATTATTGCAACGTAAGGGGCTTCAAATTATTGACGAACTCGCTGAGTCGGTGACAGATGGTGACGAGGAAAGTGAGAAAGATGTGAATATAAGTTCAGAAAAAGAGAATGTCCGCAACAAAGACGTTGAACTTGATAACGACTTACAGATTAAAATATCTGAGGCCGAATGTACAGAAATTCTGGAATCCAGTAAATGTTTATCAAAGCAAAAAGAAGTCGAGCAGAGCGTTGTAGGTGAGAGTCAAATTATCCAAGACGTTGACGTAGTCGAAGAGGTAATAAATGACGATGATCAACCCCACGGCGACGTCGTTCAGGAGGTCGAAGTCGAGAGCAACGGTAATTGTGTAAACGTAGCTAATAATGTCGTAGGTCAAGTTTTAAACGAAGTCTTCAATATGGCAACTGTTGACCTCTCAAAAAGTTTGGAATTGCAAACCGAACCGATTTCCGACGAGGAAACGGAAATAATACCGGAGACGCTTGAAAACATATCGAGAGAGATTCGTAACAGTCAAGATATGCCATCCCTTGATCCCATTGGTGACGCTATTGACGAATAATAGTTGTATCATTTAAAAAAAAAAACTAGTCTATGAAGTCGTACAATTTCAATATTTTTGTTTTTTCATTTTATTTTTTGATTTTTTTTCATTTCTTATTTATTTTTTTATAGCTTCACAAACAAAATTTTGACATTATTATTTTTAGATTCCATTTTCAGCCCCTTGTTTCTTAAATTATTACTTTATCCACTTACTCAATACGTTCACAACTTATATATCAACATTTATTTCATTGATAATTATTAAGTCTTATATAATATTGTGACACATCATTTTTTTAACATTACAACCATGATATACTGAATTTTTATTTCATAATTCTGGAGTTAAGTATTATAGAGCTGAGCGTGATGTAAAATATAGTTGTTTCTATCAAATTAAATTCTTCAAATGAAATTTATCATCGATTAATGTTAATTATCGTTTATGCTTATCACGGCTGACGGTACACTATTCATCGATATTTTTTGACATAAGCAACTAATGTAATTCTATTGATTAAAGCACGATGAAATTTAAATACTGTATAAAATATAACTAAACATACACGTGCTTTTATTAAGAGTGTAAATAGCAAACATAGATCACATATAAATATATATATATACACACACACATACACGCACTTATACACATATGCACATATACTCTTGGATACTTAAAGTAAAAATGAAGTATTTGTAAACATATACTTGCGTTTTACTCCGTTCCTAAAATCTTGATGCGATCAAATTTTTATTGTGTACTATTTTTTGATTTGTACATTCAGGTACGGAAATTTACGTTATTTAAGAATATTAACTTTGTAAATATACACATACTGATTATATAAATGTGACATTTGATACCTGTGACGAAGAGTTCGAAATTCGATAATAATATAGAATTATTCTAATGATAATGATTATGATAATAATAATAATAATAATAATATTAATGATAATAATAATAATAGTAATAATATTAGTAATAATTATTCTGTTACTTAAATATCAATTAACTGAATTTCATGTATAGTAGATATGTGAATTTAAAATTTTGTGATTTTTCATAGTAACTAGAATTATAAGTATTGTATCGTGTTACAATGAATTTGTTTCTAGACGAGATTAGACTTTTATTGGCAAAATATTGGTCTAAAATTTAATCTTGGAATTTCAAAGTGAAACTTGAATGTAAAATTAGCACTTAGAAACTGCAATGCTATGTTAGACAATTTTTATAACCTTCGATAAATTCTAACATAAATCTTAAGTATAAGATACTCACTTAAAATTATACATATTTAAACAAAAATTCAAATGTATAATTTGAATTCAATTCATCTGTAACTTTTGCTTGTCAAAAGAAATCGAATACTTCATCCTGAAAATTGTAGTGTGACTATTATTTGAACCATCCAATATTTTTCTAATAAAAAGCAATTTTTGAAAAAGCAATATTCTTTGACTGATTCTATTCTTTTTGACATTTAACTCATTCACCACAAGCTATCACCCCCATAATTATTTGACAAAGTGCCTCAAAATCTTCATTCATTTTCAAAAATTATTTATTGATACCATGAGAACATAATATGATAAATGTATTATATAACTTTTTAATTTAGCACTTTATTTTCCAGTTGTTTGTTTCGATTTTCCGGCGCTGTGTTAATCTAATAGCGGACTTCGACACACGCACCCCACGGTGTCGAATGAGAGGAAAGAAAGAGAAGCGAATACGAGTGAGAGAGAAAGAGATCTTCGTGTGCGTTAACCTTACGGTCGATTTCTCCCCCACAAGCCATGCCAGGGACACAGCCGGGAAGAAACGCGTCATCGTCGTTTTCGTAAAAGACCTTACGATTCACTTTCGAACGCCACGGATGCGTCTACTTGAGTTACAGCCGAATGAAACACTGAATGACGTGTGTATGTACAATGTATGATAAATCAATTAAACAAATTTATAGTAGATTAAATCAGAATAGTTGAAAATGAATAAACAAGTATAGAGATAAATATATAAACGACGCTGACACGAGCGCTCGTTCTATTTTCCAAATATTACTTTCACTAGGATTGCTTTTGTTCAAAGAAGTCGCATAAAAAGTTAAAGTTTGAGTTAAAATAAGTTTGGTCATTTGCAATTAAGTTTTCCAATTGTAATGTCGTTTTGTAAAAAATAAGTGGCTTAAGAAGTAGACACCTGCTTTGTTGTTGAAGTGTAATTAATATTGCCACTGCGTTTATTATATTGAAAGTTATTCGGATACGAGTGTTGATTATTGAAAAGTAATTGGTTAATTTAAGCTTATAAAGAAGTATATCATGCTGTTAATTATCAGATTTACGATACTTAATATTCATTGAGCTGCAGAAAAGAGGATCAAATAAATACAAACGAGTATTTTCTTAACACGACTATCGTACAGGTATATGAGAGTTAGCTAACGCGATAAATATGATAGAGTATAATCAACAATTTCTTTACGAACTAATCTTGAGAAATTTTTAGAGGAATAGAAAAATTTGTAAATTGCGGTTTCACCGACAAATCCAAACAAAAACAAACCCGTGTAATTTTAACGTGAATTAAAAACGATATAAAAAGCAAAATATACAAAGAAAATTTGAATGGTTATTATTATTATTAATATTATTATTCTTGTGAATAACATACTTTCTTCGTGCAACGGCTTATCGTCGAAGAAGGGCTCAGCGCGATCCCTCCAGTGCAAGATTCGCAGGGTGGCATCGACGCTACCCCCGATACATTGCGATATCAAAACTCGGTACGTTTCCAGCAACTGTTGACCTTGAGTGAACAAAAAAGACATTATAGTACTAGTGAAATAGATGCAACCGCTCCTACCCCACCTTCACAAAGTTTAGAGTAAAAGAGAGACAGGTGTACCGCTAAGCATAGCTTCTCTTAAAACACAAGTTGAATGTGTAAATATATATATTAAGCGTTGAGCAAAGAATCGTCTGTGCGCCAATTCGTATTATATTTTAATCGTACCGTTACATTTCTTTCTTAAGCAATTTTTGTTTGATACGCCACAGAGAGTGAAAGTTAGAAGCGACAGTCTATTTTATTTAAAACTGTCGAATAAATGTATACATTGACACGTAAAATAAAACTGTAATTCAAGCTCGAATTCGATATAAAAATTGTTTAAATCCATAATTTTTATTAAGTATTTAAACCTGTTAAACTTTATAAATTGATCGCGCCTCCTTTTTTTACTAAGCCAATTCTGCTACTCGTACAGCAACATCAGAAAATAAATGATTTTTATATAACGCAGAGCGAGTGTTACATTTAAAAACACCTTACGAGTATGCGTACACTCATGCGACACACACACGTTGAACTTAAAATTGTAATTAAGTTACGCAAGCTCGCCGATATTGACTACGGCTTTAATATTAGAGACCTCTTTAGTAACTTAATTACAGCCTATATTCCTATTTTTATTTTTTAGAAAATATGCATTTTTTCTCTATTAAATAGAAATAAGGGCTATTGTTTATTTTATATTATTTTAAGGGCAAGATCCTGTACAATACCATTTAAATATTGTAATAAATATCCGACAAATTAACTTAATATAAGTTTTTATGTAAATTGGTGTAATCAGTAATAAAAAAAAAGTACCAAGCGAACAATTCACGTATATCTATAAACTTTATCCAGTACCATATATGTTAATTGATCATGTGAAACAGGAGTGAATACCTCGTGCAACACCCACCAAACATCTGGCACGATTAGTTTCTGTGGTATGCTTAGTCTTTTTATCATCGAACAAATACAGTGAAAATGCCGATTCCAAATGTTGAAGAGCTTCTGTAGGTTTATCCTTCACAATAAATGTGATTTTCTGTTTAATATCTCGTTATAGAGTTTTTTATATTTTTATTTTTTATAAAGGGTTCACAAAATTTTAATTAAAAGTACGTAGAGATAACATTTAATTTGAGTCCTACCAGAGATAAATAATAGTTCCCAGTTAAATAATGAGCTTCGGCAAGTTTACTTGGTAACTGGAAAGTCGAAGCTGTGTCCGTAAATTTTTTTAAGTTCTCTAAAACTTTTTCGTTGTTTCCCATTTCCTAGAAATAAATTTAAAAAAATTTCTTACATACTACTTAGTTTTATTTCATTTTAAATTTCTTATGAAAAAACTGTTTCTTGTTGTGCACGTTAATATTTTTAATGGATATATGTCGATTAAGTACGGATAAGTAAATAAATCGCAAGAAATTTATACGGAAAATAAAATAAAGTGAAATATGAACTTTACATCTTATTACGCGCGGAAAAACTGTTATTAAAAAGTAAAATTGAAAGTATTTACAATAAAGTACCTTATATACATTAGCTAGTTCTGAATAAGTTTCACAAATTCGTATTGCGTCAGGAATCGCCTCCAATATTCTGAGACCTCGATTAAAGTAACTCAATGCCCCTTTCACATCTTTAGTGACCATTAAGCTTTTCCCCAGCTCAAATTGTGATTCGGCAAGAAGCTCCTCGTGACCACCTACAAATACGTTCAAATCTTGTATTGAAATAAAAAAACAATTTTCAAGATTTTTCTTATATTGAAGAGGAACTTTGACAGAACTTGTAAATTATTGAACAAATACATACAACAAAAGGATTTTAATCGTGAGTTGAAAATTTTACATTTCTAATTATTCAAAACGACCAACGTGAAAAGTTTTGAATTATTCGTAATGTCAATAATTGCGTAATACGTACATTTCATGGACACAATGAGAGCTACTTTACAGGAATTTACGGCGACCTGCGTGTCGCTTTCTCGGACTTCTCGTGCAATGCTTAAAAGTATCTTTTGCAACAGAATGCAACATTCTCTGAACAAATTCTCCTGCTTAAAACCTAAGATTTTTGAGCAGTTCCAATGCTTTCCCAGAGAGTCCTGTTGAGCCTTGCGTACATGCTTCAGTGCAACTCTTGGATTTTTCACTAAAAATATTCATGGATTCTCATTTCTTTCTAATACAATCTAATCTACTCGATACATTTTCAGTTGTAATGTTTCAAACTTTTATTAAATAAAAATCTTGCATAGAGATATCGAAGGGTGGAAATCATATGGAGTTGTTGTTGATCATCTTCGATTTCTTTGACGGTCCAGAAGATGGTCTGGTACAAATTATTGGAAATCCAGCACCATTCCAAAGCTATACCCTCTATTCGAAGTGCTGCTTCCATTAAAAGTCTAGCTTTTGAAGTGGCCGATACTGAAAGATTTTTTTTTTCTAAATCTGTTTATCAAAATAAAATTGAAATGAAGTTGACCACTTGTTGTGTTTTATTTTGAGAATTATGATTATCTATTTCGTAAAAATGTAAATATATTTTTTGTTGTCAAATTTTCTCGAAAGCTTATCTGTAATTGATCGTACAGAGATTGAACTTGTTATTTATTTAAGGTTGCAAAGAATTAAATATAAGTGGAAAAATGTTGGTATATACGCGGATACGTAACGGCAAAATTCAATAAATTTAAAGTAATAAATTTATAAAAGAAATCAATTTATTAATCCTTTAAATAAAAACAAAAAAAATCATCTCCATTTTCAAAGATTTTTCACCTTGTTAAATGTTTTTACAATAAATACATTACTTGTGCTATGAAAAAATGTCGTTAAAACGCCTCGAAGATAATCAATTAATTCATTATTGTCTTTTAATTTTTGATCGTTCCAAATAGCTGAATTATTATTTTCTACCAATTTCCTATTTTCTTCTAGATTAAAAAGAAATTTAAAGTATTCTGCAGCTTCATACGAGCCTTCTTCTTCTAATTCAAGAAGCACCGCTTGATTATATGGAATTTTATATCTTCCAAAATAATGAATTTTAATAAAATGAAGTAACTGTTCGATATTTTATATGCACCTTTTCATTACTAACCTTCGAACATGTTTTGCATCCAATAATGGTAACGCGGCTTTGATCTCTGCTTTAATTTTAGGAATATCTTTTACAGCTACAGATGGCAAAATTTTTATTCGTTTGGGACTTGTCATTGTTCTACTAATAAATAAACAGAAAATTTTCTAATTGTCAATACTTTTTTTATTGTATAACCTCATCATCCTAAATCCTGAAGATTGCACTATTATCAAGTAGATTTTGAATCCTAATATCTTCAATGCGAATATATTAAATTAACGATTATTTTGTCAGTGTAAAACGTTAGAAGATAAGAATAAATTAAAAATTAATTTTTTAGTTATTTTTCTTTTCTATACAATACAAAAAGATTTTTGTTAATAATTAAATTCTTTTACAATTGAAATATTAAAATGAGCGATTTCTGTAATTGTTTTGCAAAAATTTCTCGTCTTTCGCTACTTATCTATTTTCATATTTTCAATAGTTTTATTTTTGCATGTTTTGCCATTCATTCTAGAAAACAGATTTTGTAAATTATTTATTCCTTTCAAAAGTATATATTTTTGTATTTACCATTATATTATTCAATAATTTTAACAATATTTTTTAATTATTTGATCAATATAGACAAAAATTATATGATTTATAATTTTTAAATACATGAAATTAAAAACACAAATAAAAAATAAAAATGCTTTGCTTAGGCATAATTTTATAAATTATCACTATTATAAAATATCATTGTTTAAAAATGTCAATTTTTTTAATAGGTTATAATTAAAAAATTTTATTTTATATTTTTTTAATAAAAAAATTAAAAAAGAATCGCCGTTTAAGTAATTATTCCTTAATTCAAGCGCATTAGTTACCTTACAGTACATTACTTGCTTCAAATATTAACTAAATTAAATTTTTTTATAAAAAAGAGCTTCTTAAATGTTCAGTTAATAATATTTTTCTTTACTCAAGTATATTTTGATATGTTTCGACTTATAAATATTCACTTTAAATTAAGTTTAGTCAAATTGAAAAAGAACAAGAATATAAAGTATAAATCTTAATTGCTAATTGTATAGTACCTTATAAACAGTATCAAAATAACAAGGTGATGTAATGGGAAAATGATATTGGGTTCAGCAAACAAGTAACAAGCGGAAATTAATAATTTTGCTGCAGATTCACTGCAGAATTTATTGCACGGAGTAACTCCCTGTAAACAATCGAAATAACAGTATCTTTTAACTTAGCTTTTTATTGTGTTTCATATAATCGTTCCTACGTGTATTATTCGTAAATACGCGGTTCAAGGTACGATCGACTTGTAACAAATTAAAATTTACATGCATATGTAATATATATATATATACATATATATATATGTATATATATGTATGTAACTTTTTAACAAAAAAAAATAATAATAATAACGCGATCGTATGCAAGGCCCTGCGCCAAAAATATTTCGCCAATATTAATTCAGACGAATCTTTTCACAACTCGTAAAAAGTAATTAACAACATCGCTTATAAATGCCGGCATTAAGAAAAACAACAATAATTACGTTAGAATATTAAATACACGTTAGAAAACACAAAAACGATGGTATTTTATGCTACGTGTCTGTAGAAAAAAGCAAGGTGTGTTACTCCCCAAGGACAAACAATAATATAATATAAATCAATTTTATTTATCGATCCGAGATCACAAGATTCCCGAGTAAATTAGTAGTAATGCAATGTATACTTTATTCATTGCTCGATAAATCGCGTGGCCTTTCGATAAATTTGTTAACGAGGACGGGTAGGCTTGAGACTCAAGCTTTAACGCTAGACCCTCGCTTCCTGGGTTCGAGTTTCACTTTGAAACCTTCGGCCCGCTTGAGGATGATGTCGGCCTGAAGCCTGAAGTCCTCCTCTTTGACGGTGGAATGCACCCGGAAGTTACGCAGGATGGTGGAGAGCAGGATCTTGAGCTTGAGCATGGCGTACTTGCGACCGACGCAACTGCGCGGACCCGCCGAGAACGGGATAAACGCGTAGTAGTGGCGATTCGCCGTTTTCTCCGGCAGGAAGTTGTCCGGATTGAAGACGTCCGGGTTCGGGTAGATGTATGGCTGACGATGAACCTTGAACGTCGCCACAACGACCGAGCAACCGGCTGGGACCGTGTAGTCGCCTGAAGCTAAGCATCATCAGACGAACTCGTTAGCATCATGTGTTTGGATTATCGATTTCTGTCTCTCGGAATCGATTTGTTTTTATCGCGGATATCAACTTTATTCGTAATCGCGTGTGTTTGCTCGTAACGAACAACTCAACTTGAAAACCAATTCTGACCGTAACGTTACGCGAATATTTTTAACGCCGCTTTATTTGGCGACGAGGCAAATCCAAGCTGCTTATTCAGACATCTAATGTTTCGGATAAAATTATTAGTTTTATCATCTGGGTGTTAATAATAACTTTAGACATCGATACTCATTCGCGCTCAAACTTAGGATCCGACCACGAAAGCGAATGTTTTATATTTGAAAAGACTTTAATTAAATGGTTGAAACTACTTTCATATATCAAGCTATCAATGACGCAATGATATTTAAAGGCATGCGATGATGTTCGTTAAAAAATCTTGCTAAATTGGATTTCATTTACGGTGAAAGATGCACAAGCTTATCGGGGAAAATTTATGTAAATCGAAACGCGCGTTATAAGTTATGTCCCAAATCGAAAACGACAAGACGTGTAATAAAAAACTACAACTTCGTAACCCTCGTAGTGATACTTACCGAGTTTCAAATCGGTCTTAATTTGACGTGCAATAACGGGCACAGGTGGATACATACGGAGAGTCTCCATCAAACATCTCTCTAGATACTTCATTTCAAGTGTGTCTTGGAAGGTCACGGGTCTGTCACTGTCGCCGAAGATTTCGTCCAATTCCTGAATGACCTTCTCTTGGATATCTGGATGGCAACCCATCATCGATAAGAAGAAACTGGATCCAGCAGCTGTGGTGTCGTGTCCCTGTATTAACCGTATACGTTAAAAATACATTTGAATTTATAAAGTCTTTTGCCTCGCTGCCTCTCCTCAACCAGATAGGAATACGCGACAATTACGTATTAGTAACGATGATTCTCAAAAGTATGACGAGCAAGTTGAATTCTAATTCAGCGTACCTCAAACATAATAGTGTCTACTTGCTCCTTGACCTCGGTGTCAGTCAAAATCGTGCCATTCTGACTAGCTTCGACCAGCAAGTCAAGGAAGGCCTGTCTCTTCTTCTCGCCGACGTCGTTGTCATCGACGTCCAGGTCGTCTTTTAGACCAGCCGCCTGACCGAAGGATAGTCCCTCTACGCTTGTGTTCTGAAAATAACGCACGTGACGATCATTAACATCGCTGTCCACGATTCGACACGGCTCGACCTTGAATAAGTAGTCTAAGAGTTCAAATAGGACTCGGCGACTATATCGATTTATATGTCGCGGAGCACACCTTTGTTGTAGTATCCTTGGTAGCACTGGTATCGATAATGTTGCGCTTTCCGCTCAAAAAGTCTTCCTTCTTGCGGGCGACAACCTTTTTGGTGAGTCCGTGGATGATGTCCAGTAGACGAATTTGTTCTTTGCCGTACTTTGTCAGGTGGAATAGCCAATCTGGCCTTAGCCAAATACGGGTGTGACGAAGGTGAAGGATATCGCACATTCTTTAACATTTTGCGAGAAAGAGCAAGTCAATGGTCGATAAATTTGTCAGCTTCAGGAGTCAAAAGCTATCGATACTTTTATTATATTATTATCTTAAAAACCTCGTTACTAGACTTTTTTATATTAAAAATAAAACATTTTTTTAAGTAAATTGCAGTAAATCAAAGCGGACGAGATCATTTTATTGGTTCGCAAGGAATTTTTTACGATCAAGTTTCGCATACAAAAAAATATGTTAAATCTCTCCCAGATTACACTTAATTATTTTCATTCAAATATATGATTTATGTTCGTTAAGTTTTCGCAAAGATACTTTAAATATTTTCACGTGTTTTAACGTTATTTTGCTAAGCCGCTTTCACAGATCTTGAAAAAATCTATACAATAAACGATCGATTGTGCACTTATTACTATATAGTATAAACTATACTGATATTTACGAGTTCGGTAAATTTTCATTGATTTTAGCATTTTTTGGACTGCTTGTGCTGAATATCCATACAATGGCTTCTTAATATTTAAAAATATGATTATTTGTAAAAAAGAAATGATATCTGAATAATTCATTGTTTCCTAAGAAGTGACCAAGATACGGTCGACTTATTTCGAGTTTTCCAAATATCTGTTCACGAATTTGCTACACTTCGAAATACCTTGTACTTATTCAAACTGAACATTCAACTTATGGCATTTGCTACATAAAATTGATTGAAATCAGTATCGATCTTTAAACGCGCATCCAGCCGTGTGAATCGATCAAACGCAATCTTCAAATATTTCGAATTCTTTAGCCATTAGGACATTGCAATCATAAAGAAAAATATAAAGCGAAAGGTATGAAAGGTGAGAAATCACTTCTTTGGAAAAGAAGCAACTCACTTCATTACAGCCATGGCGTATTCGAATCCGCTGCGGTCCTGCGTCGATTTGGACACACCCATGGCGGTCTCCAAGAGGATCTCGACGGTCGTCTCGGACATGTAATCGTGGCAGTCAAACTCCTTGTCCTGCTCCTTGCGCATCCTCTCCACCACGGCACGCGAGTTGGCGTTGAAGAGGTCGATGAAACTTTTAAGGACGTTGAGATGGAAAGTCGGAGCAATTAACTTACGATGAGCGCGCCATTTCTGACCTGCACAACAAATATCAGTCTTTTTACCGGACTGCCAACCGCTCTGACCTATTTTTTCCTGTTTTCCTCGAATTTTTAGGTTCTTCAGCAACGCGCCCGAGCTTAGTTTACGTAGGGACTATTCGTTGGTGACTATTAGTCACTACGAAAATATGTATCTTTATGCAAGGAGGAAACATTATGGCAATCGTGGTAGTCAACAATATTTAACTTGTAAAAACTTTCTTTTCTTATACCTACACTATTAGTTATGAACGTGTTACGAGTGATCTTTAGCCATTATATCACGAAAATGAATAAAGAGTATAATTACATATTTGTTTGGATTCACTTTATCCTTTTCTTATCGCTGTTATGTATAAGTTCATTGTCTTTGGTCTGTTAAATGAGACATGAAACTACTGTGTGTCTACCGTTTAATATTTACACACGGAAATGAAATCACCTCATTTTTACCAGCGTTTTATTTTAATTTTAGAAAATAATTGCTTAATAAATAGATGCTGCCATTTAAAAACATCAATTCTTGCAATAATTTGTTCTTTTAGAAAGTTTTAAGTCTCGTCATTATTTATTTTATCTTCAATAATTATTCCAAAATTAAAATAATTTTCCAACATTACGTTTGATAGTGTCATTAAAGGATCACAGTTATTAAAATATTCTGAGAAAATAGACAATGAAAAACATTTTTTATTCTTACGAAGAGCGAAACGGTGTAATTTTGTGGGAAGACACTTGTATTTAAAATTTATACGATACAATTTCATTTCATATGAAGACGAACTTTCAATTTCGAATCACTTTTCAATTGAGTATGAATTACACGATTCCCTCAGCAAAGTTCTAGTCTTATTATAAACAAATTTATTTTATTCTTCTGAAATACAATATTCAATATTTATTTGAAAAACAAATCAAACCTTTTCATATTAATTTTTTTATCAAACTTCTGGTATTTACATTTATTCAAAATGGTCTCAGTCGGAAAATTATAATATAATACAAATTTGCTTTATAAAATATTAAAATATTAAAAGAATATTATTACTTCAAGCTACAATTAGGATAAAATGTGTTCATTTTAATTGCATAATTATTCAATGTTTTAAAATATATTTTATTAATATTGAATCTGTTATACAAAAAGGAAAAAATTTCAATAATAATGAGTATAGTATTGCTCACATACATTGAAATCACAAAAATCGAAATTAATATAGTATATTAATCTGTCATACATTTAAATGCCAAATAAACCGTTGAATAAATTGATAATATAAATAAAATGCATCGATTTGTATTGAAATCTGGACAAAAAAGAAAAATGGTCTTTAAAACATAATACATTTAAAAGCATTTAATAACAACAACGACAACTATATTGTCGATAATTGAGCGAAATTTTATCGAGGAAAAGAAAAGTATTTTTAACATTAGTATCGGTGCAGTAAAAAATCTAAAGAGACGAGAATCATCGTCGGTTGCGTGTCAGAGAGAGAAGAAAATCGATTGAGTCATAGCGCATAGGTTTCTCATGCAGCCGTCCGGGTTTCAAACTTTTCTCATTCGAGAGAAAATTACAGCAGCAAAAATACATATGCTTAAAAAGAATAAGCGCGCACTTCCTATTTTGATCAATTTCGAAAAATTACAGGCCCGACTACGCAATGCTCATCGGCAGTTCTCAATTTTCTCGCACCGTGTACGGCGCAAGCTTTTGTTTACCTTTTCTCAACCTTTGTGTTTCATTCCGGAACTCTGTTGTCGTTGCTAATGATATCCAATAAACCGAGCAAAAGTGAATTGCAACTACTAATTACTAATTTCTCTTGAAGACGAAATTTGCATTCGTTCGATTTGCGTTTTTTACGATTATCTCCGCGAATACGCGAGTAACAATTACAACAGTCCGGAATAGGCGTGAAGGACGGTGGAATGGAATACGTACCCGTGGAGATAAGAAGACCGTCCCCGAGCCAAGGCTGGAAGAATCTGTACTCGGTGGCTTTGTCGATGTACACGTGACTCGAAAGAATAACCTCGATGTCTCGTGGATCAACGAGAAAAACGAGAAGCTTGGGGCCAATCCAAACCTTAATCACTTGCTCAAACTCGTTAGATCTCCTCATGACATTGCGGAAGATTGCTGCAAAATTTAATAATTTGTAAAATGTATGTTAAAGCACAGACAATCGCGAATGGCGAAACGTGTCGCACAGCTAGATTAACGTGTTCTAAGAGTTATTTTTCATCTCCACCTTAAGTTCTGACAAGAAAATTGTATTTTGTTTAAAGTTGAACAGAAGATTGACAAGAAGCGATAAAAGCTCTCTTTCGGGGACACCCCCATTATTGCAAATATTCCGTAAATGACTTACTATCCGGACTTCCCATAAATTCGAGGGCATTTCCTATGAGGGGTAGTCCTTTGGGTCCAGGTATGTGCTCGGCCAGTTCGATCATATGTCTGCGGGAAATTCTAAAGTACACGTAATACAGCAGAATGGCTGGCACTAAGAGGGTGAAGAAGACACTGGTGGCGGAAAATCCACTGGCAGAGACGGTGGCCGTCGAGCCAGCGATTATTTCCGGTCCGGCTACCGTCATCTTGTTGCGCTTACCTTTCCTGTAACAGGTCGAATGTGGTGAAGATATCTGCGTTATCCGAATTACATAACCACCTTTTCCCAATCGTCCTGGGCCAGCTTTCGAAAAACGCGATAAAAGCGCTGCGAGCTTGCGAGATAACCCTCGTTGAGATAAACGGATGATGCGAAATTAATAAGTCATAGGTGCGATTCCGAGTAGTGTAGTACGATTTTTTATCGCGATCATTTATTCAGAGCGAAACGAAATATTGCCGTAGCGCGCCTTTCGATGTGTGCGCTATTGTTTCCACTCAAAATTAAATTTATCGCAGCTTCGAGTTTATTAAGCGATACCCATTTGTACTTGCAATTCCCGGCAAAGGCGTACAAATATTTACAAATAGAACAACAACAATAATCAATTTGACCGACGTGGAAACAATACGTCTATATTGTATTCTTGAAAATTGATTAAAACTTTAATCTAGCATTTTAAAGCAATATTCAATCAATCAGTGTAAAATTTCCCCCTAATTTTAACTAGATTATGGGAAAAAATTTGCTTCGCACTCCTGTAACGATCGCAAATTTGTAAAAATTTCTAAAAATAAGAATATTCACTTATAATTTGCCGACGCGAAAAAATTACGGTGTGCAATTTATCTAGCAAAGGAGCACTCAGATAATAAACTAATTAAGCAGCAAGAAATTCCAGCGAAACTTAAGTACATCACAAGTGTTGTAAATCGCGGACGAGTTGAAAAATTCTTGAAAACTCACACGGTTTCACGCGTCACACATGGGATAAACGGAAAAAAGTCCGCAAAGTTCGCGACGAAAGGGGTAAATAAACGAGGAACTCGTCCAATCACTATTCCCTCACAGGGTCTCGCACTTACGCTCAGAAACACAAAATGACGAGGATGATTTCCACCCAACGAACCACCACTGAACGACCCGGGCTACGTGCTCACCGGGCCTTTTATAACCGCCGCAGTGGTGCGGCCCCCACCGTGACGACCGCTGTTCCATGCGGCCCCGAGGCCCGTACCCGCTAGTCTCCGTTAAAATCGCTAATAGAATTAAATTGGCGATATACATTATCGCAGATCCGCGAGCTTTTGGCGCCTGCACAAATCTCTTGACATTGTTCTCTCGACGTCACCGTAACTGCGCGTTTATCATCCCTTATTTCGGCTATGCGTCCGGGTAACTTTTTTATCGCTTGTCATAATAAGTTTACATGAATTGGTGAATGATGAATTTTCATTTTTTATTAATGGGTGAGAGGCTGATTTTTTAATCGGGTGTCGCCACCGCGAATAGCTACGATAAATTTTTTATATAATACCTTTTTTACACGTCTATAAATGATATAAGGTTAAAAGAGCAGGCAATATTTTCCGGAACCAACAATCGTCATTCCTTTATAAACGAAGAACCATTCATATCGTTTACTATCAACACCGTTTGTTTCAAAAAAAATATTTATCTTTTTATGTAATTATGGACATAATTTATATAAAAATATACATAAAAATATACTCTATTATAAAGCATTACTGGATAAATTAATATTAAAATCTTGTAAGCCAAACACGATTAGAATCTTGAAATATATTTTGTATTTTACTTTGTTTTTAAATTAGGAGTTTTAGAAGCAGGACAAATTAAAGGTATTTTTAATAACATTTTATTGGACATTGTATTCCTAAATTAGAAATCACTTGATATCACATGCGATACACTGACCTTTTATTCAAATATAATACTTATTATGATAAGATGATGCTTTTGCTGAATAACGTATAACTCCGAAAAAAATTGTTCTAAGAATTACAGCATGAAATGAAAAACAATCCATTTCGAGTAGAATTATTCTCTGAATTCGATCTGTCACCCCGTAAGGGGGCCCTTCTTAAGTGATATTCACTTTTCAGGACTCTACGACGTAAAAATCATAAATGCTCTCAACTAGAGAAATACGATTCGCAAGAATTTTTGCTGACGAGTCTCCGGACATGTGAATCCGCGATGACCCGGTGTTTGCGCTCTAATTAACAAACAATGCCTTCGATTTTTACGTCAACCGTAGCACTTTTTTTCTACGATTCCTTGCCAAATAATAACCCAACACAAGTTGATTATTGGTAAACTAGATTTGGTTCTTTACCATTCCCCCAATTCTCAAATGAATTCTTGACAAGTTTTTTTTCAGATTACGTATTACCGTCACTAATGAAGATGTCAATACACCTTGCTATTTAATATTTAAAAAAGTAAATCCGATTGCAATCGAATTTTTTAAATACACTCTTTGCATACGGAAATGAATAATTATCACTAAAACCAGATCTTGATCAACGATAAGAAAATGCTTCAAAATATAATAAAATATAACACTACGTCTGCTTCATTACATGAAAAAAAATTCTAAATAGCAGGTACATAAATCTAAGTAAATTATATTCAAGATACATTGGAATCGTTTCATATAATTTTGCAAATTTCGTCAATTGACCTTCAATCTATGCATTCTTAGTTAAGCATTTCTTTATTATAAATTTGCAACAAATTATATAGTCACATGCAATTAAATCTTGAAAATGTATTTATAAAAATTTTTAAATGTAATTATGTTTTTAATTGATAAAATATTTTATTTTCAATATAGAAGGTAAAGAATAAAAAATTATTTTAAAATACTTATATAAAATTACATTATATGTATTTTACTTCGATAGTTGTCTTTTAAAAATAAACTATTTTTTCTTTTTTTTCTAATGTATTTTTTAAATTTATTTTATTAGTTTTTAGAATAATAATTGTTTTTCATAGAGAAAAACTACTTTTTTTATCAAACTATAATATATTATTTGAGAGTCACTGAAGTTAATATTATATAAGTTTATACAAAATATCCTGCTTTTGAACTTATAATTATTTTTAAAATCAGTAACATTTTATAACCTTGAATTAAATTTTACTTATATTTTTCATTAAAAAAAAAATTTCAATGTGCGGTTATATATTTTCATACCAAATATAATTTAAATAATGAAACTAAAAGAATACAAACGAAAAATTATATTTAGAAAAAAATTAATATGGTGTAAAATATAAAATAAAAGAAAATTTAAAAAAAATATAATCTAAAATTGTACACAGTAATAATTATTTATAAACCTAAAATAAACAAAGTATATTTTCATATTTAATAATAATAAAGAATCTTTACAAAAATTTAAGATATATTAGTTGTAGCTGAAAAAATATATAGCTATTTAAAAAATATATTTATATTTATATTTAAAAAAAATATAGGTATTTAAAAAATAAGTTCATAATTTTTTATGAACTTGAAAAGTTTTAAAACAATATTTGACGAGAGAAAATAAACTTCCTGATAATATTGTATAATACTTTTTTTAAAAGACATATATTATAAAACTTTTATAAAATATCGAAATCTATGATTCATAAATTAGAAACACAAACAGCCATACATCATTGTGCTAGACATCCCTGTGCTAACCCTATGGGCTAACAGCCCACGCATAAATAAAAATAAGCAAAGATAGAGCAAGAATAGTCTTTAAATCACAATTTAGACTGTTATACGTGATAATAAAATAAAAACCATACAACAAGCCGTTATCAAAATAATAAAGACGTAAACAATGAATAACATGTTTTAATGGAACATATTAGTAAATTTATTAACTTTTCCGATTTAATAATTCGCTAGTCGTTATTAGATAACATTATTAACATTATTGATATTAATGATGTGATATTATTATTGTATCGTTAATAAGTTCAAAGTAAGCAGTTATTGATCATATGAGGTAATGATGCACGTACATGTATAATACTCACTTCGAACTGAATAATGTTTTAGAAATCGAAAACTTCTTACAAAATATTAAAAATAATTGAAAATTATCTAGTCTTGACTTTTGTCCGTTATATTTAAAAAAAACTTAAATAATTCAGCAATTTTTACTTTCTTAAGTCAATGAATACTGCTTTAAATGTATTTAAACATTGCTTCAATAAAATTTCGGATCATCTATTATTTTTTTTTTTTAATATAAAATTTTTGTAAGCTTATCAAAGCATTCTAGTAATATTCATCATAATAAAATAATAGTTTATAAGATTAAATTGCTAACGTATCGATTTCTTCGCATTATTTTTCATTTATATATAGTGTTACTAATGAAAAATTATAATTATCTAGGAATCGTTTCTGATGGGTGAATATCTTGAAAAAGTAATTTCATGTCCATTTTAAAAATTTTTCAGTATATCATAATAAATCGTAAAGGTAAATTTAGAAATTCACAATTTAATTTCTTTTTAGTGATCAATTATAAAATATTAAATTTCTTTATCAATTATCACCAGCCAAATCAAGTTTCGGTTACGTTCCATATAATTTTTATTAAATTACTTTATACGAAACACGATAAATGATGAGTAAAAAATCTCTTAATAAGTAAAAATAAATTATGACATTTTAAAATTTATTTAGAATGTATAAAATAGAGTTATTTTATATACTTTCTGTATTTTTTTTATTTTTTTATTGTGCAATGAAACACCTTTTTAAAAATAAAGGCATATATATTTTTATAGTTAAACTTTGAATTTTTGATATAGAATTTTATTGTATTTAGTTTTTCTATTTAAACAACCCTTTTTAGATGTACATTTCATCGTCAAATACATTAAACGTAAAGATAATAATTTTTATCTTATACATAATATTTGAAAAGCAATAACAAAGAAGATGGGTAAATTTTAATATTCCACAAGACGTAAAAATTCTATAAAAATATTTCATAATAATCATTTAAAGCCCGATAGTATAAATCATTTAAACGTAATATAGTTTACTTATTTAACTATTAAATTTATTTTTATCAAGTACGTTCATTATCAATGCCAATAGTTCATATTTAAAGCATTGAAACTAAAAAAGAACAATTTTCCAAATTAATTAAATATTTTAACAAATTATTCTAAATGATTTCTTTTAAGCAGTGAAAAAGTAACTCAATAATTTTTTTAACTAAGCAAATAGATTAGACTAAAAGTATACAGTTTTATTAAAATAAATCATGCACTACACGAGCATTCGAATAAAAATTTCGCTCTATCCAATGAATCATTTTTACGTGCGGGCGACCTTCCTGATATTTCAACGTTGAAATTCGTTCGTTCTTTTCAACGAAACAGCCAAAACACAGTTTTATATAAAAATATTCTTGTATTATATCATCAGTTTTCATCGAACTGAATTCTTGCGTTTATTTGTAATACGTTCCATAATGTAAAGATTATATTTTACACTGTTTTATTAAGCACTTTGTCTAAATAATTTTTTGATTATATTATCATTACAATCTAATCAATATACTGATCAAGTCTTTTTAGCATGTAATTTTTTAGTTATATTTTCAACTATTTTTCTTATGTAAAATATAGTAGATGGTATGATAGAAAATACAAATGAATCAAATTAATTTTAACAAATTTTTTCATTTTAAAAATCACAAAACTATTTTTTGTAAATTACTTTTTAAATAAGTATTTAAACCATAATCACAACAAAAATATTAAAAGCATTTTTATTTTAATAACATATTTTTCGAAAAAAAAAACTACATATGTATATTATACTTTTCTACCTTACTATAATTTTTTTACGTTATCTTTTCAGATTTAGAGTATTTAATAGCATTAAATATATTTTATTTCAGAACGAACAATAAATAAAAAACACTCTTATTGAGAATATTGTTCAAGAATATTTTTATACCGTGAACATTATTTTATTTTATTGTGAGGTTTCTATAAAAAATAATTGAGTTCTTATAAAATAGTTATGAGCTTTATACCTTAACGACCAATAATACCATCAAATAATTGATATTAACAATATTAAAAGGTTGAAAATGAACAACATTAATGTTTTGAATTGCATAAAAAAAATTTAGTCATCATTCATTAAATCAAATAAGAAATAAATATTACCCATCATTAAAATATAAAGAATTTATCAAATTAGAATGTATTAATTTAAAAATAAATCCGAAATAAATGAAAAAATGTAATTGTTTTCAATTCATATACTTTCATCAAAAACATTTAAGAATGTATAGTAATAGCGCAATAGAATTATATAATGACATTAATAATTTGTTCACAAATATTGACTAAAATTTATTACGTTTAATTTCAAGTTAGTTAAAAACGCACATGAATAATTATTTATGTTACAAGAAGTACTGTCAATTTTTTTTTAATAATGTACTGTTTCTTTGTCGAAGGATCCGAACGAACATTATTATTATTCTTAATTTTATAAAAAACGGTATGACCTAAATTTTTCGATATCTACGTACGTATCTACTTCTTCTAATTCTTACCACCGTTCCATTTTCGTTTTATTGATCAACTTCACTCCTTTCTTAATTAAAAGAAATAAAATAAAATAAATAATTAGGAAATTGTATCTTAACTAACAACCCAGATTTCGAGCATCAAATTGCAAATAAATGGAGCAGTGTTTCATAATTACATCCTTTATCATCTCCGTTCTAAAAACTTTTTAGAACATACTTGGTCTCTGCTGCTCTGAATTCAACTAACAAAATACATTGAATTGGAGCGACGCTTAATTGCATCACTTATAACCTTCGTTTGTGATAGGAGCAGTGGTGGAAAGTTATAGGCTTTTATAATATATCATAAAAGTTAAAGGCTTACGCTCGATAACTTTAGATAAAACTAGATATTTTAATCGCAAAATATAATTCTTTATAATATTGTATAAATAATTTATTAGATACAGTACGCCGTTATTTTATTACCGGTAAAATTTTTGTTATTTTATACAATTCGTAAAAAGCTTATAATCATGGTTAACTCCACCTTGGCTTTTATACGAACTATAAAATACAGAATTAACGACATTTACTTTCTTCGTATAAGTACTTATTAAGTAAATGTGAAAAAGATTAAAAGAATCTTTAAACATCTCAGCATTTTTATTTAATGTTTTCTGATCCAAGATATTATAAATTTTTATTTCATTACTTTTACAGTAAAATCATTATTTGTTTCATCTATAGTGAAACATTGTGGTAGTGTTAGAAAACACAGTTGGGTGTTACAATGGTAAACTAAATTTCTATCTGTTTGACAGTAATACAGCAGAGATGATAGTTTGCTCGCCCGGTGTCAGTGACATTTGTAGGAGCTGAGGCACTGCATATGTGTCATTCAATACGTGATCGATATTGCAGTATTTACTAAGTGATTATAATTTAAAAATAACTCGCTGCATTATCTTGGGAAAACCAAGTTTTTCTAAACATCTTTCATTCTTGTTTATGATTTTATTTATGCATTATTCGCGCAAATTGTACAAATTAACGAGTTCATTAAAAGCAAAAATTAGTAATTGAACTAAATCATAATTGACGATGTTAAAATATCTTGTTTAGTAGACTTAATCGAGAAAACCTATTCATAAAATAAAGGTTGAAATTTTATATGAAAAATTTAATTTATTATTACTATTATTCCGTGTATTTCAAAATTTTTATTAAGAATAATAGATAAAATTTCCTATTTTCCTATAAAAAATAGACGCTATGAATATAAAAATCCAATCAAATTTTTATAATGAAAAAGTGATTTAATTTTCACGATAAGTTTTAATTAAGCGAATATTGATAGAATTTAAATTGCATTTAGTCCAACGCAGATAATATTTGCCAGTTGATGAATAAGCATGCATTAGAAGCTTAAATACATTTAGAACTTAATTTATTTCAAAATTAAATTCAATTAAAAACTTAAATTTCATCTCATAATTCTAAAGTTGCTTGTGCGCAGAGGCCTTAAGCTTTTCCATAAAATATCTTTGTAGGTTGTTTGCTAACACTCTTATCTAGACATCAGCTCAGGACGGGCAGAATCGAAAAATTGGGGGAAAAGTAAAAGAGAATAAAGTGTAATAGGTAAAGCCGTGTCAGACAAGAAAATTAGATTTTCGACTACAAGAAAGCACAGGGCGAGTCGCAGCAGGTGACGATGAGCTCGATAAGGTAAGGGCGAAAAGGAATGCGGCGCCGTTGCGGAAAAGCTCGCGACCTGGTGGGGGGATAGAGAAAGCGAAAGTGGCCCCACGGCACCAACAACGACCAACGATACAATGTACCAGGGTGAAAAAGGAGGGTGGAGTTCGCCGAAAGCTCGCCGCTACGAAGCTCATCGACGGGCAACTTTACGTACCAGGGCAACATAGCCGCGTTCGCGCCGAGGGCGACGAACCGCCCCCACCCCGGGTTTATGCGCGCGTGCGCGTTCGCGAAGGCTATTTTCGGTTAATAGACGTACGCATATGCGCGGCCGGAAGTTGGGGGTGGACGACAAAATTGCTCACCGCTGGGAGCTGCGAAGGGCGCCGGGAATCGGCCGAGACGCTTGCGTTACGCGTCCTTGCGCTGCGGGAGCTCGAATTTCTACTTATATTTTCCGGGGGCTCTTTTACTTTAAATGGACTTTTGTTTTATCGGATTCCTCTGATTCCGTTATTAATGTTGGAATTCATTCGTCATATTTAAAAGAAATCGAAAAAGCCAGGCTCAGTTATCACTTCTACGTGTTCTGCATGTTAAGCGTGCATAAGGACAGAATATAAGATGATTCATATTTCCTCTTTATAAACACTGAGCAGCTTTGACTTTCAGTCGGCAATATTATGAAATTTTTTTTATAGGTAATGTAAATATTGCTGTGCGAGCTACACCGAAGAAAACTCGTAAGTAGCTACTTACATTCAACAAAGTAAATATTTTCGCGCAATAATTTGTTACGAGTTGCCGAAGAAAACTAGCTAATCAATACTCGGATCTAATTCATTGCAAGTAGTCCAATTTCTTCAGAATTTTTACCATTAAAATCTATCGTTAAAATCAATTTCCAATCATATCCTCTAGGAAGCTAATAACGCCTTAAGCCCTCATTTTCTGTTAAGTTAAATTTTCCTCAACATTTTTTATCGTTCGTGATGAACCATTGAAAACAATAAACCTTTTTATTATCGGCATATATTATTTAAAAAATAAAATCTGATACACTCAAAATATAATTTTACATTCCTCCTGTTTACTGTTGTTGTCAAATTAATAATTTGCAATTATATAGCGAAAAATATGTAAAAACATAGTTATGTATTAAATCAAAGAAGTAAAATTATAAAGAAGTACTGTATAAATTACAGTTATAAAGCTTTCAAAGTTGCCAATTTCAAATTATCAGAAATCAGCAATTTTGAAATTATTCCAGATCTACGGTTAATACGGCTTAATAAAATTAAAATGATAACTCAAATACTTGGTATATTATGAACAAAACTAATGCACTACCGTGAGTAAAATATGTTGAACTTGAATTTGCATATAAGAGTTTAAAAATTAAAAAATATATAGAAATTTTATAGATTAAAATTAATTAGAAAATTAGAAAAAGTGTTTTGAATTTTTTAAAATTTATAAATTTTTAATCACAATTATAACTAAGGCATAATGTCAAAAATAAATACAAGTCATTTTATCGATTTGCTCAATTTAAAAGCCATTTTCTATTTTTAAAAGTATAAAAAAAAATGAAACATCCGCAGAACTCGTTTTGTACAAATTTTAAAATATTTTTAAGACATATCCTAATCAATAATAATATTCATGTGCCGGTGAATGTTTTTTTAAATAAAAATTAAATGTATCGTCGATAATGCTATTTTTTAAAAATATAATTAAAGTTTTATCAATTATAATAGTATTTTTTATCTAAGTAATAAAACTAAAAGAAAAATTTAAATTAAACTGCCAGAAAGTAAATTTTTAATAATAATCTTGACAAGCGTAATTTTATACTTATGTGTACGTGCATACACGTATCACCAGTAGTGACCTCTTGCAATAAAATTCATTAAAAGTGTGACCGAGTATCAGTTCCAATGTGAATTCAAAATTATATAGCTGATCGATTATTCTTTATAAGTCCGTTTAATACAGATATGACTGTAATTATTTTACAACATGTGCTGTCTATGTTTGCGTAATACATACAGATATTTAAATAAGTAATAACATTTTGACCTGTTAATATATAAAATAATTAGACTGTTATCGATATTATGGTCAACATGGTTTTCGTTAACTCTTTACAATTATCATAAAAAACTGTTATTAAAGTTAATGTGTGCTTGTAGTAACAGATAATATAAACTTAATTATTTCATATCGCTCAATTATATTTTTTATTATTGAAAAGGATTAATTTGTATGGATTTTTTATAAAAACTAATTTTTCTTTCAATATATTTATAATTTTTACAAAATATAGTTTTTTAACGATTATTAATTAAAAAAATTTATTTTGAGTTTTTAAATATACGGAATAAATTCGCAAATCATTTTTTAAATAGTTTTATTTGATTTAAACTTAATAATTGTAATTAAGATAAATTGAATAAAAGGAGAGAATTAAAATAATTTTTTATTTCCATTCGGTCGTTATACGTGAAAAAAAGATGAATAATGAGTAAAACTTGGAAAAAGAAAGTAACTTTAGATTCATTTATAAATTATAACCTTTCATATAATAAATTTCCTTATTTAATAAATGAAAAAAAGCGTGGCTAATATAGTCATAATATACTGTCATGTACAGAATCAATTTTCCTTTAAAATGCTTAGTGCTCGTGTTTTAATGTTTATAAAATTACACAATTCGAAATAACTAAAAATTATAATTTAAGCTTAATAAAAAAATAGATGAAAAAATCAGATGAAAGCATATGTTTGGATAAATAATATTTTAATTGATTAATTGTTATTTAAATAATATTATTTTAAAGTATTATTTTCCTTTGCGTAATTAAGTTTAAAATTAAGGTTACTGCTACTTTTGGTTTATTTAAAAAAATCAATTTAAGTTGAAAAAGTGTATTTAAGATCCCGGGTATAATTTAAAAATGAACAATATTAAAATTGCGAGTGAATAATTTGTATTTGCAAATCTTAAAAATCAGCTTCGTTTGAATACGTAAAAATAATTTAAAAAATTTGTCTTATAACGATAGATTTAATAAGAAAACAAACGATTGTCAAAATTTAATAAAAAGACATCTAAAAATAAGACAACTACAAAAAAGGAGTTAAAAAAAAAACCATAATGTTTCATATTTAAAAAGAATTTTTTTATATAATTGAAATAATAATATTTTAAATTAATAATGCGTGCAGTATCGAACATAAAATTAAACAGAGTGTTACTACATTTTTTTAATAAAAAAATCGTTAACCAGTGTTCTCAATTTCCTTACGAATACCACTAGTTTTCATTTAAACTCACAGCTTGAGATCTGCAAGCGAAAGAGAAGAAAAAAGGGTCACGGTTGGGGGTCCCTGGCTTTGTTACGCCCTTGCAAGTGAAAGCTGCAGCTCTCCTCCCGTGGGAGGAAGCGAGACGGCCGCGACATCTAATCCTAATCTCTATCGCGACTCCCTCTGCATATGAGACTGCGGCGGTATCAGGAGGACAGGAGCTACGAGTACGTCGGTCTCGCGCCGGCGCACGCGGAGGAAGAGGAGGAGCGAGAAGTCGCTCAACGCCCGAGGAGTTCGCGATCCGGTGTAAGACGATCGACGCGGCTTATCGACGCAACTACTACCAGCATACCGATCAATCCTTGCATTCCCTTTTACTTTTTCCACTCCCGTATTTGCCAAATCTCCAAAACCCGTCTTCCCTTACATTTGGATAAAAAACCGAGAGACGTTAATCAGGATTTGCGTACGGTTACTTATATTCTATATGCGTCGTTTCATCCTCAAGATCAACGACATTTCATGAAAAATTTTGAAATGGAAAATTTTTCAAAGTATGTAAATGCCTCGTCACTCATAAATGCCAACAGCGATTTATGCATTGAGAAATAAATAGTGCGTAATTGCCTGGGATGTTTGTTTGAAATGTGTTCCTAAGAAAGATTCATATCTGATGAGAAAATCACTTAGCCGTCTCAATATAAGTTGCAATATTAAACATGAAGAGCACATTCAATCATCTTTTAAATCGTTTTATAATAAGTTGAATTTAAAATCTTCTATTGCATTGTAAAATTAATTTTACACTATAAAAATTTTTTTGATTTTTTATATAATTTATATATAGGCGCTTTGTATTTAAAAAAAATATATTAATTTTAGTTTTGTGCTCATATTTTCATTTGTATATTTTATATTATTGTATATTCTAAAATTAAAAAACTCTTGGTACTTTAACAAAGATTCGATAAAAGTGTATATTATTAATTTTTTGTGATCGAAGATTATTTATTTTTCAATTCTATTTTATCACGGTGAACAAGTAAATAAAATTGCACACACGTATATGCACTTGAATCGCTTTCCAGCTTTTCAACATCTTGTGAGAAAATACAGAATTACGCTTACAATGGACGGATATCCAGGTCATAGTCGATGACCCGTCAAAGTTTTGCCTCTATCGTGTCTCTTAACACCAAAATCTAATTCCAATGTTTTTAACAATGAAATTAAAACAACACATTAAAATCACTCATGCACTCTTAATCAATGATTTTAAAAAATAACAATCACATCTGATTATTTCTATGAAATAAAGTAAGCAATTATACTTTTTACACGTACAATCAGTAAAAACATTTAAAATAAGCAAGCTTTATAAAATTAATTAATTAATTTGGTACAAAACAATTTTTGATTGTAATATTTTTGTTACTTATTATAATTTGTTATTTATTTTTCAATTCAATTAAATAATTTTGAAATTCGCGCTTAATAACACCATGTTAAATTGTATTTAATACGGATTGGTGTACAGATCGTAGAAATCAAGATGGTGGATATCACAAGGTCTTTTCGATGCATTTAATTTTTCCGGTAGTCTGTAGTGCAATGATATAATTGTTGTTCATTTAAAATTTGTAGTACAAGTCATTGCAAGCTTTTTTTGGTCCAACAAGAACCTTGTAAGAAGTAAAATATATTATTCACCATAGCACATTTGCATCATCAATTTTTGTGGTATATTTTCAAATTAAATAACAATGCAATATTTCTAACCTTGATTTATTTTTATGTATTACGTAAAATTCTATTACACAAAACAGATTAGAATTAACATGTTTTAATAGTTAATCAATATTTAATTACTTGTTTTACAGAATATTGAAGGTGTATTCTACATGTTACAAATATTTTTCAAAATAACGCTTAATCGATAAATACGGTTATACAAATCCAAGTAAATAAGTACTATCATGTATATTTATACGAAAATCGATAAGATTTAATAAGATATTTATATGAATATTTCCATCTTAAGTGGCACGATTAAGTATGCAATATAAAATATGACTGGCAGTGCAGAATTAATGAAATGGCAGTCAATATGCAGAATTAATGTTTGACAAGTTCATTTTGGATCTTTCTTAACAACTACTGTATTTTGTGTTTGTTTTTTCCCTGTTGAGTTATTTTTCTTTTTATTATTTTTACGTCGTGTAGCAAGTGGAGAATTTTCAGTACTTGAACTGTCACAAACTGAATCAACAGGAGGTTTTGATTTTAACTTTGAAGTGGTAATGGTTGAGGACAAAATGCTTTTATTTGATTTTCTTCTAAAATCTGACTTATGTTTTGTCAAAATTTTAGGAAGTTTGGCAGTTCCACAAAGTTTTAAAGAATCCAATCCATCAGAGTTAACCATAATTGTATTGCTATCCAAAGGTTCCAGACTAGATTTTACTGCCCTTTGTCGCTTTACACGAGACTTCTTCTTTTTCATCGTCTGTCGATTCTCATCTTCTACATCATTTATTTCTGGTGGGAATTCAATAGTTTTTGTTGATTTCTTTCGTGTTTTCTTTCTTTGTTTCTTCAAATCAGTTTTGTTATAATTCATTTCATCTAATTTCTTTGAATATTGTCTGAGAGGATAAAATATAACATCTATTTTAAAAATTTATTTTACATACAAGTGATTTACAAGTAGCTTAAAAATTAAAAAATAGCACTGAATACAATTATCCTATTACCTGAATAATTAAGTGTTTAATTTTTATAAAACTTTATTTTCTTATATTTTAAGTATATAATAAAAAATACTTACTCTGCAATAACTTCATTGTCTGTTTGATATTCAATGACTGGTTTTGGAACACCCCAACTAAGGGGATAATTAGGTGCTAAAGGAAGCTTATCTCCTTTGTCATTTTCCAAATGAATATTTCCCATGCCTGTCCAAACTTGTCGTCGTAAAGATAATAGTTTTATTTGCATATCTTGACTAGTTTGTACCAATGGAGACAAATTCCTAAGAGGCCTGCAATTAAATAAGAATCAAAACAGAAATCTAATATTTAGGAAAAATAAAACTGAAATTCCAACCGAGGTATTCTACGACGGCGAAAGCGACGTTTGTTTTTCCTAGCCAAATCTTCAGAAATGATTTCCTCGATAAACGATAGACTGCGGGGTCTTACAATCAAAGGTAAATCTAATTCAGACTTTATTTTTTGATGATTTTCTTTTCCAGAAAATCGGATCTCCTCATCGGAACTTTTGCTTTTCAACTCTGCAGCAGATCGAAAGTTAATTTCATCATCCGAGTCGGTTAAATCACACAAATCACTTCCTGGATCTGTTATTGGTAAATCCATTGCCTTTCTATTTTGAAGCTAATTTATTTTAAATATATAAATATATAAAATTAAGATATTTATGAAAATGTTACATTACGTTTGTTTTAATTTATAAAGTCACGTGCTCATAGGATAACGACTAACTTGATTTAAATGATTATTCCTTTGAAAAATTATAAAAAACTATTTGTATTAGATTATATTTACCTAATTTTTTATTGGGTAATATTACCTTTAATAAGTAATAAATCATCTTATTATTATAATTTATGTCAATTTACTGCTTTCAAAAGTTAAAAGTGCTTGCATTCGGTATCTTCGTTCAGAATAGAGAATTAAAACTAATCGAAGCTTTGAAATGTTTTACAAAAAATACATAATACGTCGACCTTGTATAACAAATGTTGACTGTAATTTTTTATTTGAATTGGCTTAATTTAAATTTGAAAGAACTTCGATTTGGAGGGCTATTTCTAACTTAGGCAATTGATATGATAGTCGCTTATTTACGATTTTTAATACGTGCCATATGCAATAATTAAAAGCAAGCCCACTTACTAATTTTCTCCGCATCAAAATGTGTTTCGTATAAGAGTTTTTGAGCTTTTTGGGCTTTCGAAACGATTCCGATTCAAAAAGCTTCAAAAACTCGGGCGAAACTGTCGGTAGACCCAATAAGCGAGGATTCTCAGTGTATAAATCCACACGCCTCGTTATAATGTCATCGTCATCGTATTTCTCTTCAATTTCAGACGAACTCTCAGAAGTATCCCCTTCGTCGCTGAAAATTCAAAATAAGACAAATTTTTATAAGATTTATAGGCTTTAAAGTTGATGGAAAGAAAATTGATTAAAAGTGGCATGCCTTGAGTAGTCCGTAAGCTCTATATTTGTTGGTTCGTCGGCGCTAGATCCTTCTTGTGCCAGCCTCGCCACAATCTTACTGCGCAGCTTCTCCTGAAAGTCAACCAGAGATATATTTACAGTTGCAAGCTGCATTTGCAGGTGAATAAAATTCGCTTTGGAGTTGGTTACTTTGATGGGATCGTTGTCGGAAAAGTCTAGCAACGTTTCGCAAAAAGATTTTCCAATTTGCTCGTAATCTTGCGACGAAAAGTGCGTTCCTGATCTCGATCCTAATTTCGAGCCACCAAGCGATGCCTCTAACGTGTAACTATTTTGAATGCCCATCAGCCAAACGACGACTCGTCCAGTTCCCTCCTTACCCTTTTCTATATGAAACTTACAGTTTTCAAAGGAAAACTGATAAAGCATATATAATTTTTTTATTGCAAACGAATAATACATCGGATCATTTGTTATTAGAGTTTGCGTGAATATGACGATTGCAAAACTAATGGGAAACGCAAATAAATTTGCGTAATTCAAGGTTATCGTTCAGCAATGATATTTTTCTTTAAAAATAAAAATGTTATTGGATTAATAGCGAGTCTTCTTAAAATTTATTTGTAAAAGTTGCATTATTGAGCGGCAAAATGGTGAAAAATGCCTCACTACTAGCTGCAGCCGAGCAAGAGAGTGCACGTTAAAATTTTACAAAAGGCCCGAGAGCTCACTCACCTTGTCCGCTGCATTTTTGTGCAGCATAAGTGGGAAGACCTGCTCGGCGAGGGTCCCCGAGCAACCTGCGCGCTTGTTCTCGCATCCGTAGATGAAGACATTGTGTTTGCGCGAGTGCGCGTGCAGGTCACAGTAGAGTGTAATGCCGCAATCCTCCATGAGCCTCCGTATCATGAGCTTGGTATGCCAGACCGCGGGGTAACTCTCCCTTATCACTGTGCGGTACTGACGGTTGAGGTCCTTCCCCGAGAGCGAACACCGGTTATTCCCGACGATCACGCCGTCCGGGTTGAGCATCGGCACGAGCTTGAAGATGAAGCGCTCGCGTAGGTCCTTAATAGTGCAGAGATCCTCATTAGATTGTGCATTAAAGGTGGCGGTGGTATCGAATTATGATCGGGACTGCCCCGTGACGGACGAGCGGGAGTGAAAAAAGTGCACTTTTAAACGATTAAAAGATAAATGTTATCAAACGTGTTTCGTTGGCTTGAATTGAAGGCAGTCGATTTGAGTAAAAGGTTGCTAGGAAAACGAATTCTTTGTCAAATGCTCTTAATTACTTTCACGCCATCGCAATTGTTTTAACACAACCTTTATTTGACATCTCGTTCTGCAGCTTAAGGGGCGATCGATAATTTCAATTGGCCTTCCGAAACAATTACAAATTAACGCAATAATTACCTTGCACATTCCGAGTATACTCTTATATTTGAGTCCATTCATTACTCTCGAGAAGTTTATTATCGTAATGAGAAATGTGTTAAGATTAAAATTTATTCAAGCACGTGCTTGTGAATATATTATAATGCTCCCCTAATATCAGCGATTAATTTTAAATACATTTTCTCAATTTTCATTTGCACTGATTTTTGTTTCAATAATGCATATTTTAAATTAAATATTTTTAATTCCTTCCACTTCGCATCGAATGATTATTAATTCTTACAAATAAATTTATACGTGGTAAAATTGCTTTTAATCGTTGCAAGCCATAGCATACATTTCGTATACTCGTAATTGCGCGAGCCAATGTTTTCCAATAGATACAGATTGAAAGAATTTTTCATCTTATTAAATAAAGTTAAACGGCTGGCTTTTCTATCGAATCTAATCAAGAGTTGTTCCGCGAGTATCAAGCGGATATTGCAGATTACGTGAAAAACGCATATTTATAGCTTGTGTAATCAACGCGATAGCATCGCACGTTAAAATCATCTGTATTCGTAGGATATTAAACGTTCTTTTAAGGGAATTTCTGCGAAGATATTTCCTTTGGACAATTATATTTAGAAAAATATTATTTTACGGAAATAATTGAAATAATAACTCAAATCTTGTGCAATACTAAAAATAATTATGAATACGTAGAAAAATCAATATCGCGTGTTTTAGAAGCAAGTAGAGTATAATTCATTTTATTATTTGTGCAACTAAAGCTTTCGAGGAGCGTAAATACGTATTTCAAACGGTTTTACCCGAATTTTTCAATAAGTCACGATAACTATTAATTTCGAATACAATAATTGTAAAATTCGAAACTAATTTTTTAAGAAAAAAGGAATGAGAAAATGGTTGAAGTTATTTGTTATTTGGAAGTAGACGAGATTCTTGATTTGTTTAAAGTATCTTATTTATCTAAAAAGGCAGCTCTGAAATTTGCGAAAAGCAAGAAAACACAGGTCGTGGCCCTTACTTTTGCCTGATTGGATTCGCCAGTTAGAAAGTCAATGATCCCCTTCATGATCCAACTCGAAGGCGTTTCGCCTGGATGTACACGGGCCGTAATCACGACGCCTTTTTTACGTGGTGCTTCATCGTTCGTTGCGGGGGCAGTAATTGTTAAATAATAAACTGCATTGCCTGCCAGACTACGGCATAGCATACGTAATTTTGTGAAGCGTGAGACTACACTGGGATCATTAGCGATTTTCAATAGGTATTCCTGCAAGTGAAAACAATTGTACCAAGTAACAGTAAATGATCAATTTCATCGACAAATTTTGATTTTTCTTATCTAGTCTTAGATTTGTGGTGCACCCCGTTAAATCTAGATCATATCTAATAACTTAAACTAAATTGAACCTCTACTAGGCTATTGATATCATATTTCCACGGCATAATGGTAAGAATTGGAAATGTTTACCAATCCATTACACCAGTAATTGAATATCTAAAATATTTAATGAAAGCTATTGCATGCACAACATGGATTTCTGATTTAAAAGCAATAATCAAGATTAGTAATGAAAAATGAAATTGTACTTGTGAAACTAATTAAAAAATAACGCTTGCATTTAAAATGTACATGTTCCATTTCATTTATAACCAGATTAAATAAAATTTGTGTAAAACTAAAATTTGCGTAAGAAAGCAATTATGTCTAAAACTTTACGTATCGTCTAATTTTTGTAAGTATGCGATGAACGAAAGGGTAACTTTACCTGCAAATCCGTATACGTGTAAGGGTAGCAATAGGCTAAATAAACAGTATCTTGATCATGTGGAAAGTAAACATTGAACGTCAATGTGTGCTTGTCTTTTTTATCGTCTCTGTTGATAAAATAATATTTAGAGCGTAATTGTCGAAGATAAATTGTAATTCTGAAGAAACGCCGTACTTACGAGCAATCATTTTTATAGTAACTAATGTTTTCACCGCATCTCCTCCATCCGATGGAGTTTGAAGTAGCATCTTTGGTAGAGTAAAGTAAGGGTCTCAAGCCTTCGTTGTAAAGACTACTTTCTTTACATAAATTAACAATAGAAAATCTGCATGAAAGAATTAGAAAAAATTGAATGTAAATTACGAAGCCGTAATGAAATATTTCAAATCGAGCATTATCAGCATTTTCCTTCAAGAACCCGGCATACCTGTACATCGTCCCACTACTCGTGTTGGATATCCTAAAATAATACCATTGCATGTGTCTCTGAGTGTAGAGGTCATTGCGCAGGTGCAGCTCGTAAAAAGTGTCAGTGATTTTAATAACTTTGCCGAGATTCCCCGACTCGAATCTAGATTCAAAGCAGAGGTCCGTCGCATTTGATCGCGTCACGCAATCCGTAGTTTCTTCGATCGTCTCGGGGTTCAAGACTACGCTACCACCTATACATGATCTGCTGAACTACAAGATTTTTCGTATATACAAATTGTTTCATCTTCTTGCAAATACGATAGGCTGCCAGCGATTTTTCACTGACTGACGTTGAAAATGGATGTTTGTTGAATACTTTGATGTCAAACTTTTTCAAAAGGTTATTATGAAATATGAAATGATTGTCAATTAAATTCAGACATGATTTATTGGAATTCCATTAGTATCCATCTTCATTAAGGAGCCCAGGCAATCGTTTTTGTTAAAAACAGTTTCTTTTAAGTTTATTGTAAGAAAACTAAATCAAGTTGAGCAACATATTTACACTTTATCTTTATTCATATCAAACACGTTTATTAAGTTACAGACATTACTTTATTTTGTTTGAGTTCTAATTCGACGTAAAAATTAAACAATTGAAAAATTTAGATATTAAAACTTTTTGGTATCATTCTCCTTTTTAAATTCGTAGTTGCAAATAAATGTCTAAGAAAAAGTTGAAATAACAACATACTTATCATGATAATATGTCGCTAAAAATTCACGTTTTATGAATTTTTCATAAACACGAATATTTTCGAATAGTAAGAAGCTTTAACAAATATCGACACACATTTTACATATTTTGAGATTTTTTCCAAGTCAGTTTAAAGCTTCGTTAAAAAGTTAGAGTACCAAAATAGAAACATAAGTGTACAGAAAAACATGCTTGAAATTTCGTACGCCCTTTCACCTATTTGGCTGTTAAATCAATAATTTTCAGAATTTTTATATTAACCGAATAGCATTGTATTCGATAAGAGTTATCTTTTCAAAGAATGCAACGAGAAATCACATTTTCGACTGCCTAATCCCCTTTCGTTTATTATTTGGATTGTTATTTTTTTAAACCTTGAAATTGTAACATGGAACAAACTTCATATGTATTATTTAAAATCGAAATTTATGTCAATAATTGAAATTCAAAACATTATCGTCGACTATGAATATTTTACTCTTTTCTTAGATTGATAAGCAAAAAAATAACAATAAATTATTACTTCTGATAAAATCTTTTATGTTATTTATCAATTCGCGTTACAGGCACATTTATGAAACTAATAACTATTTAAATTCGTATATGTATTAAATTAATAATTTATTTTTATTATTTACATAATTTGTGACACCTGTTGGAGAATAACGAAACAGAACTGTTCCAGACTCTTCGCCGATGGGCTTTGGTTTTGGTTCTTTTCCCGTAGGACTGTAAAATGATTCTGGCTCTACTGGATTGTATTCCAAGTGTCGAATTCTGTCCGATAAAACCTACACGTTTGATTGTAATTATTGAAATATTTTATTTTGTATTATTTATAATAATTTGGATTCGATAACTCAAAGTTTTAAATTTTCTGAATTAATAAAAAGAAAAATTTATCATGATAAACTTTTATAATTAAAGTAGTTGTTTTTTAATACTTTGAAACAATACAAGAGTGCATATCCTATTATTTGAAAACTGTATTTTACTTGACATTCTGTAGGCCATCGCGCTTCTAATGACACTGAGTCGAGTCCAATTAAATTGGAATCGACCAGTAGCGTTTGAAAACTTTCCTTGGTGTCGCGGTATCTCGCAAGTCCTGAGGTCAAGGATAAGACGGAATCTAGGTCCTTCCTCTCAGTTCCAAATCGCGTTTGCAAACACGGATTTGCTATTGAATTACCTAAAAAAATGAATTTTGTTGTGCATTTAAAAAGGACTCTAAATTACTGCAGATAAACTGAATAATTTAAAAAAAAACTTATTAAAATCATTCAAAGTGAAACGTTTAAAATTTTAATGGAAAGAAGCACAAGATTTTAGCAGCAACTTCGGAATTTCAGGCGGGCATTTTTACACACTACAGTCTCAAAATACTACGTAATAAATGGACACCACGACCGAACCGGATGTAAAATATAAAAGAAAGCACGGAATATGTACGTAGAGCGATTATAAATTAGTGATTTCAAAGTTCTTAAAGAAACTACATTGTAAAAAATTATTCTTTGCACACGACAGTACCTTCACGGAAAAATTACACTATACGTACTTACGAATAACTAATATTTGTTCTTGCACTTATTAACATGTGTCAATCAATAATACAAGTATCCACGAAAGACTATTCGTATAAAAAATTTCGGCCGAAGTTACTGCACCAGATGACAAATTACGAATTAATCCACCGCAATTTTAGATTCCCAATTTTAAGCGACAAATTTTGCTTCGCTCCACTTACTTCGCTATTCACTAAGTTAACGCGCAAGGTACCGTCAAACTAACTCAAGTTGCATAAGGTGTAAATTTTAATGATAATGTTTTCATTAAATAGTGATAATGAATTCTCGTTGCGCTCTAACTTGTTAAATAATAGTTGAGTTTACCAGGAATCGGTTGTACCGGAAACAAGGCTGCTTGTAGGTCTTTTACTTTGCCGTTCACGAGGTACTCCATTTCTTAGCATCAGCATACCAAGCAGGTCGAACTGCGATTTCCTTAGTAGCATCGTCGCCCCACATTGTTATCACTATAATGATAATAAACGACACTTTTGTTGCATACCTTAAGGTTCACTAGTGTTTCTAAAAACATCGCGCGTTAAATGTCTTTTCTTCTATTGTTCTGACTTTTGTGCGGCGCATTAAAAATTAAGCTTTAAGTGTGGTAATTCACATACGACACATTCGACACTAACCTTTTCTATTTGTTTGCTTTTTCTCTGTTTTTTAATAGGCTAATTTCATTATAATAACTCTTGTCATTCGTTAAAATTTACTAAAATCGCGCGAAGCGAACGAGTTCAAATGCACGATAGTACGTTCAATTTAAATGATTGGAGAAAAAAATTTTGTAATAGATTTTTCGTAAACAATTAGCCAAGACTTTGTATAAGTTTTTTTTTTGTTAAAATACGCGTAAGAGAATATTTTTCAATTTGAAAAGCAGGAAGTAAATTGTCAAATATTGTAAAATTCAGGCCTTTATGAATGCATTTTTGCACTGCTACCATATTTTTAGTTTAAAATTTCAAATAATTTAAAATAATTTTATAGAATATGAATGCATGAACAATTGCTTGGTAATTTTAATTCTATCAATATTAAAATACATTTAGAATTTTGCTTGGAAAAATTTTTAAAATTAACGCGAAGCTTCCATCGACTTTTTTTTATAAAAATTAAGAAATTGGTAAAAATGTGTTTTCAGAACAAGAATGTATTCAATTTTTGGTGTTTGCAATTAATTTTTTATCATTGGAAAATATTTGAACAGTTATTTAAAAATTCAAACAATTTTAATAAGAAATAAATAAACTGAAAAAATCCTTAAAACAATACTTGAGTAAACTTTCACTAAAAGGTACATAATACGAATTTAACAATTTAATAATTTAGCAAGTGAAGTTACTTAGTCGCTTTAAGGAGTTTTCTCGTACATCTCACTAAAATTAAACTAATTTCCAATTATTATTTTTATCATAAAACGATCGGAGTAATTTAAACTCTAACAACGACTAGAATCGATATTCATAAAAATAAGATTATGAGAAAAAATTAACCGTTAACTAAAATAGCAGACGATGACCCATGGTGAGCGCGGCTTTATAACATTTTTTTTAATCGATAACGGAAAAAGTCGTATTTTTGAAGCGCGATTATGCGGTCATTATGACGATAACTACGACCAAAACGAAAAATCGACATTACACTATTTAAGAATGCAATTCAATTTAAATAGAGCCGCAAGGGGAAAAGCGGTGTTGCACAGCTATAGACCGACAGCGGCCACGAGGCTTTAATAAAATATTTTCCGAGCGAAGCTACACAGGACTAAGTACAGCCGTTTGAACAATAGCACCAATAGCACGAGATGCATATAGATACTTGCATGGTTACGTAAACTAAAGCCAAAGCATTCCCCGTCCACATTAAGAGGCGTGCATTCAACTCTGGCAACAAGGAAGTTTAGACAAGCTTTGCCCACGAGTTCCCAAATTAAATCCGAAAACTCAAAACAGCATAGCTCCGCGAGTTAGATCCATAAAATAGCGCGCGCGCGAGAGAGAGAGAGAGAGAGAGAGAGAGAGAGAGCGTGTGTGTGTGTGTGTACCTCCAGTGGGAGTGAGCGCTACCGATGCCGGCAGAACCTAAACGACACATGCTCGTGGACGCTCGGGGACATCGCGCTCGCGTACCACGTCCGTTCGACCTGCAGCCGCGGCCGCGAGGAGCCTGACTAGGACTGCAGCCCGAAGCCGCGGCGCGTTCCTCCGGCTTCCTTGACGACGAGGGTGGCGCGTCGAGCCGCCTCCGATATCGCGTATCGACGCGCCTCGAGCGCAACGGTGATCGCCCTCTAAATTATTCCGTGGACAGGCACTCGGGACTGACGGCTCGAACCGCCTGCCGATTTTGGGCTCTCGTGTTACTTTTTGCCTGTCTACTTTGACTTTGTGTAGGTAACACTTTTGTTGCACTTTAATGCACAGTGGCATCAACGGAGCATCGATCAAACGCCTTTGCAAATACTTTATAATTTTATTTGATAAGGATACTTTGAAACACCTTGGTTCTTAAGGGAAAACACGTAGAGCGGCTGACTATTTTATTTCTGTGGACGATGTGCATTCAACTTTACGCTACAGTTAAAGTTGTCATACGCGAACTCTCGGCTGCAAATATTGATTAAATTGTCGTTTCTATTGTCTCAGTTCTAATTGTAGATTCTAATGATTTGGGGAAATATATTTTAGGACGAAGGCTTTTTAAATTCAAGTTGATTTAAAAATCAATTCGAATCCCCTTTTATACATTACAATAGCGTTTGCAGAACTTTCATTTCGCACAAGTTTAATGGCTTTGCATCGATCTCGGACGATTTCAGCAAATTTATGAATGGAAATAATAGCAAAATTTTTTTTCGTCGATAACGATAGATTTTGCCCTGGCGTTTTTCTTACAGAAGCCAATTTCCGTTATTTTCAACCTTTGATTATAAGCTTCCAAGTTAGAATTACACTCCCTATTCATTTCACATAAATCAGCGTAGCTTCCACATTCGGGTGGGACGAGCTTTAAAAACTCAAGCGAGCCTGTATAAAGTACTTGTGAAGATAGTTATTTCCAAGAATATTACTCTCGTATTTGCTGATACTTTGACCGAGTGCTAAAGCGCCAACAACTTCCCGAATGGAAACAAGCGATGTGTGCAAGTATGGTGTTAGGGTAATATTGATCAATCATTCAAAACTTTCTAGTCCGGCGCCTGAAATCTGGTATCTTGAAGCCCGTCGGTATGGGCAGCACGAGAATTGTCGGTTCGACTCACGTTCAATTTGCGCTCCTCTGTTTCGCTTGCAGATTTTTAATTTAACGGGAAAAGAAAAAGACGAAAATGGTACGAACGGCGACGGTCGCTGTTTGCACTCTCAACCAATGGGCCATGGACTTCGAGGGCAATTCGCGAAGAATAATGCAGAGCATACAAGCTGCCAAAGAGGCTGGCGCTACGTATAGAAGTGGTCCTGAACTCGAGATAAGGTATTTTCACTCTCTCGTCACTCAAATTCACTTCAAAGGCGAATAAGTACTTATACTCTAGATGAGAATTTTCTCCGCAATTTAGGTTACGTGCAAATTATAGGCAACTGTTTTCGCGTGATTTTGTAACGACATCTTACCCATACGTGATTCGTTTCACTTCTGTACTTCTGATTTTCATCCCTTTAAAATGCCCCTTCGCCGATCGAGAATAATTAAACTACTCCTATATCAGTTGGGCCGGTAACATTGCACAACTACTATTTTATCAATAATTCCGACGAAGATGGGAGTTTATATTCTACTTTCGAAGGGCCGCGATTAAACGACAAGAGCTCGTATAATTTTTTAAAAATACCATTCCGTAAAAGAATGTGAAATGTTCTTTGTGTCCTTCTGCAGTGGGTACAGTTGCGAAGATCATTTTTACGAATCAGATACTCTCCTCCACTCCTGGGAGGTATTGGCCAGCTTATTGAAGTCCCCAAACTGCGAAGACATTCTTATCGACGTTGGTATGCCGGTCATGCACAAAAACGTTACCTACAATTGTAGAGTGGCCTTTCTAAACAGAAGAATTATACTAATCAGACCGAAAATGCACCTGTGCGAGGATGGAAATTACCGTGAAACCAGATGGTTTTCTCCATGGACAAAAGTAACTTTTTCTTCATTAATTAAACTGTTTTCGATTTTTTACTAGTTCCTCTTTAATGTTCCATTAGCTGTCCGAATCAATAATTTTATAAATTAATTTGTACGTACCATCGTCTATACGGTAATTTTTTTTTAGTTAATTACTTATATCTAAATCAGTCGTGAAAGATAAATATTGCAAATTCATTATTACGGATACTTTGTTTTTGATAGCTTAAAATTAAATTTGGCTATGGCTTTTGAATAGTATTATTTATCATTTACCGAGATTAAATTTTTAATCGTATATTAACTAAATACGCGGTATTTGACAAGCATCGTACAGTATTTCTTGATGTATAGAAATGCATCCTTATCATGTAAAAATTTTAGCTAAGCAAGTTTCCTGAAATAATTTTTCTACCTTTGAGTTGAAAAATTATAATTTGAATAAGTAAAATACTATAATGCGAATGTAAATACCTAATTTGAAAAAGTAGGTGAGACTCTAAATATGATCATGAAAGGTATTCTTAACTTTCAAGTAAATTATAATTTTTATTCAACAAAAATTCTCGTTAATCATATGAATTATACATTGCAGATAAAAAATTTGAACTTCTATATAGCAAATACAACGGTATTTGATGAATTTTCTTTAAATCGTTGAATTCTATAGTATTTAGTTTTTTAAAATATTACTTCTTTTATTGCATTCGGTATTTGTCGAAACCTTCCTGAAAAAATTGTAAGTTAAAAATGATTATTACAGCCGTATACATTCACTTGGCGCTCTATAATAACTATTTTCAAAAATTGTTTAAAAAAATTTTCAAAGTAAAAGCCGTAGTTACAACTTTTATATCTAATGTTGAATGCAAGCAATTAGATTCAAATTGAACAACTTTATTTCAAGTCTTAAATTATTCGCAGGAGAGAACCGTAGAAGACTACTTTTTACCGAAACTCATCACACAGATCACAAATCAAACTATCGTACCGTTTGGAGATGCTGTCATTTCAACGAGAGACACTTGCATAGGATTTGAGATTTGCGAAGAATTGTGGAACCCGTCCAGTAATCACATTCCAATGTCACTAGATGCAGTTGAAATAATATCGAACGGTGCGACGTTAAATATTTATAATATCCACGTCCAGTACATTTTTTAACTTTCACTAGCGATACAAGCCGCTATCAATTAACAGAACAAATATTTTATAATATATTTTTTATAATAAAATTGGCCCAGAGTGGAGTCGTAAAAATTAAAGAGGAAATTTAACGATAACTTTACTTGCGATTACAGAAAATAATCTCTGATTCAATTGAATAAAATTTGTATCTATATTTCGTTTTCTTCCTTTATGCTTATTCACTATTGATCAACTATTTTTAGGCAGTGGATCGTATTTCGAACTTCGAAAAGCATACGTGACAGTCGATCTAGTAAAATCAGCCACTTTTAAGTCCGGCGGCTGCTACATGTTTAGCAATTTGCGAGGCTGCGATGGTGCAAGAGTCTATTTTAACGGCGGCTCAAGTATCACCTTGAATGGTAAAATTCTAAATCGTGGAAAGCAATTTGCCTTAGAAGAAGTGGAAGTTACTGTGGCCAGCATCGATCTCGATGATATTCGGTGATTGTCTTTATTAAAATTTATTAATTATAATTGTGCGACGGAATAAGTATACCTCTTACAATTTTATTATTAACGTACAGCGCGTTGCAATGTTACAATGCGCTCGCCACAAATTAGTACGTAAATATTTTTTACGACATTGAAAATAAGTAACGCCTTTTATTCTATGTTTGTTTATAATTACCAGGAGCTACCGTAACAGCATTCGCTCCCGATCTCATCTGGCTGCAAAGTCCAATCCATACCCGAGAGTAAAGGTTGAATTTTCATTGACAACGGATAGTCTGCTTGCGAATCCACCAGATAAGCCAATCGAGACCGAGGAACAAGAATCGCCAACCTCAAAGATGTACCACAGTCCTGAAGAGGAAATTTCCATGGCTCCCGCTTGCTGGCTTTGGGATTATCTCCGGTATTTGAAAAAGCATTTATCACTCGTTTATAAGCTTATCGAACTGTAACCGTGTCTTCTCTTTTACATTTTCTTTTATAGACGATCGTGTCAAGGTGGTTTTTTTTTACCGTTGAGCGGAGGTGTTGACTCGTCTTCCACAGCTTGTTTAGTTTATTCAATGTGTTGTATGATCGTCGAATCTATTAAAGCAGGAGGTATGCAATTGTTTATCTTAATGGCACTTAATTTAATAAATGCCTCGTTTTTAAGAAGTTAAACGAATAAATTAAAATTTTCTATTCAAGTTGTTCGATATAAAATAATTAAGATTCTAATTTGCAAATTTTCCTTCAATCTTAAAATTTATTAAAAAGTCCATAATATGCAAATATATTGAATATTTGACTCATTACGTTGATTTAAAAAGAGTTAACTTGTTAAAATAAACATAACTCAAATTAATTTGTATTGAGTATGCAAATTTTTAAAAATCAATATTTTAACGTTAGACTCTGACTTTAAGTTAATTGTTTACCAAAAGTAGACTCCAACTTGAAGTCTAATGAGGCCTATTATTTTAGCTACGCTCGATGTACTTTACTACTTTAATCTAGTACATAATCTCCCTAAATAAATAGTTAGAAGTAATTAGTTATTTGTTTTAATTAAAGGTATTTCTTGAAATTAAACTAATTTATTCCAAACCATTTAATTTTCACCATAAATTGTAAACAAATATAGATTTACGAAAGGTAATTTTATATTTCTACTTTATTAAGACTTATATTTTCGAAATATCGCTTTATATTTTATATTACGATAAACATTGTCAAATATATACTGCAATTAACATATTCATTTATTAGTTATCAGAAAGAAATTTAAAGTAATAATTATAAGTTTTCTTGAAACAATTTGATTTTTAATTATTACTCGATCGATGTTTGCATTTATTTTTTCGTTTATCTTTTCTATTAAGATTTCATCGAAAGATTATAAAAAAATTGGTACAAATAGCAATTTCAGCAACGAATCAAAAGTAAAATCTGTTGCTAAGTATTTTAAATAAAAAATTAATCCAATTAATATCAATTACAATCAAATACAATGCTTCCTTATAATTTAATTGTAATTAAATAATTAGAATTAATTGAAGATTACAAATTTATTAACTTGACTTTATGGAAATTGTCTATTTCGAAATATCATATTAAAATCGAGCTGAATTTTAAATCTTTTTTCTAGATGTGCAAGTACTTACAGATATAAGAAAAATAGTTGGATATCCAGACTATTTACCCACCGATCCAAAGGAATTGTGCAACACAATTCTTATAACCTGCTACATGGCTACTGAAAATTCTTCGGCCGAGACAAAGTCAAGAGCATGTAATCTGGCCAGTCAAATTGGCGCTTATCATCAAAGTATTATTATCGATACAGCGATTTCCGCGGTTATAGCAATATTTTCTCAAGTAACAAAATTAATACCAAGATTTAAGGCTCATGGCGGCTCACCTCGAGAAAACTTAGCTCTTCAAAATATTCAAGTAAAAATAACAATAAGTTTCCAGACTTTTTTTCTATTTGTTGATCCTGTAAAACTATAGCATAATTTGTAACAAAAAATTCATGCAAACGGACTCCGTAACAAATTCTTACAAATGATGTATATTTTATTTTTTTAACTCACTCATTTGATTATATAAGTAGTTGCAACCATAAACATTTATTTTCAAGAATTATTCTATTGCTTTTACAAGGATCCATTGTGAATAAAATATTGATGTAAAAACCAAAATGTTTTAAGGCGAGAATTCGTATGGTTATTGCTTACCTCTTCGCACAACAAATGTTGTGGGCACGAGGTAGGCCCGGTGGTCTTTTGGTTCTTGGGAGTAGCAATGTTGATGAAGCACTGAGAGGATATTTCACCAAATACGATTGCAGTAGTGCAGACCTAAACCCTATTGGTGGAATCGCTAAAAACGATTTAAAAAGATTTCTCCGATATTTTCGGTTAATTATATTGTTTATAATAATATTTAATTTTATATATTTTCAAAACTTAAAAATTTTTATGAATCTAGGAAAAAACATAATATACCGGTTCTTGATGAAATTTTGGAAGCTCAACCAACGGCTGAATTAGAACCTCTTCGAAGCGGTCAGTTAGCACAACTCGATGAAGTTGATATGGGGATGACTTACGAAGAGTTAGGGATTTTTGGTCGTCTTAGAAAACAAAGCTGTGCAGGACCTTTTTCCATGTTCTGTAAACTTATCCATACTTGGGATAACATTAGTCCAAAAGAAGTAACTCATCTTCAAAAAGTGTTTTATTATTATGGTTTTTTCCCTTATTAAATTTAATAAATTTTAGGTTGCCGATAAAGTTAAACATTTTTATCGTTGTTATGCTATTAACCGTCATAAAATGACGATTTTAACCCCGTCCTGTCATGCAGAAACCTATAGTCCTGATGATAACAGATTTGACCATCGGCAGTTTCTGTATAATCATACGTGGAAATGGCAATTCAATGCGATCGATGAACAGGTATTATACAAATACAAATTGTATAAATTGTCTAAAACCATTTTTTATCCATAAAACTTATGCAATATTGTTATTGTTCTTAATCACCTCTTATTTAAACTAAATATTTACAATTTGTTTCATGATTAAGTTGAGATAATCGAAATAACAATAAAATGTATCACTAAAAAACTTTCATAAATATTTACAAATTAAGTATTGAAATTAAGTCAAATAATTTTTTTCCACAAACAAATATTTGAAAAATAATCAATCTTGCTTGAGTTTAGTCTATTGAATGACAAATTGAAAAAGTTATGTTTTTAAATCTTTTTCTTTTGCTTGAAACTGAATATTTATAGATCATATTTTCTAACTTCTCAGTCATCATTTTCATAATAATCATATACTATATCGATCCTAATAATAAAGTTCATACACAAACTTTCATTTCGTTTAATACTAACACCAACATGATTCTTTTATAAAATATTTTTAAAAATTATGTTTATATTAAGGCTTACAATTTTTTATACGCATATGAGTATGATACGTAATACATATCTGTACCATATTTATATTCATCCAATCAATAAAATTGAATATTTTATTATTTATATCTTAAATTTCTATCGATTATCTTATTATTTCTATCTCGAATTATATTCCATGCTTATTTTTGCTGATTATATCCGACTTATTGACAAAAAATGTTAACGGAACTGTTGAATTTTGAAAAACTTTAAGTAACAGCATTTGTATTTGTAAATTAGTTGATAACGAATCTGTATCAATGTGATAGTTTTCATTCAATATAAGTTAATGAATAATCAAAATAAATAAGTGAAATCATATTGAAACGTTTTTGCAAAAAATGATATTTTAATTTATTGTAATAGAATCTAACAAAATATAATAATGTAATATTTGTATATCAGGTACAACAATTGACTGACGAAGATAAGACAACAAGGACTAGAAAAACTGCTCCGAAAGTACCTGTAAAACCTAGGTCCATGTCAATCAGCTCTATTGTTAGTAGTGAGTAGAAATGTGTATGAATTTGTGAAAGGTGCAATGTGTGTTTGTTCATTGAATGGGGATTTTTTGAAAATATCTGCTAACAAAGTTGTAATAAATTAAAATTTTGGAAATATAATAGAAATCCAAAAGTATGCATATCCTTAATTATATTTTTTTCAGATAAAACACACCCAGGAGTTGTAGTTTAGCTGTAGTCTAACGCTTAGCTGTGGAATTCCTGTGCTACTATTTTTAATGTTACATTCTTTTAAAATCAATAATATTTATTTTTACGTAATTTTTTTATAATTGATTTTTCAATTTTTTCCATTCGTAATTTATAACTATAAGTTAGTAAGTTGCACTTTTTAATTTTGTAAATAAAATTAGAACAAAAATCCTTTTTTAAATTTTTAATTGTAAAAAAATAAACATTTTCATACAAAACTTAATTGACATTTCTTGAATCATTTATTACCAATCTTTTATTAAATATTCAAAGTTAATAATGGCAAATTGAATTTATCAAAATAAAATATTTAATTTCTGTAAAAGATACTATCACTTATAAAGAGAAATTTTTATATATTTAACGATCAATTTGTTCGAAAATTTTTTATTTGTATAAAAATCAATAATTTATTACAATAAATGTTTACTACAATTATAGTGACCGTTATAATTCGGTATCTCTGACTTATTATACTCGTATTATTTTCGTGTATATAATCTTACTGTCGACCCAATTATTTATCAATATTGATGAAAAAAATGTATATCAATTGTTTTTTTCTGTTTTTAAATAGTCAATCTGCATGATAAGTTTAACTATTTGCAATAAATGTTTCTTCCTAATCACAATAAGACTCAAATATTTTTTTATCGTATGTTGTTAAAATATGTATTTTTATGTACATAAAACATTTTATTTAATTCATAATCAAATGATTTTTATACACTAAACAATGTTTACTACTTATTTTTAATATCATGTATATACTTTGAGATTATAACAAACAAAAAATATTATCGCTGAATTTTCTACCAGAATTTTTTAAAATAATAATTATTCAATTAAAATAATAAGTGGAGAAAAAAGAGTAAAAAATTCTCTATAATTTCAACGGATTCACGAGTTTCATAGATAGAACAAATTAAAAGTTTAAATTATACGATAATTTAAATATCTAAAATGAAAAATTTGTGAGTCTTGTAGATAAAATTTTAACCTTTTATAGATTATTCGAAGTAAACTCTAATACCTTGAAAAATAATCAAAGCACAGTAAAATATTTTCCTTGCATGAAATAGCAATTCTTTCACGCAAAATATATTTCCACAATTCTAGACTTATAGCATGATACAACACCTCGTATAAAAATTATCAACAATATTATAATGGACAAAATATTGAAAAACCAATAGAATTTACGAACTTTTAATTTTTTTAATTTTAGATTGGATAAACTGATTTGGCCTTATAATTAAAACCTGTCGATGAATTTGTAATCATCGACATCATAAATCTCGACACGTAAAGTTGTAAAATAAGTAGTCTTGCAAAAAAATTAGAACAATCGAGTGCCAAGGTAATTAATTGGCTGCTGCGATATTGTTTCTTAGAAAATGAAATACATATCATAACGAATGCAAAATGCACATTAAAAAGTTTTTAATTATTGAAATTTCAAAATTATTATTTTTTCAAGATTTATCGATGTAATATACCATATTTTGATCAACATTGATTGAGATCAAATAAGAAGAATGGAAATAGAAATGGAAAAAAATGTATTAATGAAATCCTAACTCGTTTTCAATTTTCTGTTATATTTGGAATATAAACTTATGCTAGACTTACTTTATATTAAAATTATTATTTTATGTATTTACTTGTTCTTATCAATAAAGATAAACTTACGAATAACTAATTTTCATTAGGGAAGGTTAATCATAATAGTAGCGGTAGTTGTTGTAATGATGACAATAATAATAGATACTCAACTTCTTGTGCGTTAAATTATTTATTTTCATGTTTGCAGAACGCTAATTACGCAGCTTTTACAATCATAAAATTTATAAGAAGCGTAAAATAGTCATCGGGATGTTTTTTTATCAAATTTAGACGTTCATGAAAGCGCAGTTCGCATTTACCAACGTGCATTTACCTTTTATTTATACTATAATAACATTCGTATGCGTTGGCTTAACGACGATAAATATTTTTATCATAATATATTTTAATAATAAATATAATAATAATAATAATAATAATAATAATATAATAATAATAATAATAATAATAAGGACAATAACCATTATATTATCAACGATGAGAATACAGCGGTATAAGTAAAGAGTTCATCGTTCTAAAAAAAAGGATTGATCATGCGCTTTGAGTGTCGATGCTTTGTCACTCAAAAGAACGGTGCTCTTCGCAGTTCGACTCAAGCATTATTAAAAGTTGATGATTAAATAAATCACAACAGTCATTATGGTGCGGTAAAAACAATACTGGACGTAAATTAAATAATAGACGAGATATGAAATCGCGCGTCTTAGATAAGATCTCGCTGTTTACTGCTTTCTCTTGAGTATTTAAGTGGACAGATGGATTGTGTTTTTCATTTTCACAACTGATTCCTTATCCATAATCAAGTATTACTTAATAAGCAATAATAATAATAATAATAATAATAATAATAATAATAATAATAAGGTAAGGTTACATTTAATAAAAATAATATTAATGTACGAACAAATCTCACGCTATTTATACATGATACATTTACTCTATATAATAATTAGAATATGCAAGGTACTAATAGTTGTAAGACTAAAGTTGAACCCGCGTTGGCCTGGAAAGCAGCCGAAATATCGATTAGACGTTATGTACAGTCACCAACATAGATAGTAGCTTTTAAGAAAACTTTACAAATAAAGAATTATTCCAACGACTAAAAACTAAAATGAGCGCATTTCGAAAACAACTCGTTCGGTCATTGCAATGAGTGCAGACGATATTTTCGCCTACACGAAAAAGTTATCCATTTAATAAATATATATTTCATATATTCATTTCAACAACGCGACGAGATTCTTTTCAGTAATAACCTCCAACTTACGCCGACTCCTCCGTTTCTTTTTCCAGATGATGAGCGAAAATACAAATACAATGCATTTGCACAAAGTACTATTTACAATAATTTTAAAACGCGATTTTGACGCGTCGAAAGTGCGAAAGCACCTCGTTTCTCTTCTACAGTAAAATTCAATCCCTCCATAAAAAGTTGCGAGCACCTTCTACGTTCTTAACCATCTCGAGAGAAAATACATAGCTAAGAGCATAATTCGTATTATTTTTATAAGCGAAAGGAGCCTACAATGTTTTCTACCACCGCGAAATTGCACGAAACCCCGATTTGTGTGTATGTGCCCGCGCGTACATATTTTAAATAATGTTTTTAAGATATCACGTGGGAAGAAATTTTTTTTATTACGCGCGTTCGCATGCCTGCACTTTTATTTATCGCATAAAAATAATATTTCATATATTTAAGTATATTACAATTGAAGTATATGCAAGAATTCGATTGCATCGACCCCCTTTACAAAATTTTTCCAATATACTGTCTCTCTAAGCAGCAAAAGTCTTCTTTTAATATATAAAGCCCATTTGATTACGTGATTTTTATTCATAAATATATACATACACACACACACACATATATATATATATATATATACACACACGTACTATATATATATATATATATATATATTATATATATATATGTATATACATATACAGGTATATGGTTATTTATTTAATTTTCTTTATTTTGCGTGTCAATGTGTGCGTGTGTCATGTGTGCATGTGTAACGAAAGTTTCATTCACGCGAGAAATATCGTTTAAATATGTTTTTTTTCTGCCGCTCTATATCACAGGTTATACCATTTAACAAGGTGCGCATAAATTCTATAAATAATTAGAAAAAAATATCCTCTCCTGCCTTATTTATACAGTAGCATTAACATAAGTATTTACCACGTCAGTCGATCGAGGATCACGCGAAGCTAAAACTTCGTCGTGGTCTTCTTAGTTAAAGTTGATCCATTTTTTTTTTTATCTTTTTTCTTTTTTCAGTTTAAGTACGTTAAGAGATCTTTAACGTCCAGCAGTCTTTAATACCATGGAATCTCAAAAGTTAGACTCTCAAGTTTTTCTTCGATCGTCTAAACCCGATGTTTCTCTCCAAAAAACTCGCTAATCGATTGAGACGAAGGATGAAAGGATGATTATAAGTCGACTTACAAAGGGGGAATCGATCGTTGCTTCGGAATTCCCGACGTGGAGTCGCCTTGGCGTCTCTCCGTTGGAACGCGAAAGATCTCTTAGGAATCAGCCCGCAAAGTCGGAAAGCAACGTAACGCGCCGTGCATCTCGTTAAAGTAATCTATCGTGGATAAACAAGCAACCGGCCGCGGCGCGCGCTACAGTGGTCGATGCGGATTATAAAAAGAGAGGGGGTGGATAAGGGTAGGATAATCGTGAGTAGGAAATAAGAGCGCCGCGGTTGACATAACATTCCTGAAACGTTGAATCCAAGTTTTTGGGTCCTCTAAGCATACACAGTCCCTCGTAGAAGTAAAAAAACTCAGATGCCCCCCTACCAGCAACAACTCGCTAAAGTATTGTCTAAAAGTTGAATAGTAAATACTGAACGATGCCATATTGTATCGACAAGGCTGGGGCGCGAGTCCGTCGGATTCGCTGCTCCTCTCCGTCGGCCCCCCGACCGCCGGCTTTCCTCCTGGATGGTTAGAAAGTGGTCGCCCGGCTCATGTGCAACAAGGTCGAGGCCCGCCGCAGTTGAGTGGTCTCGAGCGCTTTTGAGGCAGACTTGACACAGGAATCGGCGTTTCGCGAGTCCCGCTGCAGCAGCCCACCCTGAGGATTGACACGAGCAAGAACAGTTGACACGTGTTTGTTCTTTGTTTCCGTTGTGGCTTGTTTGCGCGCAAGCGACCGGCAGCCAAGCAACTCCCGGCGTGCACCGGTCGTATGTATTTATCATTAATTTATTTATTTACTTATTTATATATATATATATATATGCGTGTTTGTGTTTGTGTTTGTGTTTGTGTATATATATGTGTGCGTGTGTGTGTGCGTGCGCACGCGTGTGTACACACACGCATACATTCTTAATTCTTGTAAAGTTTACTTTTTTCTTCTTAGTCTACTCTTTTGACGACCTAATCGAATCGTGTTCAACGGCTCCGAGGACATTGCTCATCGCTGAATAGTTGCTTGCGACGCACACCTGAGCACGTCGTGTATTTTCTCAACGCATCTTTCGAAAAAAGGCAATACTTTTTTTTGCTGTACTTGTAGTTTCTGGAACGAAGAACGTAATTACGAATGACAGCGATGAGCAAAGTCGAAGCTCGCGTCGCTCTAACAAATATGCATGTATTCGCTTCTACATAATGCAACTTCCTCGTTTGTTTTTTTCTACGTGCGCACCTGCAGCAGCATGTTGGCGAAGTTGCTGTTCGTGAACTTGAAGTGTCGCTTGTCGTAGAACTTTAGCAGCGCCGGACTGTACGGATGCTTGTCCTTCAGGTGGAGGTAATGCACTTCCGGCTCTTGTGTCGTGTGACCGCACTCCTCGCAAACGTAGACCTACGACAAAAAGAATTTTCGCATTTAGTAATTGCAGTTTGTCGTTGTTATTACTGGGACGGATGTTTGCAACGAACAACGTTTCGATACGATGTTTACAATCGAATGTTATCATCAATCAGACCTTCGAGCCGGTAAAAAACAAAAATAGAAATTTATTTTCGTGGATGCGTTACGATTAACGGTAAAGAATGTTTAAGGATTATTCACGCCAACGTGAAAAATCAAGAAAACAAAAACGAACGTGAACAGTCGCTAACGCAAATCAAAGGTTATCAATACTGCGTACCTTAGTGCGTCTTTCCTTGTAGGCGTACTGATGTTGGACACCATGTACTTTGAGACAGTGGCTCTCCAGTGAGCAACGCTGCGTGAAACTCTTCTCGCAGAGGTTGCACTTGTAAGGACGCACGCCCGTATGGGTGCGCGTGTGCCTTTTGAGGTCGAACGTGTCGTTGAAGCCTTTGCCGCAGAAGGTGCAGAGGTACCGCTTGACGTCGCTGTGACACTTCATGTGCCGATTCAACAGTCTCTGGAGGCTGAAATTCTTGCTGCAAACGCGGCAAGTAAACCTGCTCGGGTCTTCGTCCTGCAATTGGTCGAGATGTTGTTCGGAGTTCTAAGGGTAAAGGTGAAAGTGCCAAAATAAAAATAGAAAAAAAAACAAAGACGAGTCGTACCTTGCCAGGAGGCGGTCTTGTAGTGCGATCCTCGTCTCGGGTGGTTGCCGCTTGTCTCTGGCCTTCGATCGCCAGCGGATTCTTGATCCCGTGTCCTCCATTGACAAATTCCAGTTGGCAGTCGCCAGGCAGTCCCAACTGTTCAGCAAAAGACAAGAAGCGTTCGTTTAGATTTGAAAGTCAAAATGAATCGGGAATACGACAGCGTTGCCGTTATAAATTTGGATGAAGCAGTCAAGTTGATTGGCATTGCATAGTAACAGCCTTGTACACTAACTTGGCGTGTTGCACACTTTCGTTCGCTCGTCAGCGCATTCGACCAAATCTGAGAGCTCGGGACGAACGAGTCGTTAGAGCCGAGAACGACAGATCGCACTCGATACACCAACGTGTAAAAGATTGAATTCGATTAAGAATTTTATATATATATATATATATATATAGAGAGAGAGAGAGAGAGAGAGAGGAGTGAGTTCCGATCTGTCAAGGTTTTTTTCTAGCTCCGACTTTTTTCTCACGCGCATAATGTATGCTTTTGCCTGTATCAAACCGAGCTGCTTACCCTCTGCTGAAGTACACCGACCCTTTGCGTGAGCGGTGGCTCGCCGGCGCTGGATGAGGTGCTGGACGCCACCCCCGCCGGGCTGGGCGCGTGCTCCATCAGGGCGCACGAAGGCGAGGTGCTGGTCGAGGTTGCATCGAGAGAGCAACTCCCGGCACCGGGGCTCGGCAAGCTGCCACCAGCACTGCTCCCGGAATCCAACTCCAGACCTACAACAGGAAGGGCGAACGCGCGACGTCAGCGAGCTTTTCCACCCTGATCAACTCGGTGTTAGGTTTTCGTTAGTTGTGTGTTAAGTACTACGAATGTGAGTGCTGATTGCGGTAGACATGAATTTGCTAAAGCAGTCCTTGATCAGTCTAGTCATATTATTATCGTGCACTTGGCTACTCAACACCACTTAGGCAGATTCTCTTGTATAAAATGTTGTTCTTTCTTGAACAGCTTGATCTAGGACTGCTTTGCATTCCATTCGACAGTATTAAGATTTAGTTACTTTCGAAAGTTGAATTATTTTCATACGGATTAAGAAACACGAATTGTTATTAGCAATAAAATAAATTTATTAATTTACGACTTGTTATTAACGAGCGTGTTAAAAACACTAAAAATAAGCTAATTGCATACAGCGAAGAGTCAATTATTATATTTTACTTTGTTCTTCCGTAAAAAATGAGCTCCAACATGAGATTCTTCCGCGCCACAATTTACACCCCGTACCTTTGCCCGCGATCACTTAGCCGACGTCGAAAATTTTTGAGTTCGAAAGGACGTAGCATGAATGAATTCGTTATACAATAATTGACTCTATGATTCTATTTACGATAGAAACGTTTAAATGAAACGAAAAGAACAAAAAATATTTCAAAGCTACGCTGTAAGTGTCCGAGTACTGCAGGGGAAGTCGGGATAAGGGACGAGGAAAATAGTTAAAAGGCCCACCACTGCCAGTAAAGCTGAGACCGGGACTCAGCAAACCTTGATGATGATGTTGCTGATGAGGCGACATGGCCTGTTGTTGCTGTTGCTGCTGTTGCTGTTGCTGTTGCTGCTGCTGTAGCTGAACCTGGATCTGCAACTGCTGGAGTTGCGGCTCGTTCTGGTTCTGATTGATGTGCAGGCCTAACTCGGAGCGCTCTTTGGATATTGTTTGGTAGCTCGAGTCGCCATTTGTATATAATGTCGACAACTTGGATGATGCAAAGTGCTGCGGTGCCCCGTAGTGTCTATAATATGAATATAAGTACTTACTGTATCGCCCGTACGGTGCATGACTTGGTATTACGGTTAACGACGAAACTGGGCTTATTTGAATCTCATCGGCGACTCGACGTAATCGCGAACACATTATTCCGTTTTAAATAGCGTACGAGTCTCGCGCAAATCTCTGCGAAAGCAATTGTTGTAAAGCCATAGCGCGGTATTCAATTTCAACCGGTTATTAAAATTAATTGACTCGCATATTTTCCTCTTACACGATGGCGATAAAATCGCACAGGAAGGAATGCCACGAGTTTGCCTTTTGAATTTTAAGAAAATAAAAATAAGAAGAAGAAGAAGAAGAAGAAAAACAAACAAACGAGACGGACGCGAAAAATGGCTTGTTCTACCAACCTCGAGGCGTCGAAACCTCTACTGAGGGAGATACTGTGCTCTGGGAAAGGGTCGACGCTCGGCTCGACCGGGGTGCTAATCTGACCGTCTTGAGCCATAGCAGCGCTTCCGGCGGAGGCGGGTGAATGGAGGGTCTCATCGAGGAGTTCGGCCGAGCCCTCTTCTGCAGGCAACCTCGGTAAGAAAAGGTCGGCCGCATCGCTAAGGCTCTCGAGGAGAGCCGTGTGATCGGAGCTGAATGTCAGAGTGGCCGAAAACTGGAGGGGGTCGACCACGGCGCCGGAGACGACGTCGAGCATCATCCCAGAGTCCGTGACATCGTAAGGTCCGTATTGGCCGCTCAGTAGGTCACTAGGCTGTATCTTGTAAGCCGTGAGGTCCTCCTCCTCCTTGAGGGCTATCCCGTAGGAGGCGCACACATTCTGCAGGAGGGAATACTGCTTGCCCTCCTGGGCAGCGTACTGCTGCTGAGGATTCAGGGAGCTGTCCTGCTGGCCAGTGTCGCACTCCATTCCCACTGCGGGGGATGCGGTTAGGTATCCGTTTCCTATAGTCATCGGAACATTATGATACTCGTTACTCGTTCAAAATCCAAATCTATCCCGTTAAGGCGGGATTTTTACGTCAAACTGTGAACGCGAGCATGACGTATTTAACTGACGAAGCCAACCCAAACATTCCCGTACACGAATTCACGTTTCATAATACGTCGATAATTAGGTGACTTTCCGCAAAATGGGATATTAGTCCCGAGCCACATTCGAAAGCAACCTTTAATGCGCTATCCGAGACAGCGAGTATTTGTTAACAGTGTGGTCGTGTTACCTGAGCATGTGTGACGTTAAGCTGCCTCGCAGCTTGTATAGCTTATTAACCTCGCCCAGCTCTTCACGTATTTAGTACTAAATATGCGAGCGGGAAACAAAAATCTAGCTAATGAACAAAAGCTTATCGCGACGAGGTTATTACGCTCTCTTGAAATTTGAAGCAGGTTTAAACTGGCGATATAAATATTTCCTGCTCAGTTTGCCAACGAATTACTATAATTACAGATGGACGAACGGAAAACGTGTACTAATACTTCGACTGTTGTTAATATTATCTAATACAATAGCAGTATTAAGAAAGCCGCGCGATACACGAATATCCAATAATTATTTCTACGCTGTTTTAAGCTCGCGAGGTAATAAAAATTAATAGAGCAATAAAAAAATACGAAGATTTAAAGTTTAAACATTAAACGTTTATAAACACGCTTAAACAACAGTTAGTTAAGAAAACTTACACGAAATGCATTCTCGTGCCTTTCGGTTTTCTTATTCTGCATGTGCACCGAAAAAATGCTTCCAAGTGTAAGAAGTTATTCCAGGTGTGCGTGCGATCGACATTTAACGCGCTGTTTATTAAAAACAAACACGGAAAGTTCGGAATCGTCCGAAGGCATTAAGATTCGAGTCGAGACGCGAACGTCTGGGAATCTTCCATTATTCCTTGTCGCGTCGCAGTCGTCGTGCACGTCGTCCAAGTGCTCGTAAAATTAAACGGCAAGTCTATCGAGGAAAAAGCGACCGAGTGAAAAAAGCAGTGTCTTACCGTTGTACTGACTGGCGAAGTTGGCGAGGTTGTTGCCGCCCTTGAGGCTCTCGTAAAAAGGTGGCAAGGATCCGGTGGGCGGTGAGCTCGGACCGTAGTTGCCCCGTCCCCCGTTGCCGCCTGGATTCATGCCGCCGCCACCTGCACCACCGGTGCCGCCACCTGCAGCAGCTCCACCGCCGCTGCCCCCAGAGACGTAACCTCCTCCAGAGGATGCGTTACCCGAGCCTCCGCCGCCGCCACCGGACGACGAGCCCGAGTTCCCGGGCTGACCGCCCCCGCCACCGTTGGCTCCACTCGACCTCCCGTGACCACTCGCTGCCACGTGGATGCCCTGCGAACCGGACAACCTCATCGCCAGCAAGGGACGGGCTATCGAGTTACCAATCGTAGAGCGCGACGCCTTTGCGCCTTCGCGTCCACGTTCGTTGCTTTCCTCGGGCTCCTCCTTCCGTTTCGGTACTGCGTAATCAATCGGCTGTTCCTGAAACCAATCATAACGTTTTTCATTTTTTCGTGCTTTCATCGTTACCGGCGCAGTGAGTGAACGCGTGATCGGTATTAGTGACCACTTGTGAAATAAGGGCATGTAGCAACAGAAAGTTTGTACACTAATTTAAACGATGTTAAACTTAACTATACTTCACGCTTGCTCTATTGGATTTTTAGGCAAAACAATTACGTGCAAATTTGCAATCAAATTTCAATCCGTTATCAACTGTAACGATCTTAAATCAACGACAACTTTTACATCGAAATATGCGAGGAAAGAGCATAAATTATAGAAAGAAATTTTAAAATTAGGAATGTACTAATTACCAAAAAAAATTTTGTTGTCATAAAATAAATCAAAAAAGCCAAACTATACCATAAAAATAAACAATTAAATATCTATACATATAATTATTAATTTTGAACTTAACATATTCTACAATAGAATGCGATATTTTGAATTTACAATGTATAGATTTTTTATCATTACGTATAGATAATTAATCATTTTTTTCACATATATTCTCCGATTGAAGGGGAAAGTATTATATTATATAAGCTCGAAAAAAGTATCTTGGTTTTTGATTCGATCGTGTTAGATTTAGAGATCGAAGAAGATTTTTTATTTCTAAGCAGACGATTTGTACGTTACTGGTATATAATTTAAGGCTATAATAATCGTTGATTTAGTCCACGGCGAATAAAAAACAATAAGATAAATTAAACGGGTAAAACAAATAAAATTAATAAAATCCTTGGTTTACCAATTAAACGACTTGTCACTTTCCTCTTGTTAAATAAGTAGTTGCTCACTAAGTAAATAATTTTCACTGTCACTATTAAATGATTTTCACGCACTGAATTACAGATTGCATGGATTGCAGTAGTTATACCTGTTTTAATGGTCGGTACAAAGGTTAAGAAAAATGAAAAGAAGTCAGCCATTAGTCAGTTTTCCATATAATAAGAGAAAATGGCCAATCGGGACAAAGAGGAATTTGCAATTACTGTGAATAACCGAGAAGTTTATTGTCAAATTAGGTTAATTCTTAGAATATACAGTAAGAACCGCCTATGCGCTTATATGTTTCTAATATATATTTAGACGACTACGTAAATAAGTACAGCAAATAAATTGCAAAGCGGTCAAGCATTGAACATTTTTCATGGACAAATCTTTAAATTTCATGAAAACAGGGTGTTTCTGCGAATTATTACTTATTCTCAAACGGCCCTTTTACACTTTTAAATACAAGCAGTTTACGGAGTCAACTTGCTTTTTATCTCGATTGACAAATAATATGCTCGAGAGGCGTTACGCAAAATCACATAATTGGCAAACCGCGCACCTGTGCTTTCACTTTCGCACGCCTATAAAATATTTGAATAAATTATTCCTTCACTCGAATGGCATCAAACGAGTGACTGCCGCAGGAATCCTAATGGTCGGACTCGTCTATGCCAAAAGCAAACGCCAACGGCTTCCTCGGCGTCATCGACAAAAAAGTCTTTATTCGCCTGCTCGTACTCACCTGCTCAGGCTCTTGAGTGCGCGGAATCTCGATTTTGATGTCATCGCGTCTAGTGCTCTGTGCCTTAGGCGGGACCCTTTGAATGACTGAGACCCTCGTCGGAGCCTCGGGTCTGGGCGTCCTGGGCGGAGTTGCAGGCCGGGGGAGCTCAAGCCGTTCGGGCTTAGCTACGGCGATCTGAACCTCCGGCCTCGGGGTCAGGCTCGGCTCCTTGCGCGTGAGCACGTGGCCGCGGCTCCCGTACGGTACGTCGCCGCCGAGGATGCTAGAAATGAAGCGTCGGGCCGGTCCCTCCGGTCGGCACGGCCCTGGGGAAGACGGCCCGTGGACCCGGGGGAGGCGAAGACGCCGGCGAGCACCCGCTGCGTAACGATTCGGGCGTCGTGGCGCGCTCATCGTCCGACTTGTCCCGATCTGAAAATTAGAAATCGCACCTTCAATTCCCCCTCTTGCCACCTCTCTTATCGACGTTGCTCGCGCGCGAGGGGGGGGGTACGCGCTACGGTTCTTATCGCCGACCCTGTTATCTAAGCCCTGTAATTACACAGTTCCCGCCTATTCTCGGCTTCTTTCCAGTTTTACAAAGGCAACTCGACCAATTGTTTGCACTGCGGTTGTTATTAGAGCAGCAACGAGGAGGCGGAGATTGATTTAACGCTCCGCTTTTTAATTACGATTACTATTGCACATTGTCCGACAAAACTCACTTTTGAGTGGTGATTAATCTAAGGCTCCGCGCTCGCGTTAAATTAAATCTTCCCTCTGACATTCGTTCGCTGCGCTGCTGCTAGTATTTCGGAGATAACAGAGGAAATGCAAAGAACATTAGTTTTATTACGGCAATAAAAATTCGGTTTTAATTTTACTTCCGGAGCATGAATCGTGCATGTAAATCTCGAGGTCGCGTGAAGCGGCACGTGGAATGAATTTCAATTTCTGCGAGCGTTCCTAATGACACGTTTTATTCGTATGCAAACAAGCGAGATACAGATACAGCGAGCCTCGAATTATTTGTATTCGGTTCCATCGCGCAACTCCATTGTAACTTCCGATCGGGCGATAAGAGCTCGTCGGATTATCGACCAAAAAGGAAAAGCGGCGAGCAGCTTTGGCGAAAAACTCGTTCTAGCGGTGAGCCGCCATAAAAGTGCAACGAGAATTTCATTATGAAGTAGATAATTCAGCGGAGGAATGACGCGACGGAGTCACGCGACGCGAACGAGTGTAGGAATCAATTGAGTGAACGGTATCATCGTCAATCGCATCGCGCGGCCGCCCGACTCGTTTCCCGGCGTCGCGATTCAGCGCGGACGCCGTGTCCGGCCATCGCGGAACCTATGAATCAATTATCTAATCGAGTTGCATCTGAGTGCAAAAACAGAGCCGCGCTCCTAGATTCGCACAGCTGACAACAACGGCAGCTGCGCGTCGGAAGTCTCGGGAACCGAGTTCCCGAGCGGAAACAGGAGGTCGGCGGCGGGAGGCGAGGGGAAGCGCCTCCTTCCTCCCGCACTTTTCGGCACGACAACCGTTGTCTCCTCCTCGGCTTGCCGCCTTCGTGGGAATGACCCGCGGCCAAGCAACGCAACCGGTCGCGGTGATCCGCTGGCGTTTCTCCGAAAACGTGGCCGAAAAAAGTGAAACTCGCGCGGGCGTCCTTCGACGGCGCGCCCGTGTTATTCAAGAGCGAGTAATCGCCGGGAATTAATATTCCTCGGGCGACATTGGCAATGAAATCTTGTGCGCGCGCGCGCGCGCGTATACAAAACAAAAAACGAAGGAACAAAGAAGCCGAGGAGTAATCGTCGTTGCTCATTTGCATCGGACGGCGCATAAATTAGCGGCGATTGGACGCCTAGGAGCACAATGGCTGAGGCGGTGGGTAGCGACCGACTCTGGCAAAACGTTCCAATCAAAATCTAGCGATCGGGGTGCGCACCGTCGTCGTTACAACGGCGGCACTTACGTGCGCGCGAGCAACTGGACGCTCTTCGCTCGCCGTTGGTCGTCGCGCATTTGCGCAAGCGATTACGTCAGTGCGATGTCGTATGCGCGAGAGCATCCAAAATGGAGGTACAGCCGAATATACCGCGCTGTCGCCGTTACGAGCGCGAGCCTTAAGTAACCTTCAAAACCCGTTCGCGTTCGCCATCCCGTTCGCTGGCGATGAGCGTCGACTCGACGAAATTGCGGGTCCATTCCTCCCTCTCTGTTGCTCCTCCTCCGTTTCATTTTGTTTTGTTATGATTTTAAGGCGACCGCTGCGTTGTTTTCGTTTCCAGAGAAATAGAGAGGTTCGCGGGAGAATTGTGCGGTGCGGTACTGGTGCGTAGCAACTCCTTCTCCATCTCTCTCTAGTGCATCTCGCGCGAACGATTAGATTTATCGCAAAAATCTATCAAAGTCTCCTGCTCATTTCTCCGTGATAAATAATTTACGGTACAAGTTTCAGACCCTCGCTCCTGCATTCGAAATCTGATTGTAAAAAATTCTATTCCGTAACGTCGAATCCTGATTTTAAACTGAACGTAAAAATGTAACGAACACAACAATAGCGAATGATTGTTTTCGCAGTGAAATTGCAATTGCTAATAATAATGAATAGTAATTTATAGTTGTTATCTTTAAAACTAAAACAAAGTTTTGCTATTTTCCGTTTAAAAAACGGACCATTTCCTCGAGCTGCTTAATATTCTTAATTCAAACTGATAGAAATATTTGGTATCGAGTAACGTAGCTTACGAAGCTCAAATGTATTTATTCATTTAAGATAATTACTTCTGATGCTCTTAACATTAATAGGAGAGTGAGCAACGGAGTTGTTAAAGTGCAGCTTAGTAAATATAAACAATAATTATTACCGGGAATTTTTATTTCTTCACTTATAATTATTTTTGTTTTCGTATTGAAAATATCGTTTGAAAGTTGTAATCGAAGGACGGTATTCCTAAAGCGGTAGTTTCTATTTTTATAGCACCGTTGCAAATCGATGCAGCTGACGAGTGAGTCAACTCGCTCTCTTCTTCTGTGTCGACGTTTCAAGTTTGAGACGAAAATTATGGTGCAGCTTTCCGCGTCTTTGAGCTTTCGCTGATTAATCGCTTAAATCGTAAGCAAGCGATAAAGATCGTAGCGTAGCAGCGATAATTAGCTTGTCTAATGCGTTCTCGTAGAAGCCAGATGTAAAAAAAAAAAAAAAAAAAAAAAATGAAAAAATGAAAAAAAAATGAAAAAACATAAAAACGTAAACGAAAAAGTACGCCGCGTGACGAAATACTCGACCGCGTGCGACAAAGACAAAGCGGGCGAATCTCTTGGCTCGTAAAAACGGAAAGAACCGAGTCTCCCGACACGTGGGATCTTCGCGATCTTTAGTATTTACGTATGAGTGCGCGAGCATAATTCCACAAACGAAGGCTGTGCACGTAGTACAGTCGGTGTCGCGATTGGTGTGAGTAACTTGCCGCTTCGACTCTACGCGGCATCAAGCATTTGAGCAATGAACCAAGCAAGGCTCTACCCAAATAACCGACTCTTTTAGCAGGTGTCAATGGGTGTTTGTCTTCCCGTGTCCATTCGGAAAAATCCCTTGGCTTCGGAAATCGTCGCTCTAATGCCGCATCTTCACGCGACGTACGCGAATTCAGCTCACGTTGAATACTGATGTTTTTGTTGGGGCAGTGCGCGTGAGTGCGCGCGCGACTGCATTTCAGAAGCAAAATAAATCTTTCCGCTAACGAAAATATTATTTACCTTAATGTGCTCTTGAAATGACTCCGCTTAAGCATCTTATTATGTTATAAGTCAAAACCAACTTGAGCCGAATAAATTAGTAACGTAATAAAATAAACAACGAGAGCGAGAGGCGAGCGGAGGAAAAAAGAGCAGGAGAGCAAGAGACAGCGCGTCGGAAAGTACGGAATGTTCGAGGCAGTCGAGGTAACGGAGGAGCGTAAAAGATGAGAGAGAACGAGGAGACTCAAATGCTCGATAAAGAAGGATCGTGAGTGCGGTTCTCCCGACTCGGCGGGCTTCCATCCTTTTCTCACTGGCGGTGATTTTGATGCGGACGAACGATGTTGCAGAGCGGCTTTTTGTCAGAGCGGAGCGCGCCGTTGATGCCCGCCGAGATTTTCATTTTCGAAGCCTTTGGTAGTTTATTTTTATGCGCCTGGTGGATTGTTTGCCGAATTGCACCGCGCACCACAAACACGCCATTAATGGCATTGCAACATAAGGGTATCCCTTTGTCCCTTCCTTTCTTCGTAAAGCCTCATTTGAATCGTCCACCTCGTTGTCGTCCTCGTAATCCCCGTACAGAGGCTGATGCAATCGAGCTGAAATATTTCCCACCGCGGGAATCTCTCATACGGCGTAACCCTATTGCGGCCAATCTATTTCGGACTCGCCTTAACGCAACCGTCCGTGTAAATAACAGCCGAGTAATTTAGCATTAATTCTTTTCGGTTTTCAATGACTCGCGCGAGCGCCGCTGCGTTTCTAAATCGACGCTCGACCTTGGTGTGTCGCGTACGCACCTCGTCCATTTCCACCTTTTCCCGACAAATAACGGTCGCGAATACGCGTCGGACGCACGCCGCTCGCAGCCGAGCGCATAATAATAAGAAAGCAAGAGAGACGAACCGAGAGAGAGAGAGAGGGAGGGACAGATGCAGAGATAAAAGAAGAAATATTAAAGGTTAACCAATGAGCGCGGGCTGAAAAATTCGGGTCAATGTCAACGCGCGCGCGTCGTCGCCGTCGCCGCCGTCCCCGCCGCCCGCCGCCGCCGCCGCCGCCGCCGTGACAGCCGTTTTATACGCAGCGTGTTTCGACGGCTCAATGTCACGGGGCCCCGGCAATCTGCTGCCAGCGGTATACGCGGGCCCCGAAGGTCCCACTTAATCTCGAGGTCGACGGCTTTCGGGAGGGCTGCGGGTGACATTAGATTTCCCTCTAAGATAAACCGGCTACGCCGTCTAAAACTCCTCCAAGTGCGGCCGTAAATCGGCGCTCCTGCCGCGCTTCGCTCGAATCTCGCGATTTACATATCGCAAGTCTGGATGAATTTATAGATCGATAATTCAAGAGAGTGAGGCTGCGCTCGCCGCGCAACCAGTTTGCGCGTTCACTTGTTCGGCCCGCGATTCGTCGTCACCTATGCGAGCGAGAAAATCGACGGTGTCACAAACCGACTCACCCGAGGACTCGGATGGCTCGGCCCCGCCTTTCGACCGTATCGTGATCCCCAGGAAATGCGGGAGGCCCGCGGCGTCCAGAAACATCGCGATGCGAGCGCCGACCTACTTGCCAGACCAACCAACCACTCCTAGAAATCGGTTTCGCGCGCGATTGTGCGTTCGATCGGCAGCGGATCCCGCGCGACGACTCAGCTGTTCCAGCACCTTCCCCTCGGTGCAATTTCGCAGTCGTCGCACCAGCACTTACTACCAGCACCGACGGAATTATTAGAGGAAATGTAGGCATTGGAAAGTCGGCGGTTTACATGAATTTAGATGGCTGCCTAATGCAGGAGGAGAGAACAACGAACGCTCCCAGGTTATTGGATATTTCGCTGTTAGATTAAATTCTCTGGTGAACCTTGGGAAAGAGACGGTAGAAAGCTTGGAAAGTGTCCGGGGAATATCGAACAAAAGACCCGATCCACGAAATTAAAGTACGGCGGTAGAGCGCTTTCGACGGACGGGAGACCCTGAGTTTAATTGATTCGGCTGCTGATCGATGTCGCGTTAACGCAAGAGTTACGGGACGGATAAATTGGTTTTCGTCTCGGCCACTTGCGATAACCGCTCTCGACCAAATCTCGCCTCGTGGACGCGAATTTTCACTTTTCAAAGGCTTATTATCGCGAAGTTTCCGCGGGGCCATTTAAAGCGAGGGAAGCGCCCAACACCTGGCGCGCGCATTCTAATGCGCCGACGAGCGAGCCGTGCTCTTTCAATTTTCTGCCTCCATTAATGATTGCGGAGCGTAGATTGTGCGCGCCCGTATACCCGCACCGTCCGTATAATTAGGAGCCGAGCGCAAAGTGCACCGGATAATAATAAAACGAAAGAAAAAAGGCACGAGGGGCGAGGAAGACAAAAAGATGCGCGTAAGCGCGAAGGCTCACGCTCGCGATTTTTTTGCCTCCGTTCGACGCACGCAGGTGATTGAATAATTGACGCCTCGAAACGGATGAGAAGAGATCGCTCGATCTCTCGCTCTCTCTCTCTCTCTCTCTCGCTCGGCCCGAATCCAGCAACTCCTCGACACGCGGCGTTTCTCTCGATGCACGACGATAAAGGCCCATTGAAATCCAATGAAACCCGAGTCTTCTAGTCGGCCAACCATCACGTACATATTAACCGCATCGGTATTAGTACGCGAGTATATTCAACGGGAGTCCGCATTATCCCAAGTTCAATTATCCACGTAATATTTTATTGAAATTCCTGCCGAGCATCTAATGGTAATTTTAATGCGTTTTCGATCGCGTCCAATGAAAGCGCGGTAACATTAGATAGATTATCTCCTCAACGGCGCGCATGAACGCATTATAAATTTGTCGGCTAATCGATTAATAATTAAACAGTCGCTGGCACGATTTGCCTTTGACCTCGCGTCTCTTATTTACGATCGTTCGGCTATTCGATAAATCGAACGCGGCAAAAAAGCATTGGGTTGGTCGCGCGTCGACTAGCAAATAACCGTCGCACCGTCGCACGACCCAGAAGCAGTCCGGAATCGTCGCGAGAAAAACAAACGGAGCCTCCGCCGTCCCGTCAGGGCGCAATTACGACGCATCGGCCAGTCCAAGCTGCGAATAAAAAATCGCGATCAAGAGCTGATTTAAAGTCGCGGCGGCAGGGCCGAGGGAAACGTTAAAATGGCGCTTAAAATTCAGGAGACCGGAGGGAGACTCGCCGTCTGCCTCGACTCTCGCATCGCGAAAAGGATCGTTGCGAGCAGCTTATCCCTGAGCTCAATCCGTTACGCAGAATCATCGCGCGGCTATAAACGCGCGCTGCCCCCTTCCTTTAAAAGTGGCGAGCGAAAAAAGGCACGAGACAAAACGAGATCGAAATCGAACAAAGGAGAGCGCGAACAAGGTCGGGCCTTCTCAGCACCGGAGAAATTCGCGTCCGCGGAGGCCTGCGAGACCTGCGGGGCATGTGGAGGCCCGCGCTGCGAAAACGTTGTCAGGCTCATTGATTGGGAGGCGAGATTCGCCTTCACTCGTCGGAACAACATCCCTGCCGGCGCGGAGCTCCCCTGCACTTGGCCCTCATCGGGCATATTATTTCGGTCAGGGCCGGCGTCGATTGCGACATCACGTCTCGCCACCGCCGCCGCCGCCGCGGAGGAATTGCCGTTGGCGAAAAGCGCTCTGGAATTAATTCGCCTCGCCTCAGTTTTGGCTCCGCGTCGTAACATTCGAACCGTCACTCGCGCACGCCAGAGCCAAGAGAGTCGCGCTTTTCAACTAATGAGATACACTTGCAGTCATTATCGTTTACCGAATATTTATTACGGGCAAAGTACTCGAGCCGTAAAGAGGCGACAATTGACTTTACGTCATCGACGATCGATGCCGATTTTTATTATCCCGCGGTTATTACTGCTGCATAATCGATGCACGTACAACAGTTGACGCGTTGTTCGCTTAGACTGTACGTACGCTTGAAATATCCCGTTTATTAAGAATAAATATGCAGTTTTATGTAATTCATTACGCAGCTAATCGAAACGAAAGTGCATTGGTAAACAGGTTGGCAAGCACCACGACGATGGGAGCAACCGGACAAATCGTCGTGGAAATATTCAGCGCGTAGCTTCGCGATCGCGGCGATTTTCTTACGTGGTTCTGTTAGTTATTTACGTCGAGGAACTTTTCTTTTGAGAAACGCGATGATAATTTCATCTTTGTCCTCGGAAGATCCTCCTATTTTCCACTTTAGTCCAATATTCACGGAAGCGCCGAGACGAGTCGCAGTCGATAGTTATACATATTTTCCAGGTTCGGTACGCGGTGCCTTGCGTTCGGGACAGGCGAGAGCCGCAATGTATCCCGAGGTGCGCGTCACCAAAGAGAGAGACATTATTTCAAAATCGGATACCTGACCAAATGAAACTCAATTTCAAAACCAATGGCTCTCGGCTTTCGCAACGAGGCGTTCGAACGGATTCGGTACAAACGAGTTACGCGCGCTTACACACGAGCGGTTCGCCGATATCGGAGATTCACGCGTTAGGCGTCACGGACTGGTAACCAGGACTGCTCCCATGTACGCGGCGTCTCCCTTTGTCGGTGGTAGGCGAGCGACAATAGTCAAACGCGCAGAGTCATCGATTCAGCGACGCTTATTATGATCTTCACCGTTAGAACTCCGGGGGCAAGAAGAAGAAGAAGAAGAAGAAGAGGAAGAAGAAGAAGAATAAGAAGAATAAGAAGAAGAAGAAGAAGAAGAATAAGAATAAGAATTCAGAGGCGAGCGCATACGGGAGGACGGGAGGAGATGTTTTCCCGGCTTCGCCTCGACTTCAAAAACTTTTGGCCCCGCCGCTATATCCTCGACACACATAAGCCCGTGTACACGCACACGCAGCGCGCTCGCGCTCCTTGAGCGATTATGGCCGTTGTCTGCCTTCCACGGTCGTGCCTCGGGGCCCGAACTTGTTTCTCCGCGTCCGTTTTAGCGATCGCGAGCGGCTTCGGCGGCTTGGGCGGCTCGCCGATACTCGAGGCCCTGCCGATTCACCGAGGTGAATCCGATCGCGACCATTTCGCTCGCTGAGCGCAAAAAGCGTCTGCGAGCTTGTCTCCCTGCCTATCCCTCTTCCCTCTTCCCTCTCTGTCTTTGTCCCGCTGGCGGTGAAAACAGTTTGGGATCTTTTTACTTGACGGCGCGCTCGGCTCTCTTCTGTTTTTTTTCCCTTCTCCTTCGCGTCTTGAACTTTTTCTTCCTTCATTCTTCTTTTCTGCGACTGACCTTGCGGAGGCGTACTGTTCACGCTCGGAAAAAAACACCTCTGCGGTCGGGATTTTGCTTCAGCGGACATTGAAATATCGTTAAGGCTTCATTAATGGGATGGACTTTTTGCAATAATGACTTCGTGACTTTCCATTTAACCAGAGACACTCGGCCAGGTGCGTTTATGGTTTTTATTAAACCTATCCTACTTGTGATAGATCGATACAGTTACTTTGCGTCCCGAGAGCGATTGTTTATTTTATGCGCGCCCAGATACGGAATATCTGCATTGAAATGAACGAAAGTAGAAACGGTCTTGCGTAGAGGCTGAAAAGTACGACTGGTAGTTCGCGTAACGAAAGTAGACCGTTTAAGAACGAGATGCTCGATACGTATTATAACTTTGGGACTTGTTTATTTTGCAAGACTGTTTTAAACGCGAGGCGCTCAATGTTGGTTTCGTTTAAAAGAGCCAAGAGAGATAGCGCTGAAGTGTGTTTGCGTTTTGCACAATTTGTTTGACTTGAAAAATGTTCAAAATCCATTAGCGTATGTATTAAATGCAAACACACCTTAGCGCTCTCGGTGCAGAAAAAAGCTAGAGGGTATTGCCGAGTGAGCCAAGCGGCGTTAATCTGTACGCGACACACGTTACTTCAGCTGGTGTATCTTTTGTAAAGAGATCGAGTCGACGTTGCCTGTCCACTGCGTCCAATTACGCGCGAATCGTTATTATCGACTCGAGAGGAGCGAATAGCCCCCCCACTCGATCGATACGATCGACCTAGAGCATTTCGACGATCAAGGGACTGCGAAACAAAAACTGCGGCCGTGATCTTAAGGCCGTAGTTGAGCGAACCGGCGCCGATAAACGCTGTCCCATTGGCGGATCGGTGATCGGCGATCGGCGATCAGCACTTTCAACCTCATTCGTGGCGCGACCAAATGCGTCGCCAGTGGAACGGTACCTCCTCATCCAGAAAGCAAAATCCGCTCGGCATGTGGCGCACGCGATCGCGGGAAGACAGCGCAGGTCGCACTTCCGGCGCAGTCCCGCGATCTACATGTCGCGTAGTCTCGTACGGGACCGCCCGCGCATTGTAATTCGGCCCCGATGGCCGGTAGGGCCACTCTACCCTACTGGCCTGCTGCGATTCGCGCGTGTCAACGCTCCCGTTACACGAACGTCTCTCTTCCGCCTGTCGATCTCTTTTCCTCTCGCTTTTTTTTATCTCGCAAGTTATTGTCGGAGCGCGATGCTCCGGTCTCGCGGCCTTGGTTGCTCGGTGGCGCTTTTGTCCACTGGATCGACGGGATCGACCATCGTTTTCGCTCGGAACGCTCGGCCAACGTGACGCGCGTTACACGGTTAGCCACTTTACGAGTCGATCCGTTACAAGGGCGTGTTAAAATAAAAAATAAAGAAGGAAACTCTGCTATTTCGCGAAGCAGCGCAGCGCGCGCCAACGCTCCTCTCGGCTTCTATTCGTCTCGGTTTCCTATTACGTCGAGGAAGTGCATGCGCTTGAATCTGTTTTGATTATTGTTGCGTCGGCTCGCTCTCGAACGAGGAAGTTGCACTTTGTGGGATAAAAGATAGCGCCTCGGCAAGGTGGCCTTGGCAAACCGTGAAGAGGCGGCTCGAAGCGAATAAAAAGCATCGCAGACAGGTAGTAAAGTGTTCCGTTTGAAATTCGATTGTATTTATTTTTCTGAAAGCCCTCGAAAAAATCCCAGCTGAATCGATTCTTTTTTTCTCTCCCTCTCTGCTTCATGGACGAGCGTCAAAAGAGAAGGCGGACAACGGATAAGGGAGGGCGTAGGCCGGCCGCCTGTGGTCGGCTTGAAAAACCCCATCGATTAATACAGCAGTAGGAGCAGCCGCAGGAGCGAGAGAGACGGAGCGAAGGGATCCCCGGCCTTTTTCTAAACCAGTTTTAGGACGATCCGCCACATATGCATGCACCGCTCAAGAAACACCTACTCACTTTACCGTTGCTCGGCGAACGAACAACGAAAACCCGAGAGTGTGAAAGAATCCCGTCACGAAAATCTCTTTCCAGTGAATCTCGTGAGCTTTTTATACTCGCGTGTGTTGATATAGGAATTCCACAGGTATGCGTGAGCGCGTGAGCTACAATATGATGAATCGAGCATTTCCAGAAATTAAGTATCCTGGTATTTCCGTTATTTATGAATTTATCGCGTTAGTTCTTTTACATACCGCTGCTTCGCTGCCGTTTTGTGCGATAAACGTAAATATAAAAACGGAAGCGTTCGTTTAAATAAATGCAATCTGCGTTTATTATTATTATTATTATTATTATTATTATTATTGTTATTATTGTTATTATTATTATAGGTTTTTAAAAGCTGTTGGCCGATTAACATCGTAAATGGACGTTCAATCGAAAGACGCAACTTTGAGGAAAATTGCCGCTCGGCTTGAGAAATCGGTTTTAGAAAAGGCGCAAAGGCACAAAGGCCAGGAATGTAAAACCACCGAGAAGCGAGAAGCGGTTGAATTGGAACGCGAGTGCTTCATTAACGAGTGCACGCTATTGGTATTGGCAATGTGTAACGCAAATAAAAAATAATAATAATAATAATGCTTATGATTAACGAAGTTTCTAAGGTATGTTTACCGTTAGCGCAACGGACAAATCAAACTGGCAGTGGCGCAGCTTACGAATTGATAATTACAGTGCGACTCTTATGTCAACGAGCAATGATTTCACGTCACACTCGCACTCGCCCATTACAATTACCGAGTGCTGCGCCACGGCGCAACTTTTCCTTCCAAAACAAACTGGACAAATCCGCGCTCGAGCCTAACGAGCCAATCGTTAAATCGCCCGGGAGCGTTGGATCGGCTAAAGCGAGAGATGCTGCACGAAGCCGCGCGCGTCCCGATGAACGTCCCAACAGCCGAGTAAAAGTAGAGAAAAGCGCGCTTCCGAGAACAGGAAGGAAAAGAGAATAATCGCGATTTCAGGGAACGTCTCTTTCTCCGTCTCCCTCTCCGTGGTCGCGAGGATCGCCTCAAGGGCAACACCGTTTCATCGAGCAGGAGCGCGCTTTTTATTCGCTAACGAGGAGCCGTGCACGGGGGCCGGGCAGAGGGCACCTGCGTGTCAGGTGCCAGTACCTATGAGCGCCGCCGCGTGAACAGCCGGAGGCGAGATCTAACGCGGGACCGGGCCCCGAAATTTCGAGTGCGTATTATTCCATGCTTTACACGCGACGCACTTGCGCTTCCAAGCTTCCACTTCAACGTTTTTTCGTTTATTCTTTCTTTACTTCGCCAATTATCCATCCGAGTATGTCCGTTAAATTTGTTTCTTCTTTTATATTCTCGTTTCCGCCGCTCGTTCGAAACAAGAACGCGAAAGCAATTTGCGGAAGACGAGATCGAATTGTCGAACGGAAAAATTCTTTTAAATCGTTCGATTTCGTTTTTGCCACCGATCCGCAGATTTAATTTGCGCACTCGCGCATTTAATTAGAAATAAGTCGGGTTAATTAACGTAATTAATAACCGCTACATTATCCGAGCGCTACGCGGCCCGAACGAACTTATGATTATCATTTAAGCGCAGCCGATTGACGCGCGACTTTCAATTACCGACTTATCAACTAGATTGGGTTTTAATTACGAATACAAGAGAGCGATCGTCTGGTGCAAGTGCGCGAGTCCGGAGTACTCGTCCTGAAAACTGGAATACACGATGCAAGTCGATAGCGAAGATTCTACACCTGAAATCCGGTTAGGGTGTGGAAGCATATTTTTACGAGCGGTCACTTTCATTAGTAGACTTTGTTCGGGAACGTTTATGGGGAAAAGAACACGTCGCATCACTTGTATATCCAAGGGCACGTCAAGTATATCATGCAAACACAACGGTATCTCGCGACACAGTGTCCGCAACGCCCTTCGGGGACCAGAGTCCGTTAACAGCGCTCGGGTTGCGAGGAATGCCCGGAGATACCGTTGGTTCCCGAAGGTTATCCGTTCAGGGAAACGATGCACATGACGTAGCGAGCGCCGGATCCGCGTTGGCGTCATGCGCGCAGGTTGAACGAACTCCGAAAGGCGGGGCACCGATACCGGGGCCCTTGGGCCTCGGTATGGGTGCTCCAGAGCGGCAAGGGTGTACTCACACTGGTGCTTGTTGACGATGAGACTGAGCGGCTCGGTGCCGCCGAGCGGGCTCTCCTTGCCTCCCGGCGGCGGACTCTTGCCGAGATGCTGCGCCTCCAGCAGCCGTAGTTGCTGCTGGTGCAACCGGTTCTTTATCAGGAATATCTTCGGCATTCTGAGAATTGCAGTATTCCTTTTTCAAAGGTTTCTTCTATCTTCCTCGCTCGCTATCGATGCTGTCGAATGCACAAGCGCACGTGGCCGGGCCTAGGGCCGCGGGCCCGGCATACCACGGTCGGCGCGCACTAGATGCTCCGGTTGACGCCTCACTCGCGCGGTTACACGGCTGTGTTCGTCGTCTACGTGCGTGAGCGCTCAGAAGGTATCGCGACTCTGCGTACAGTTGCGCTGTGCTCTACTCGTTCGCGACGATGGCGCTCAGCTCGGCCTCTCGTGCTCGACTGGCCGGGGGCCTTGCCGCGCTCCTGCCGCCCGACGACCGTCCGTCCGTGCGCTGGAGACTCTTCACCCGTCTCCCTCCCTCGCTTTCTCGCGCTCGCTCCCTCTCTCTCTCTGTCTCTCGGAGGACCCTAACGCCGTCTCGGTCGTGCAGGCGCGGGTAAACGAGGGCCCTCCTCGCTCCGCGCATCCCCACCACCGACGGCCGCGACGTCCCTCTCGTTACTTCGGGGCCCTTTCGCGCTCTTCCCCTCGACTCGCTCGCTGGCTCGGTCTTTCTTCGGGCAACTGGGAGATGAGGAACCCCTCTTCTATCCGTTTGCTTGCTCGCGGATAAGAGTGGCGGCGGCGCGTTACGATGCTCGGCCCGCGCGGGAGAAGAGGAAGAAAAGGAGGAGTTAAAAGACGAAGAGGAGAAGAGATGGTGGCGGAGAAGAAGAGGGAGGAAGAAAAGGAGGCGAAGAGAGAGAGGACGGGCGCGTATTATACGTATATTTTAGTCCCGCTTCGGGGCCTTCCTAAGCCAGTTCTCAGGATACACATGCGCGTACCTTGTGTACCTGTATGCGGGGATCTACGGCGCATGCGCGTAACGGGCTCTCGCTCGCGCAGTTGCACTACACGCGCTGCACTGCCGCACCGCGCTGCTCCCGAGCTGTACCCGAGACCACTGCGCTTTTGTCGCTATTTTCGACTCCTTCGCGAATACGTTATGCGTGTACGTGCGCGCGATGCACGTGCAAAACCCGCCGCCACTGGCCAATTCGTTTGCTCAACCGACGCGTGAGATTCTCACCGCGCGCTCAAGGGCCGCTTTTCGCCTACTCGATTGTGTACCCACTCTTTTTTATTCCCTAGATTCTTTTCTTTCGCTTAATGATGACGTACACGAGCCCGACTTTACGAGGCGCATTTTTTCCAGTTATCGCGACTATGAACTTCTTCCCATGAGCGCAGTCTTCTGACGTCTTCATTGTTTATTATAGCGCAAGAAAGATATCGAGGATAATTTTCTTTCTTTAGGGGGCTATCCTGCAGGGCTTGATCGATGATTTTAGTAGTCGAATAAACAATGATCGTCTTTGTCCTTAGAACTGTTTCTCTCCGCGAACTGATTCAATAAGCTATAGAAGCTATTTCTATGGCTGAATGAGATATTTATTAATTTGAAAAATTTATGAAACCCCGGCTTCAGCTGGCGAACAAAAGTCTCGTCTTTGTTTAGGAAAATTAAAAATTTAGTCTCCCCCGCGAGCAAGCGCACGTTCCAGTTTAGTGGAAATCAAGCCCCTAAGATCAACGATCTTTTACGACCAAGTGTACATTACCGATTATCGAGTCTAAATTGTATTCCACGCTCGAAGTATCCCTTATCTGCGAAAAATAGAGCTATTGCATATTCCCGCATATGTTAGTTATAGCGATAAGAGAAAGCACGCGCTCATCCCGCAATGTTGAAACGCGCTTGTGTACGTGCATAGTTTTGTACGCAAATACGTACGCACACGCAGGCAAATTTACGCGTACGTACGCGGGCGCGTGTAGACAAACTCGGCTGAAGCAGGAGGGGCAAAGGAAGAGAGCGAGAGAATAAGCATCGAAGAACAAACGTGAAACGAGAGAAAAAAGATGAGGAGAATTCGCGGGCAAGAAGAGCGTGCGAGAAGCGAAGGGAGGAGTCACCCGAGTCCTGAGGGCGAATCTGCAATGGCTCCCGAGCAACGCGCAGTCATCTCCGCTCGCGCCACGTCCGGGTCTTCCCGTCCGGACACTAGGAGCCATCCGGTCGCGCTCGGACAAGCCCAGGGCGATCAGCCGTCCCGGCCGCCATTGCAGACTTGCCCTAGCGGCACGTCCAGATACGCTCGCGCGCGACCGTGGGCGCGTCCGTGTGCGCGCTTTTGTAGGTGTGCACGCGTGGAACGAACCGACAAGGTTACGTTTACCTTTGGAGCTCCGCAATGCCGGTTACGTCGCGCGGCCGGGCTCCGGCAGGCTATACGGTATATACCGCTCTAGCGGCTTGAGCTTGAACCGTGCACCGAGCCGTACATCGGGAGCGAGGAGGACGGCTGTAGGCATTCCTCGGAGGGGCGGGGGGCAGGAGAAGGGGGCCGGCCCTCTCCGATCACCTTGAGTACCGTCGCGGATGCGAGTGCCGCGCGACGTAGCCACGAGAAAACCTGCATCGGTGCGTGCGTGTGTGCCCGGTAAGATCATGGGTATATGGGCGCGCACCGATGTTTATTCGTGGAACGCCGATGGCTTTGCGCGATTGCTCATTCCGAGCGGACGTTTTACTCTTCTTTTTTTGCAATCCTCGTCGTCTTGCTCCTCGTCATCAGCGTAGTCGTTTTGTTTATTTCGTTGATTGTTTATTGCTCTGGAAATTGGCACACAGCGACTCAGGAATCGCGCAGGAAGTCCGAGGGCATTTAATTGTTTAATCCTGCAATGTAATGTAACTACTCTATTTATAGTCGGCATTGTTAATGTTAATCGCGTAATTTACTCATTTTCCGAAAGCCGCATAATTCGCGCGGAATGCGCGTTATACGAACGGCGTCTATAGGTCGCTTTAACACAGCGTGCACTAAAAATACGAGATGCACAAGATTTAAGCGATTTAAGCTGCTGCGCTCACTTTCGAGTGCCTGCAGCCTGATGATGCGACTGTTTCAATTGACAATTTCAGTCGCTTAACAACATCGTTCAACAAAATAAGATTAATGCGCAAATAACCTGATTTCTTCGACTCCTTGATTTGATAACACTTCTTTTGGTCGAATCTTTTTCATTTGTCGAGCGAAGAAGTTTCCGTATCGAAGCAAAATATTCCTCGCGTTCCGAGTCTTTGGATTATGTTTTAGCTCTTATCGTTATTATCGCGACAAGAAATTCTGCATTTAATTTATCTGGAACGAACGCTTCGATTCGCATTTTATTATTATTTACAAAACTATATACAGATAAAAGTCTAAGGGCAACATTTGTAATGCCTTTTAATTGTAATATTAAAATCAAACTGCGCGATAAATTTACGTCGAAAGACTTTAGAAAGCACAATTGCTAAATTTTTTTGCAGTTTATTAAGTAGTAAATCCGTTGTAACTAAGCTTTGAAAGTGAACTGGTTCCAGACTTTGTTCCGAGGCGGTGAAATAAAATCTGTGGACCACAATCGCGTGTCAAATTGTCATTTTTATACCCGATAAAACTGATTTATCGAAACGCAAGCAACCAACACTAAGTCGAAATAAAGTTTACCGAGTGCAATTTAGAATATGCATCAATTGCATCTATCAGCGGATAGAGCTGATAATATTGACGAAGGTAAAAAAGCGTTTGCGAAAACTCGCGCCAACTGCGCTAAAATCGCCCGATACAGCTATAAAAAATTGATTAATATTCATAAAATTCGCATTAATATTATAATTAAATGAATACTAGAATAGTCGCAGTTGCACTTTAAATACTTAATGCAGAAGAATAATAATAGGAATAAAAATTCTTTAATTATAAGATAATGAGCGCAGCAGAAGCATCTTTTGCTCGGCAAAACTAAATTATTCCAAAGGGATAGATTAAAAGTAACGATCTGCGCTCGAATCGGCAAATAATAAAACAACTTACAAAGAACGTATAATTAGAAGCGCAGACTGATAAAGTCTCGAGCGCAAACAAAGCCCCGACTGCGGAATTCACAGAATTCAAGTCCTTCCGACTCCCGAGCTCTCGAGCCTCTCGTAATCCGCCACCACTAACCAACTTTGGCGTTCGCCGGAGATCGCAGCTGAACGGTCGATTACGGATCCGCGTCCAGAGTATCGGTCACCGATAATGGTCCGCCTCGGGCGTCAGCAAGCAGGAACTGTCCCACAGGGATACGCGGAAACTGCCACCAGGACTAAGCGCGATTACAGTTTAGTGCGGGTATGCGTCGCTCGCGAATCGCAAACCGGACGTGTCCGAGGATGATCACTGGGTTAGCGGCGGTGCCTTTGCTCGCGGTCGGCTTCCAGAGCGAAAAAAGACCGGATGACGTCGCCGTCCACTCGCACTTTTAGGGGGGCGCGGAAAAAGCGAGATACGCAAAGCCGCGGCTTTTCCGCGTTCGCATTCGCAAATGGATCTCTATCCCGAGTTTTCTCGTCCGAGTCGAATATCGCTGGACCAATAAATGGCCGGTACCCCCGTTCCCTGTTCCGCCGAAGAGAGTTGTAAACGTCTGCGGTTACTCGCCCCGACTTTTCTCCGTAGAAGCCGAACCCGCATGCTTAAAAACACGCTGCGGACTGCGGCATCCCGCTGCGGAGAATCCAAGAGTGAGATCGCTACTCTGGTTAAAAAGGATCGGAGCGCCTCGTCGCTCGAATTGCGTTCTGTCGGCGACCCGGGCATTGCGAGGCGACGTACCGCCATTTGGCACCTCCTCTCTGTTCGTAGTTGGAGCGGCCGTCATTTAGGCGTTTGCCGATCGGTGGAGAGCTTTGGGAGACACTAGTTTCGCCGATAAAAATAAAAGACCGGCAACGCGCACAATTAGCGATGCTTTGCTGCGGATTTTCGCAATGCCACGCGGTAACGCGTTATTAAATATGTGGAACAACCAACACTTTTCCATCGACGATCAAATTGTGGCTCAGAGGCGCGCATACTTGCCTGTGGATGTGGAATGATAAATGTAGTGCATCGAGTGGCTTGTGTGTAATGTTTTTTGGCTTTTAAACGATCGCAAAATACTCGTTGTGCATTGAACTTAACAATTGATTTGAATATCCGCGCTAATGATAAATATTTGAGAGACGTAATGTCGCAGAAGGGAACAATTTTTAATATTTAATAATAATTGCAATCAACTTTTGCAATACTACATCTGCATTTGTAAACTCCAACGTTTATTTTTCGCATAGAAAAGCTAATTAATTAATTAAATTACAAAGCCAAAATACCGAAGAATTGGTTAGTAACACCGTGTTTGCATGATAAATGTGACATTTTTGACGCCTGTAACTGCGCGACCGTAATTTTACGATGCTTATTTTGCCAAGTGGCAAAGTCTTAAATTTGCACGTTCCCAAACGATATTGTAAGTTCGATCATTGTTGTGCACAAGCAGAATATAAAGCAAAATCGCCGAGGGAATCTGAGACTCGGTGCACTTTATGAGTGGGTAATAACTTCGAACACGAGTGGATGCTTGACATTAAAAAGAATGATTTACATCAGAATTCAGTTAAAACTGAATGCGTTGATTAGTCATGTTAGAGCGGGAGGACGGGACCATCGCGTCTACTTCCCGTGTTTTCACAGTTCTTACTTAGAAAAAGCAAGTAGAGCCAAGTTCGTCGAGAGATCTTCCTTTCTCTTTGTCTCTGTCTGCGTCCTCTTCTTTTCCTGCCTCTCGGGCTTCCAGTGACACTGACACTGGTAGGGTTCCAAGGCACATAATTCACGAGTGGCGCCCGGTGCGACTGAATCGGGACAAGTGGCGTTTTGTCGCCATTATGGGTTCTTCTAAAAGAGAAAAGGAATTTACTACATCTGCTGGGGCGTGTGCGACTTTCTACGGTTATGTGTGGATTGTTTCTGTTTGCGAAAGCAATCGGACCTGATTTATAGCATTAACCACTTTTATTTACTGTAATTTCTGTAATTATTTTTTTCGAAATTTTGATTGTCTTATTAAAATGCTGGGGCAGCTAAAAAATGTTTGTTCTCCTTTGGCTCGAAACCTTATCTTATGTAGAATAAATGCATTCGAAAGGTGAATTAGTGAGAAAAAACGTACAAATATACTCGTATAATGCGCGATGTACAAAAAGTCTTGGTCATATGTAAAATAAGAGGCTACATAAAATAACTAGCTACAACACACAATTTTATAACCATTTCTAATATAATTTATTACGGTTTCTCATACCTTCCATTACCAATTTTTCTTTGAATAAATTGATCAGGATTAATTAAACTAAAAAAAATAAATAATTATGCTTCAACTTGTAAAACATTTTTTAATTGCCAAACGCTTGAAAATCACTCCAAGATTTACATTACAGTAGTTTTACTTATTAAATCCGTCATTTTAATGTTTATTGCAAATTATTGTTTTAATAGGGCATTAATTATGAAATGAATTTGACGTTTTACTTAAATTATAAATTTATTCTAAATGTTAATTATACGATTTTAAAGTTTTCAAATTGGGAATTCGTATAATTACACAGTGAAATCTTGCTTTCAATCAAAACTTGTTCTCGCGATTATCTAAGATTCGAGCACATTTGTATCGTTTTATTTTTTAAAAAATCTATATTTTATACGCTTTTTCTAGCATATTTAATTTTGATAGAATTTTACATTGTTTTTAGCCAGCGTGTAACGTAAATTATGACACTGTGCGATTTTGTTATGACCGTTCCGTGAAATAAATGATTAAAGGCAACGTATCATTATTATAAATATAAAATTTTACTGTTTTTATTGCTACTTATCGCGTTCGTAATTCTAAAGATTCTAATGTATACGTTTTAAAATTTTAATTTACAAGTTCGAGGAAAAGGAAAAAATTGACGATAAAAAGAATCTATGTAAAATTATTTGAATAAAAATGACGAAACGACGGCATTTAATTTTTGCCAAATGCGTGGTTAGGTTTGAATTTAAATTACAAATATTTAGCAAGAGTTGACCAAGTATTTGCAAAGCTTGACTCAGTGTAAATGCTTATGAATAAAATTTTAGGAATAATTCTTCGACGAGATAATGCAAGTAATGCCGTATATTTTATTACTTTTATTCATAATTTGCGACGAAAAAGACGCTCCAAGAATAATTTTCCCATTTGTACGCAGACTTGGGATTTATTTTCCAGAGTTTAAGAAATCCGCATTCTAAGGCGACTTTAACGAGTCCCTAATAATCTCAATTGCGTCCTATAACCTTCTAAAGCAGCGCCCGGAGTAGTTTTCCATAAAAAATAACGAATTCCGACCTCAGCGCGCTCGGGATCGACTTATCCGCGGTCCAGACCCCTGTAATATGTATGTGTTCCTCGAGACCCGAGCACGACGCTCCTGGCGCAACCTTCAAATAATAATTTCAATGTACAACGTTGTGCAATGGCGGCGCTCGCCGATCTCCATCCCGGAGAATTCGCAATAATTTCGCAACGGGCCGATTCGCGCCGCCTCGAAATTGGCAGATAGCCTGCGCGCGGGAGAGGATCGGATGCGCGGACCTGTGTGCGTCCGTGTGCCTACTTTCTCCGCGACACAAGCGTCGGCCTGGCGGATAAAAACTACACCCTCGATCGTCCTTTCTCAGAATTCCTTAGCACAGCTCTCCAGCTCTCGCGTAAGGAGAGGCCGAGCGGCATAACGATTACGCGGCCGCGCAACCGATTATCTAACGCGCCTCTCGCGTAATGGGCCCATCACCTATCGGCAGATAATGCCCGCGCGCCCAATGATTTTTCGTGCGCTGTCGGCTCCACGATTCAGCCGGAGGTACGCGCTTTCGTATCCCAGCGTCTCCGGGCAACGTAACCGAGGCAGTTTTTTGCGTTGCCCCCCTGTGCCGCTCGTTGCGATCGTCGTGGCCTGATTCGCGAGATCCGTTTCAATGGATCAAGGCACCGGGATGATTAATATTGCTGCTTCAACGATTTTATCGACGTCCCAGTAGCTTCGTACAGTTGAACGTTGAACTTTTCTTTGTCTCCATGCTCTCGTTGCATCACTGAATTAGGAATTCTGAACTCTGAATTTTGACGTGCCGCCACCTTGTGTTTGCTTTCTTTTCAATGAAATCACCGGCGAATTTTATACACAGGATACTGCACGACTATCGCCCCGCCAGTTATTAAACAATTCAACGACACCCGGCGTAAAAAATTCCGCGTTAGTTTTATTACTTCCTACGTTCGCGTATTGTTTTGTCCTTAATGCCGATGCACAGAATAATGCTCGACTCTGGATGTAATGGAAAAAATGCGAATCCATGTTTTATCTCTTTAGCACGTCCGTGATTTATCGCGTTCCTTCTAAAAGAAATCTCTCTTTTGCCTCTTTTTTCTTTTTCGACGAATGAGTTTCATTTATTTTGATTAAAACTGAAATTGCGGCGCTTAATTATATAGATTTTCGATTTTGACTCGTTACGCTCCGGTAATGAAAACTAGGCATAAATTTACGATTTTGAAAAATAACATCTACTTTAGTTAAGTAATCGACGTAGCGTCAAAATAATAGTCCCGATTAAAATATGCGCGTTCAATAATAATAATACAACGTAGCATTTAAAACCCTAAATGGAAGCCGAGCATAATGCATGATAAAACGCGCGCCATAAATCTTCGAATTCGTTTCTGATACGAAGCAGATTGTAAATTTGCAGGTACATCATATTGAAAATATACGAGCAGACGGACGCGCATATGGGCCGGTACATATACTTAGCTTAAACTTAAAAATCGATCACAATTATCGCTCATAAATGAATTTCGCAGCATTCAATTCTGCAATGCATAATTACGCGTAACTTATGCGTGCTCTTGTTCATCTATCAACATCAGTGCGCTCACCAGTTGAGCATTTATTTTGTTGAAATATCATTATTAATAATAATAAGCGCGACGATAATGACAAAAGAATACAAATAGATGGAATCTAGTTTGCGGATTTCCAATGACTAATATTGTGGAATTTATTAAAATTAATATAAAAGGTAAGTGTCTGTTATTATCGTAATTTATCTTGTGTTTCAACGCAATAATTATGGAAATCGCAATTTAATCGAGACAATAATGTATTCGATTGCAAAAAATAGTAAAGTAATGTACAGGCACTTGTATATTTTTGCGCTACTACTTTCAGTAAAAACGAATTTACTGCCATGGCATTATCTGTTAACTGAAACTTGATTGTACTGTATAAATCCTTACAATGTTAATTGTTAATTGCAATTAAAAATTAACGCTCCTCTTTATTGCTTTTTTCATTGTTCATTAAGCTAAGCATTGCTTAATTAAAATAATAATTTTTCCTGTGTTTATTATAATTAATTAATATCAAATAACGAATAAAATGCACACTTCAAACTTTTGTGTAAAATGTAAAGATTTCTTGCGGTGCACGTTAAAAATATCAAATTCCGATCAAATGTTGAAACCACTTTTCGAATTAGTATTAGAGGAGCGCAACATTTTATCGCGCCTTTCTGTTTCAATTATTTCAAAGAAAAAAGGCGACGCGCATTAAATACAAAATCAGGAGAAGGATACGATCGAGGGAAATCGCGGTGAGTTTATCGGGAACGTCCGCACCAAATGACGTAACAATCATCTCAGCCAAACGGTAATTTCATTTCGAGCAATTTTGAATTCATAAATTCGAAGACATTTCTGAAAATAAGCGAAGGCGTATGGGCCGAGAAAAGTCGTTCCAGCTTCGACAAAAGTCAGGTGCCGAAGATAAATAAATTATTAGAATAAGCGAGTCCAAATGAGCACAGAAGCGTTTCTCGGCGAATCTTAAATCAGGGACGCCCGCGCCGACCGGAGAATAGCGCTAAAAATCCGGATCTGGGCTCGCGGACGCTCGTCAAAGAGTCCACGCGCTCCTCGAGGGATCATTAGATGCAAGTGCGCATCGGCGCGGGCGCTCGATCGATGCTTTTTTCCCACGCGCGGCGCTCGACGCGCCCACAAGCAGCCGCGGGAGAAGCGGGTGAGCGTGTCTAGGCTTGCGAAACCGTTCGTCGCCGTAACCAAGTGCCAAAGTCAAGGCCAAGGCACCGGCGGCATGCCGCGACTGCTCTTATGCAACGATCCCTCCCCGCGCGCCCGGGAAAATCAACGCCGACTAATGCGCACAAGCGGCGCCGTTACCGCGGATATACGTACGTACGACGACGCCGCCGCCGCTCCTCCTCTGCCCCTCGCCCCGCAGCTGTTACCGGAGCTGCTGAACTTGAACGCGAGTGCCGTGCCGTGTTTCTTTTTCTTTCTGGTAATGGCTTTTCGGGGTTCCGTCGCCGCGTTTTTTCTTACAAGGCGCTTTTGCCGCGGCAGAACGACTCGTGCACGGATAAGTGATGGCGCGCATCCCCGTTTTTGTCGCCGTATAAAAATATAATACAATAACCGGATAAAAATGATGAATTCACGCCGCTAAAGGCGCGACGTGACTTGGAGCGGAGACCACTGCGTCGGCGCTGCAGATGATAAACGTGGCCGCCTGAAATGAAAAGTAATTAGCAAAATCAACACTTTGAAATTGAAAACGAGTCGAGGCCAGGCACCGTTTCAACTTCTTGCTCGACGTTGACATCTGCGACCTACAAATAACCTTTAGCTTTTTTCGAACTCGTTTCATTCGCAAATAATGCAAGGGCTTTAAATTTTTGCCTTCTCGCTAATCAATCGCTTGATTTTCACGAGTCTAAATCGTCGAATTATACTTGGAAAACACGGTGCAATATGTGGCAGCTTGTCATTCATTTTGAAATGCGCCTTACTTTTAGCGCCGCAAACGTATTCCGCGCTTATCCCTTTTTATAATTTATCGCGCTAGCAATCGAAAAGGTTATGGTAGATATACGAGGCACCGCCTGCCGAGCCAATCCAGTTTCTTAACGAAGAAAATTCTTGAAAATTATTTTTAGGCAACTTTTGATCAGCACTAAATAAATCAGTCAATTTTTTAAGGTAAATCGGTCAACCATCTCGATGGCAGCGACGCCGAACGATGCTTAGCTTCACGGATGATCGGACAATGATCTATTCCACGATCATTTTAATCGAAAAAAGTCCACTACTAATTCGAATCGCTTCGATGCGAGTCCAAGTTGAGCCATAACAGATGCTTTAAGAAGCAAGAATTTTTTTATCGCCTAGCGCATGCTTTTTAATATTTCTATCGACAAAGGATTCACCGCTTTCTTCCTGAACGACACCAAATAAAAACGCAGTCATCCTTCTGCCGATGGCTATATATTTTCAAAAAATCCATTCTAAAATCTGCATTTTAAAAATACATAATTAAACTCTCGTTTATCTTCTTCAGATCAGGCATTCGTAGACGAGTTCCGTTACATAAATAGTTTTCGCGAGTTTTTTTTTTGCAACGTACGAATCCACGGACTGGCAGCTGCACTCGAGTTGTTATCGATTCGATAGGAGAAGCCATTGCGCACTTTAGCGGATTATTGTAAAAGCAATTATATATTGCACTCGCGCATTAGACGAGGAATTGCACTGTCAGGTTATCCTGACAAGTAAATATTCGTGTACTCGAAATTTCGTGCGATCGAAACGGTTGGTCAGCCGCGAGGAAAAGCCTCGAAAATTGTCTCCTGTTGTAAATGCCGTGAAAAATGCTTGGGGCGGACGAGGAAAAAGGCTTCGGACAAAAACACCAGCAAATAATTAAATAAGTGCGATGAATTAGCGGCGCGCACGAGCCTCGATATGCAATTGAAAAGGTTCCTGCTGCTAAGAGAGTCACTGACGTCATTATTTTGGAGAGCGAGGCGTCATGGAAGTGCAGCCAAGTGCCCCCGAGTCGTTCGTATGGCGGCTCCGCGGCTTTTCGCAAACTTCGTCACTGTCTTTAATTAACTTCAAATTCATGAGATTGTCGCACTTTACAGTAGAGCTCGCTTATACCGTTATCCTTCTTTTTTATTCTCAATTTTCTGCCTTTTTTTTAAATAAAATCCCTTGTATATTGCCCCATCATCGTAAACACATTTTATTACTCATTAAGGTGAGCAATAAACACGCTATTATTAATATTCTTTAACATATGGCAAACCGTTAAAATATAAACGCAACTAATAATAAACCGCTATTAATTCATTGGCACTTAGCTTCTTCTAACGTCATTTTTTTTTTTGTATTCAAGATTCAAGTAGATGCTGCTCCTTATCCGCCAGCATATATTAATTTATTAATTAATATTGGGAGTTATCAAATGCTCTGTAGCATAAAACTTATAACTACTTAGAGTATACGATTATAAAAACGAATTTTTTACAAGCAACGTTATAAAAAAAAATGAAATATCAATGCACTTTTTCTTTTAAGGCGATTCATTAAGTGCTATTTTTTAAAAAATAAAAAAAACCAGACGGATTTTTTTTATTATATAAGCCCGCAGTGTTGCCAGTAAAATTTAGAGATTATTAAAATTTTAATGCTTTTACCGTTCGCGCAAGAATTAACAATTCGATAAAACGTACACATAATAGTGGATTCTAATGTAAATTCGCGAGATGAATTAATAACCCTAGAATGTGGCTGCTGAAATTTTCATGTTTTTTGGCGTAAACACGTTTAAAAGGCCTTAATTTAATTAGAAATTGCATTGTTTTTCGAGAATCGAGTTATTTAAAAGCTTAGCGGTTTTTAGTTAGTCACATAATTCTTAAAAAACGAAAACAAAAAGGCTAAAAATAAAAAAAAGGAACTCGAGCACTGGCCAGCGTTAGTGATTTTCCTGAAAAACTGGTGCAGAAAATTTATACTCAAGGATTCGAAAAAGCTTACGCAATATCGCGCACTCAAATAAATACACGCGCGCGTAACCCGGCGAATGGCAGAGAGAAAAAACGTTGTTTCCGCACGTGTGTCACAACTCGCTGTGACATGCGAAGAAGTTTTTATTAAAAGTGACTGATCGAACGCGTGTCGACACTTTTTTCTCTCTTTGTGTTATTATTTTTAATTCATACGATTTTTCTCGCGTTTCAAACGAAGAGTCGATAATTGTTGGAAGTTGCCCGTTGTTTCGCTATTTTTAGAATACTTTCGCGGGGATAAGAAGATAAATTTTTGGAAACGGAGATAATTACCGATAATATGCAAACAAACGAGCGCGAACTATTTTATCGATTATGTTATTAACTATTTTATCGTATTTTGTTTCTAAAGCAACAAAAATCGATCGATACAAGGTAAATCGTAGAAATCGGTCGGGCAAAATATTTATTACACTTGCTCGGTTATTATAAAGTCATTTTGTAAAATGGGCACAAGAATAGGAAAATTTTCTAGCTTTACAGTCGAGTTAAACTATGGCTGTTCAAAAAGAATGAAAATTCCGAAAAATTCATTTACTCTATTTGCCATTATGTTGTATTAAACAATAACTTGCAAAACCATTTTAAAAATTAAACGTGACGTTTTCATTCCATAAAAATTCAAAGATTAGATAGACGTTACGAAATGGTCAATCTCGGAACATCTGCAACGTATAAATCTTATAACACGTTTTTCCTCGGTTTTACGCAATTCAGGATAACAGTAGCATAAAAAGAGCAATTAACGTGCAATGAAAATAAAAAAGCGATTTTATATATTTTGAAGAGTTGGAAAATTCCGAATGCACTGAATCTTATTATCATGATTCAGTCGCTGGCTAGAATAAGCAATGAGCGCAAGATACGTAATAGGAGTACGAAAGAAAAGCGTTGCGCAGTTGGGAAAAAATGACGCTCAACCATTTCATTCAACCGAAGAAAAATCTGAGGAAGCGTCATCCTCCCCCCCCCCTCCATGGGCACTCGGTTCCAGCTCCACTTTTAGACCTGCGTATACGTAACCCATATTGTAAACAGGAGTTATTTATTTCGTTAATTGTCAGGACGAGCCAATTTTGCGTCGCCAAACAATGGAAGTCGAAGGGTCTCGGGGCCCTGGTTGCGAAAGTGTCGCCCGAACATGTCTGGGACGGTTGTTGCCGCGCCCTTTTTCTCCGCCGAGGAATTATGTGAACACGCCGAATATATAGCGTAATTTCGGTCGGCCGAAGACGTCATTGTGCATACGCAATGCGACGCACCGTAATAGGAACGAGATAGATATGCGCTCCAAAAACGTCGCCCCTTCCCTCTTGCCCTCTCGCCCTCTGCTCCGACTTGTAGCGTTTCGCAGAAGGACGTTTAAATGCGCGCGCGGTCCAGGTAAGCCTGGTGCTAATAAACGTGTAAAAAAAGGATTGAAAAATCTTTATTTCGGCCATATAAAATGGGGAAGAGAGGATTTACCGGGAACTGCGATTTATGCTCCTTTTTGTGCTCGAGTTAAGCGTTCCGGGACAGTTTTCGTCTACGCCTCGGCACAATAAATTGGATTGGTTAAAAACAATAAATTAGGATGGAACGTCAGGCGGAAATTCCCGGTGCACTACGCGACTAGGCAGTGTTAACTGATGTTAACGGTAACGCTCTAAAATGTTATTCACAGGCACTGCGCTCTTTGACTGAATGGAGCCGTAAAAATGGCAGATTCGGTTAGAAGGAACAATAAATTAGAGCCAAGTGTCAGAAGTCGATAAGCGCGTAGCGGAAAGATGGACAAGCGTTTTCAAGGCACTCCAATAACAATTAGTCCGGCGAACTCGAGCTCGAGCGCGCGCGCGCGCGCGAAACAGTCCCGAGCGTCCCGAGCGTCACTTGCGAAGCGCCCGGGAAATGCACAAAAGTGTCGCTGCTCGCCGATTAAAAATGTCGGGCACGTGTCGCCACGACGCGGTTGCAAGAATGCATGCACAACTTCATTCATAATAGATTCACTTTAAATATCCTACTCGCTCGATCTATGAAACGCCGGAGCGCTTGCATAAACAACTAGTCGAGTGTGTTAGTCAGTCGATTTATCTATCAGGAATGCAGGGGCTTATTGCTTATTATTCATGCCGCATGTAAATCCGCAAGATACGCGAATACGCAGTATGCGAATTATTTCGCGGAGGCAAAAAGTACTTTTACATTTATTTTCGTTAAAAACTTGGCTATCATTTGCATTCGAGACTTCCATAATCTCCGCTCGGAGGCTTAGACCGCTGCTTTTTGGAATCTCGCAAAAGCTCGTAACTTTACCCGTTCGGCACTTTTAAAGCACATCTGCGTGAATTTTTAAATTATAGCTTCGGCTGTCTGCGAGTTATCGCGCTGCTTTGCACTGGCGCTAGCGCTCGCGTCGTCACGTTTTTCGAATAAAACATAATTCAAAATTAAATATAAGTCGCGCAGGCGGAGCATCGCTTGGAGAATAAGCGCCTTAATGTTTGTGCGCTTTTAATCATCGCAAAAATGTATCAAAAAGAGTAATTACATTATTGGAGCTGACAGACTGTCATAACTCGTCGAATTTCACTCTTCTTAGCGCTTAATCCATGTCGAACTTCCGATATTTTAATTCGCTAACGGTCTATTGAAAAATATAAAGTATAACCACTCCAGAGGCATTCCGTTGGTGTGGAGCCAAAAAAACAGGAAATTGATGAAATAATCTCCGGGAACGATACGTCGCTACGTTACGCCAAAATATTCCTCCCACAGAAGCCATTGGAATAAAAGAAACACGTGATATCATCGCTTCGAATAAAATTGGAAATTCATTACAGCTCTCAGCGTTTCCGATTTCAGTCGACGCCACGACGCTCCCCACGACGGAGGTCGGAGTTCAAGTACGACCGCCTAATCGCGATCGTGTTCTGGCCCGTAATCGAGCCTCGATCAGCTCTCGAAACGGAAAAAGCCCCATCTCCCTTTTCCCGCTCCTTTCTAGGTGTAACGCATTTTCTACGACACTGGTAATGCGCAAGCATCGACTCGGACGCGTCCCTCGTGTAGTTTTCTCTCTTCCACGCGCTGGCGGGCCGCTTTTTTCCCTAGAGTTCACTGGCACTGCTCGTTCGCGAAGTTCCGGTCGTTGCTCAAGACCAAAAGAGTGAGAGGGAGAGAGAGAGAGAGAGAGAAAGAGAGAGAAAGAGAGAGATACTTTAATTTGCTTCGACCGTTTCGTTACGCGCTACTCGACTCGTCGCAGTCGTCATCGTCATCGCCGTGAAGTCAAGTCCTAATACGTCCTTTTCCCCTCGGCGGATTAGCCTTTTTCCTTGTCCTCTCGGTCTCTACTTTCATGCGAGCGAATTCTCTGACTCGACTCTCCGTCGCAGTTACGCAATTGTCTCCGGCGACTCTCGCACGGACGCTGTGCCGTCTGTCGTTGGGTATTTCATTTTTTACGCAATAGCGGTAAAACTGATATCTGCACTTCTTAAATACAAAGCAATTTACGGAGAAGTCTGTCGGTCGTATTTCTCGATGACGACTGCGAATAAGACTCCAGCTCCTTATAGTTACTCACGCATCGACTTTATTTTTATAACGTTAGTTATTTTAATCGTCGATACATGATCGAGCTTTTCTGCAAATTAGCTCAATTGAAAACGTAATTATTACCCAAGATTGTGGCATAAGGTTCGATGAATAGGACTTGCGCTCGATGACAATAATTTTCTTAAGAATGCACTGGTGAACCGAAAATTTTTTACAAACAGCGATTTCTGTTACGTCTAATCGGATAATTATATTTTAGACAAGTATAATGCTATACTGAAAATAAGGTCAGACTCGAACCTCTGCATTTAATATTGAATATTATGAGCAGGAAGAAAGAGATGAATATATATTTATTAGCGGGTAATTGTAAAAGAGTGAAAAGTTTTAAAAATAAAAATGTATCGTAACGGTACATTCTCTCTCTCTTACTCTTATTTAAACACTTCTATGCAGGTAATGAAATATTGGTTCTAGTTCAAGGATCTTCCTGATTTTTCCGGTAAATACGTACGAGCGCAATGGATGCGTGAATAAATAGTTTTTTGTTTCTACGAGAAAATTGAAAATTAGAATTGTGATAACTTGTTCAAGAAGTTAAAAAAAATTAACTTTAGTAATCCGCACATCCGATTCCTCCACGAAGGAAATTTTTTCGTTACGAGTTGAAGAGTTACATAATTAAATATCAAGTTCTTCGGGTAATTACTGTATCTCATATCCAATTTAATTAGTCGTGAAATACTAATTTTAAAAGTAATTTTTTCATCGCACTTTGGCTCTAATGGGAAACGATGTCGAAAGGGAATTACGGTGGATTAACATTCGTGCAATAACAGTATCCTAATTCGAGTCGATAAATTAAATCATACCTGAGTCACCAGTTTTGCTTCTGGATTATCTAATCGGTGCCCCGACATCGCACGAAACAGAAACAATAATCCGCACACAATTCGAGCGACTCTTCCGCTCGAGAGAGAGAGAGAGAGACGAAGCTTGCGGGAAAACGTTGAATTCCAGCGAATTGCCCCTAGAAATAAGTCCAGGACGCTAATGGAACATTCTCCACGCGTGGAAAAACACGGCTACGTAAGGGAGTTCCGAGGAATGACGAGAAAAGGTAGCGTTGCGAGGCTCGTTTCGTCGGTGGCCAGCACCATTGAATTATTTCACTCGGTGACAAGCCGAGCGGCGTGGAAATTCGCCTCCCGAGCGAAGTCGAGCCGAGCACGTCTCTACGTGGATGAGGGACTCGCCTTCTAGGCACTCTTCCTCCCTCCCCGCAGCTCGCGCTGGCTAAGCTCGCCGAGGCGAAGCAATCACTTCGCCGGATGCACGTCGCAGCTGACGCATATACGTACTTAAGGTGGATACACGTACGCGAGCCTCAATGTCAACGCACCGGGAACAAGCTGTAGTTTCCTCGCGGCTGGAGGAGAAGCGCGCGCATAGGGACTCCAACTGGAGGTGTAATTGAAGGTCCGCGGCAGGGGCGGGCGGATCGTATTTTAATAACGTGACGAGGACGGCTACGGCGATGCCTCCGCGATCGCGGAAAGCCTCCCTCGCGATTCTCCCCCGACCCGGATTTCGGAAATGCACACCCAGATACTCGGGTGTCCATTGGCCGCTCGCAGCCTTCTTAGCCGTCCTCGCGCGGCTAATTGGACAAGCGACGCGCCGTTCCTCTTCTCTTATTTTCCTATAAATACAATTTACATGCGGCGCGCGTAGACCCGCTGTTGCTCTCTTGCTCAAGATGTGCCTCTTTTTTTAGGTATTCTTTTACGACGAGCCGTCGGAAACGTGCAATCAATGTTAGTTGCTATTTGGTTTATTATAAATACGATACTTTATTGAGGAAGTGCCTTGTTTCGCTTTAAATCAAAATAAAGGCCGTGTATGTGGATGGTTATGCAGCGAAGCTACGAATACGTAGTTAATCATCGGGCAATCGATGAAAAGTATCTCGGACTCGTAAGCGAGCGGTCGATACGGTGGCAACAACTGCCCCGAAGAAAAATGCGGGATTGTCGAATGCGCATGCGTGTTGGGAATGGGCCCGATACGAATACGAAATGTGCAACGAGAGATAATTCGAAGTCGCTGGCTGAGATGGCTGCATTTTGATCTCGATCTTTTACAAGCGCCTTTCCGTCAATCAGTGCGACGCTGCTAACGTACATGCAACGTTGGAAGACTTTAATTAGCAAGTTCATGTACTCGAATGTCGGAAATCAGGATCGATCCCTCACGGGCAGACATTGCAATACATGCGATAACATTACTCCATAATGTACGATAATCTATTAATTAAATCCGAATTACTATTTGTAATTAGAGGAAAATGCGTGAAATAATTCAAGCCAAATAAAAGCAAAATGGGAAAGTGAGTAACTGTGCTAAAATAATTGCGAAATAAAATGGCTTCTGATTGAAATCGAAGGAAATAGACAAAACGAGAAAATAAAACGAAGAAACGGAGACAGAAACAGCGTTGTCGACGAAGAACAACTCTACCGAGCGTCAAATTTTCCAAAACGGAGGCTCGCGACGTCTCTGGAAAAAGTTCGAGCTTCCCCAGTCGCGAGGAATGCACATAAACGAGAGGTGCGCATCATCCCCCGTCGGATGAGCGCCGAGCGTCACTCTTTCACAAAACGACGGTCATCGGCGAGCAGTCACTCGGTGACACACACTTGCAGTCGGCTGGAGGCACTCCCTCCTCCTCCTCCTCCGCCCCCGCGATACGTGCGCAGACGCTCGCCCGCGAAGACACGTCTTAGGTCCCGTACGTTTCCCGCGACGGCGACCGCCGACACGCCAATTAAGGGCCTCGCGCCGCAGTTCCTGTCTCGGGCCCTTCCTTTGCTAGGAGAAAGAGAAATTTCGAATGCCCCCACGTTGATGAAGGAGCGCGCACTAGTTACGCCCCAAGATGCGCTCTTTCGGACCGTCTTCCCGTGCTTTCGATTTTGCCCGGGGGTTTTTAATTATGATGCGGTTGCGTTCACGTGTTGTGGATCTTCTCCTGCTTTTTTTTTTAATACTGCGATTTGCTTGGGCACGAACGCATTTTTTAAATGTGATTTATTAATTACAGCCAACTTATCGTCCTTTTGCAGGATATCGGATACATTGTTACTGCAGTATTTCCCGCTTCTAATTAGAACCACGCTAATTTATATAATTTCTGATATTTAGGATTCTGTAATGAATCCAGCTTGCGTGTAATTAATATTCCAACCTGTTTCGTCCATCAAGCTTGATTGCAAACGTCGAAAATCATTTGGATCATTCAAGCTATTCCAGCGAGGAAAACTCCGTTTTGCACGAAGTAAGTTGATTTATTCATAATTTTATTATTTAATGGGTATCTCTTGAGAAAATACCAAATTATTCACAGCCTGCATCTTACATGCGCATGTGTGTATCCGCGCCTTTTTTTACGAAACACATTTTTATGAATTTCTAACGACATTATACATTACCATGGTTTTGCTATAGTGCATTTGTAAATGCATTTATGAAAATAATGCAAAACGCATACGGGAAATCGTAATTGATAAGTGGGGTAAGTTTTAAAACGTGTGTATGCTCTCCAATACGTAGCGTAGATAATAATTTATTGGACTGTTGCTTTTGTTTCTTAGGGGCTTGAATCATGCATCATTATTGTGTTAAGTTATTTAGATGAATATATTGATCGAAAAAATTTACATCTTCGTTATACATGGGCTTTTAGTATCTCCGTTTCCATAATTTATGACGCAAGGACTTTTTCTTTCAATTTCTACAATAAACCTGATACTTATACTGTACAAAAACAGTAATTGAATATTTAGTAATTACAATTAGGATAGTTCCATATAAAACATGGATATATACATTTTAATTGTAATGCTTGTTAAAGCCGAAGAGGTCGTAATATCCTGATTTAATCGTAATGAATAATTATAATTATTGCTCATAACTTATTTATTATTATATTGGAATTAAAATTTATCATAATAATTAATTACAATTATTCATGTAACGATACATTATAATATTTTTCGCGTGTAAGATAATATCGTTAGAGCATACGACTAATAAGGTTTCTCACCATAGTATATCTTGATGGGATTTTATTCCCTTTCCCTCGTAATCATCATTATGCGAAACATCCTAGTCGGTAAATTGACGCAAGCTTTGACTCGAAAATTTCCCTCGTCAAAAAACCTCACCGATAGGCGTAAAAAGAGCGTAGGAGCAGAAGAATTTCGAGAGCTCGAAATTCTTTCCGAGGTGTAACTACCCACGATACCACGGTAAAACAAAGGCGAGAAAACGATTGCGAAATAATAAAGAAGCCAGAGTCGAAGGAGAGCGAGGCGCGCGGGGTGCGGGGCTCGGGGCTCGAGTGCTTTCTTAAAGTCAACATTGGCATAGCGATGGAAAGCGCTGCTCTTGTAAAACGATCGGCATCGAAATTTCGATTCAGCCTCGCTCGTTCGCGCGAGACCCAGACCCGTACACGCACGTACTCGCGCGTACACGCCGATAAAACGGTCGAGCGAATCTTTTTCCTTTCTCGTGTACTCGCTCTCTCGGATGGCGGTAGCCTTCCCCGTATACTCGTTTTCGCATGGAGAATCGGGCCTCGCCTGGGAGATCCCATCGCGGAGCCGACGGGGACGAACGCAACTCGCACGCGCGCGCGCGCGCGCTCAGGAACGCGGCTAACCTCGAGCCGAGCGAGTCGTGGGGACTCGGGGGCCGGGGGAGCAGATGGGGAAAGACGCGAAAACGGAGAGCGAAAAACCGCGAACAAGACTGATCGAGCGGAAAGACGAGGTGGGAAAAGGAGCGGCGGAGGGACGGCGAAGGGGGAGACGAAGCGCACGCTCGTGACCTCAAGAAGAACTCGTCGAGGGACCGGTCTGGCTTGAATCCAGCGTACGAGACGACGACGGCGACGACGGCGTGCAACACCGTACCACAGCCTGGCTGGCTTTATATGACGGCTCCCGTCCGTTCTCTCGGTCAGGCTGTTTAACGACCACCACCAGCCTTACCCCCGTGCCCCGTAGCCCCTGCGCCGTTTTTATCTCCGCGCGCTTTTTTCCCAATTAGCTTTCCCCGCGGCAGCTTTTCCGCGCGCGTGACCTCGCGTGCGTCGATGCTCGCAGCCAAGACTCAATGCGCAGCTAATAATAATCTTAACGGGCGCGACTGTACGCGCGCTTGTTCCGCGAGCTGATTTTAATTTAATGAATGGCTCGTCCCGCGCGCGCCGCTTCCCGGAAAAAGCGCAGGCGTCCCCGACGGTCCGGGAAAATCAGCTCCGCACCAGCCGATCACAAAGAGAGTACCGCGACGGGTTATCCCTCGGCAATAATTACGGGACGACGCACAGCCCGAGATTTTCCAGAAAACTGAACTGGCCGTCGGCGCTGATCTTGAGGCAAATATTTCGCGCGCGGGGTTGTACGAATCGCCGTGTTCTCTCTTAATCTCAATCAGCGACTTTTACTGTGATCCACTGATTGGTATACGACTCATTTGAAATAGTGCACTACTAACTACTAATAACGGGGAGTCGGATGCTGGTCAGTAGTTTGCAGCAAAAACGTTTTTCACCGGCATTCGTCGAACGAAATTGCCAACGAACGGATGTTGAATTCGATTTTGTAATTTGCAATTGCGCTAATGTCTACAATGAAAATCGTTACGTCCAATTTAACCCCGCAACCCAGTGCCTTCTAATTCCTAAGTATATCTCGCCAACAAAAGCGATTTACGTTTTGTCGTACAAATTAATGGAAACGTAATTACGTATACAGTTGACAGATGAAAAAATCGCTTTACCGACATTACAGACGCGGATTATTCCTTCGAAGCTTACATATCTTCCTTCTTGCAAGATGCCAAGAGGCGCATTTCAGAGTTTCCGCGCGTGCACTTATTATAAAAAGAGGAAGGCCCATTGTGCGGCAAAAGAAGTTTTAGAATGCCCGCGCAATTAATTTAATCGACAGATTTATCAGCAGTACGAAGAGTCATTCCTCGTTACAGTGCAATAAAATCACTGCAAAAAGTTTCATAAAGTCATCGCGACAGCGCTTAATCGAGATGTAAGAAACAGACTTAACGAGCGCGCACGCGCCTTCCAGTCGTAAGCTCCTTCCGCAAAAAGAGGAAAAGGAAAAAAATACGAGCCCGTCCCGTCCTGCCCCTACGCCGTTACCCCCCTCTCGAGAACGACGGGACATCTCGCGCCGTTGGAATGACGCGCGGTTCTGCAAAAATTTAAACGGAAACGGCCCTCGCGCGCACAGCAGCGTCCATCTTACGCGTAAAGTGCACCGGTGCGTATTACATATTCATGTTCAAATGCGCACATCAGCAAGAAGGAGGCGGAAAGAGGGAGGCGAGCGCGTAGCCGCGTTCCATGCCCCGCACCCCACGCCCTTCCACTTGGCGCGCCAGAAGGGAAAATCGAAGATCCTGGCAAACGCTTAAATAGGAAGTTCGGTTTGTAAGCGCCAGCACTAGCATTAAGATCGCTAATATGGCCGATTAGGATCTTGGCTGCGTTCGAATACAATGTCTGTAGGTCTAAGAGGGGCCGCGATTGGGTCGAGTGTTTTGTCAGACACGTTAAGGTGTGCGGGGCTCCTTAATAATCGAACGCAGGTGTTCGCCAGCCGAACGCCTATGAATTCGTGCAGCAGCGATGCCTAGTTGATAGGTCAGGTGCATTTCACTCGCTCGGCGCGACTTCCGAGCCTTCGGGATCGCCCAGATAATAATAAACGCGCTTTATAGTTCCCTCGTGCATCTAAATCTAAATTTAATACGCCGGCGCGCATTAAAATTCCTTTCCCATTCGAAAAAGTCGTCCCGAGCGAGTCGAGTGTCGCTTTACACACGTCGCCGGGAGAAATACTTTCCATTACGCTCGCGTTCTAAGCGTCGTAGAATTGTCGGGAGTGCGAAATGCAAGCCCCGGTCTCGTTCCGTCGTAAATCGGCCGGAGCCGAGGCCGGAGCCCCAGTCGGAGCCCCAGCCGGGGCCGGCCCCGACAATGAGACACTATATCAATGAAATCGAAGGAGCTCCCTCTCGGCGAGGACTGCGTTACCTTTAAATACGCGGGCGTTACGGCGTATCGCGCGTCGCACGCACACCAGGCCATTAAATATAAATTGCGGCGAAGGCGCCCTGGTAGTCGTTCCGCGGCACCAGCCGCCTCGGCCTTTAACGCTGTCCGGATCTGCCTCTCGCACGCTCGTTCGACTGGCCCGATGCGTCTTTTTTCCCATTCGCGGATAATCCCGAGCACCGGTTGCCCCGAGACTTTGTAGACGCATGCACGAGCTTTTAAAAAGCCGTAAAGGATGAAAAGCGTTGCAAGGCGCACGCGAGCCGTTTCCTCTTTTTACCCCCCCCCCCGCTCTCCCCGCGCGCCTCAGCTGCTGCCAACCTCTTTATCGCGCTCGGACACCCCGACGGTGCCGACTCGACTGGAGCTGAATTACTCGCACGGCAGATACCCCCGGTCGAGGTTACGCATCGAGAGCATGACTAACGCACTGCGGAATTTTTCACGAGAGTGTGTGAGGTCATGGCGACAGCGTAAGCTGTGCTTTGTTGACACTTTTGACGTTACTGCGATTTTACGGCACCAGCGTACGGTGCATGTTTGCGAATTTTTCTTTTATGCAAATGTTACATCGAATCGGACACGATTTTACAAGTCTTACGGTAGTTGCTAATGAATTATTGTTGTGCGATTTATTAATGATCGAAATAAGTATTACAACTTTCCTATGGAAATGGCGACTGTTTGTCGCAGCGCTCCATCCGAATCAATCGTAAAATTCAAAACTAAAACTTTATGCCTGGTAATTAAGAAGCTAACTAAAGCTGCTCGCAGTATACGCGAAGTCCTTGGGGCTAAGTGAAATTTCGAGAAGTGACGGCTTTAGTATGCTCGTGCCCGACACCGACGCCAATTTGCATACCTCGATGTCAAATTTGAGCGTACAAAGTGAATTTAAAAAAGCTAATTTCTAACGCCGAGCCTCGTTTAAAGTTGCACCGCACCAAAACGAAAAAGAGGCGCGTACGGTTGTCCTGGAAAAAAGTGTTGTGGAGCGAATGCTCGTAAGATCGGAGACAAATAAAAATATTTGCGGTGCTAATTTTCTTGGCCAGACATTGTTTAGAAATTCCATTGAGAGTTGACGGATCGGGAAAAGAAAAATGCTCCAGTCCGAAGGCGATAAAAACAACATTTTCCATTAGCCTGCGTGAAATGAGGATCGAGCCGACGATCGCCGTATCCCTGCCCTGGCTGGTTCAGTGGAAAAGGCCTCGTCAGCCCTCCGCGGAAAAGTACGCGACGGAGCAAGAGCGAGAGGAAGCCACTCGGTCGCATTTAAATGGGCACTTCCCATGACCGCTCGCTCCGCTGGTTCCTCGCGAGCCCGACTCCCGCGGAGGGTCATTCTCACGCGAGCGCGCGGCGGCCCTCCTCCGTGGCATCTTGATCATCCGGCTTTTCGGTATTTATTATGCAGCCTAAACCTTCACGCTCAGTCAATTCCGCTGCGATATGGGAAAAGTGCTAGAGCTGCGTTCCTCACAGCCTGTAACTTCATTTTCACGCACCTCTTTTGCTCTCTTGTAGCCACTTTTTCTGGCATTTTTACTTTGTTTCCGACGACAGCTTGACATCAATTCCGACTTTTCCAGGGTTGGTTGGTTCATCAATCACCAAAATGGTCTTTTCCCAGCTTTGCTCCGAAATTTCAAAAACTTCTCGAATAACGTTCCCGCGTTCAATTTACAAAATCCTAGAATACGTACGATAATAATACGTTAATAACGAATAAAACTGAGACAATTTGCGCGAACGAATTTGAATTTGTGAGTGTCGTCAACTACTAACCTCGCACTATTTTAAATGTAACTTTGTGCCGAGAAACACTTTTTTTTTATATAAATATACGAGTTAAAATATTTAATAAATTCATTGCCAACCATCGTTGCATAGATTTGGAACAAAAATTATTTGTTTCTTCTTGTGTGTTGCTTTTAAATGGTTATGATAAAATACTTTAAACAGAGGCAATTGGTTTGAAGTCAAACTGGATTCCAGAAAATATTTCAGTCTTCTTGGTTGTACAAAAAAAATGCATTCGCGATTCTTAAAAGTCTCCCATAATGTATGCATTAATAACTATATTATCAATAATTATAATTTTAGTGATTTTAAATATTTTCTCGTAAAAATAAGGAATATTCTCCGATAATTTTTGCACGGAGGAAAGGCAAAACAGAAGTACGTAAAGGCCTTCGAAACTTGTTGAAATCGCAGATATCCTGTGTAAAATATTCTAGTGGAAGCTATAAAGTTTGGTTTATTAAAATTGTATTTCGAATTTATTTGTTTTTTTAAATTCATGTTGTTGAAAATCTAATTTAACTTTTTTAAAGTTACCTTTTTTATCAGTTTAAATTTAAAAGAAAATAAATGCACGTCGACGAGCTGGAAACAAAAATTCACTTATTCGTAGTTAATATAACAGGTTTTTTGAAGATATTTTAATAAAATTTAATTTTCATTCGATAAATTATTTTTTATAACATTATGAATTTAAAAAAATATATAATTTACCTTTTTACGCCAGACTTTCAATTTGAGACTAAAAAAAAAGGAAATTTAACTTAAAAATAATGAATACCAGTGAAAAAACTAATCCGCATTTTATTGGAAATTTAAAAAAATTTCTTTTTAAACGTAAGCTCTAATGTTTTATAAGCAATTTTTAATGAAAAATCCAAGATATTTTTTAAATATTTTAATATTTATACGAAGACAGTATTCGCAAAGAGGCAATTCATTGGTTAATAAAAAAATCATAAATCTCGAAGAGAGTATAGTCGAATGTTACAAGTAGTTAAAAAAAAATTTACCACACGAACGCAATTTTTCATAATATGAAATTTTTATAAGATGTGTAAAATAGTAGGAATTTTGAGGGGGGAGCTTTTTCCACGACTAAATAAAGTTCAATTTTCGTTTGATATCTATCGATCCAGGTAAGATATATCACGCAGAAAGGAGTCAACAGGCGCGACTGTACGCGTATATATAATGTAAGTACGCTATTAAAGCCACGAACCGGCATGTATAGAAGGAGTGTGCGATAACGGGCCAAAATAAACTCAAAAACAGCGGGTACCTGCATCATTCTAGTAGATTCCATTCTTGTTTTCACTGTCGTTACGACGGTAACTTGCGCGCATAAATCCACGCGCGAAACCCGAGCCTCAAAAATGCATTTCCCTTTTACGGCTACACCGTTGCAAGTACATCATTCAAACAAAGAGTATTTTGTTCATACGTCTGGCAAAAGTTTACTGAAAACCTATGTCATGAGCATTCAGCCATCCCTTTGTAGGTTACAGCACTAAAAACTACGGCCTGCAGGAACAATCGGGGCGTTTAGCGAAAACACGTGATACGTAATTTTTTACCTCCGGCTCAGTTGTTCGGAATAACGCGGAATTGATAATTAAGCAACAGAAATTTTACTCCCACTTTGTTTATAAATATTTAGCCAGCAAACGAAGATTTACGGTTTCAAAACAAACTTTCATTAATCTTTTAATAGATGTACAATAAAAGCAATTACATTTTTTAAAATGCCAGTTGTAAGTAGTGCAAACATTATAAAACGCTATTTACGCTTCCTTAAATCAAGCGACCATAAAAATAACTTATACAGTTTTATCGCGCGAGATTCCATGTCACACTAATAAACGCTTATTTAAAAGGAAGAGTGACAATTTCAGTCGTTGAATCGAAAGCTTCTGCACAGCACTTAACAACAGTTAGCATTTCGTTAACGCCACTCGACGTCGCCGAAAATTCGAGTTTGACTATAAAAGCTGGCCGCGACTACGAACAGCGGGATCTAAAACGCAAGGAGGACAAGGATTCTGCAAAATTCAAGCCAACGCTCCAACAAATCCTAACCTAAGATTGAAGAAAGCATCTAAACAAAAGCGAAGGAGCGTCGACATTTTGGGTTGAAAAGTCGGACGTGCACCGCTAAGTTTCCACGGTGCGGCGAAGCCGGCGTTGTAAGAAAATGGAAAAAATCACGACACGCACTCCGGATCGGAGGGGAGGGAGACGCTCGGGCTCCACCGTTGCTGTTGCCGTTGCTGCGCGCAGGCGTGGCATCGCTGCTTTACTTTCCTTGCTGTGCCGTTAAATACCACACGGCGGAGAACGCGATCCATGCCGCGGTTCCAGATGCGGAGGTCAGCTTACGCGAGGTTAGGGTATCGTCCTTCCACTCCTTCTTCCTCCCTGTGCCCCCACCCCTTTTCCAGAGCCGCGCGCCGGGATGAACGGCGACGGCAGCGGCGGCAGCGGCGGTTTCAGCGAAATCGCCCAGCAGTGCACCACGGATTCTTCCTTTCTTCGGCTTCTTTTTGCCCTTGCGTCGTTTCTCCGCTTTTTATCCGCTTCTTGCCACTGTTGAGACGAGACGAGGCGAGGCGAGGCTCGACGTTCCGATGACTCGCACACGTTTGTAGAACTGAAATACGTGTATACCCGAGAGCCAAACAAAAAATGCCTCCGCTTCTAAAACGCAGGTTAATGGAAAATTAACGAGGACTGCGAAATTACGTTTAACTGGCCTGGATGGGGCTCGTATGATTGGGCTCCTTTTAATTGTTAACCAAAAAGTATTTCTCCTTCTTTTACATTTCTGTTTGTCTCAGATTTTTAAATTGATTACGAAAACGTTGCGCTGCTTACGGTTACCCGTATATTCTCTTACTGTACGTCAAAGCTATTTGGAAAACATTAAAGGGAACGTAAAAAAATTATTGATAAATTATGGCAGCTCCTACTGGTCGCTTGCGGTAACTCTTACCTAATTTAAAAATTTAAAATACATTCCTGCGTTGCAGTCCATGTTAGATTTTTTTATAGAGAAATCCCACAGGTAGGACCGAAAAGAGAAGGTTTTTAGTGGAGAAATAAAAAAGTTGTTGCTGCGTAGTTAATCGAAGATGTAAAGTTACATCGCATCGGACTCGTCCACTGACCTGACAGATTGATGAACGGAAAAATCGATCCTAGTTTCACTAGATGAAGGTACCTTATAACGGTGCTTGAGCGGTGAAGTATTTGTAATTGATCGCTCGGATCCCTACGATATATTTTTGATTTGAAGAAAAAAATTGTACACCAAAGCAGTCTTACTGAATCGATAAATTTTTCCACGGAGTTATTTTGCAATTTCGAATTAAAAGGCTTAAAATTAATTGCTTTTAATGCCCCACTTTCTGATTTTATTGCTATAATTTATACTCTTCGCGAAAAACAATTGATATTGTTTATGGCCAAAGGAAATGCAATGAATTAAGGATACGCACGAATCCTTGGCAACGCTACAAATTTTAAAAATAATCTGACCAACTGCACCAGTGTGTTGTAATTGTTAGTTTTTCATTCGCATCGCAAACGCGTGGTTAATAAAAGTTTGCAAAAATGTGGCCCTTTGTTTAACTGCAAAAACATTTGAGTGTATTAAAACTGCATAATCGGTGTTGCAAATAACTCAATGTAATGACATTTACATAATGCAACACTTGAGCAAAAATGAAATTCAATTTATTTCATAATAACATCAAATAACCGCTTCTTTAACTTTGTTCAACGTGATTGAGAAAATGTATTTACGAGTTTTCGAGCAACAGATTAAAAATAATCAAAAAAAGCAACTCAAATATAAATAATAACGCCGAGAGTAGAAGAAAAAGTGGCCTCGGCAGCTCCACCTAAACTTAAACGAAATTTTTTCGAAAATTTTAATATAATCCTGCTTTAATAAGATCTCGGCAGACACTATAAAATTCGAGGCTTTATTTTTAACGCTCGGCGCGCAAGTATAAAAAGAGAAGGTAAAAGCGCTAAAAAGGGAAGTACAATACCGAAGGGTCATCGCTGTCGGACAAAAAAAATTCGATCACTAGGCTTATTTGCCTCGAGGCTCAAGACTATTTAAATTTCCGGCGAGCGCGAGCAACTTAAAGGAAAGGCATCAGCGCCAGTAGCCATTAAAGATGAAATGGCGCAGGACCACACGCGCGCGCGCTTCCAATTATCCGTTTCTGCGCGCGTGCGGCATTACGAACCGCGCGTTTCCCTCCGAGCAAACAGAGCAACACGACGACGACGACGACGACGACGACGACGACGCAACAACAACGAAACGGCGAGCAAAAATGCGAGAGCGAAAAAACGCCGGAGCGAGCCGAACCTCCGAGGGCTTTCCGAGCGATCCGCGGATGCGGGCGGCGTATTAATTATCGGGCGAAAGGAGTTCGCGTGTTGTTGCGCGATTCTTGTGGGGCCCGGCGGCAGGTGCCCGGGCGTACGCGCGCGCGCGCGCAAGGCCCCCCGAACAACCGTTCGCTCCGAGCAACGGGCTCCTCTAACGAAATCGAGAGTCGTTTCGATCTCGATTCGGGCACGAGGCGCCGCGGCGATTCAATTCTCCCGGCGGTTTTCGGCAGCCTGGGCCCGGGCGGCGGCAACGGCGACGGCGGCTCCGACGCGCTCCGATGGAGCGACGCTCGCCGCTCTTGTAACGCGAGCTCGACGCGACGCTCCGAAGGCCAGCTGATGACCCGACGGGACTCGGGCCCCTTTGTTGACCGCGGGGGGAGTCCGCTCCGAGTGCTCTCTTTAATAGCCCTCTTTCTGACTCCTCAGTACCAAGGACCAACCTGTTTTCTTCTTCCGTTCGTCGGCCAAGGCCTATTGTAGGTGTTCGACGCCGCCACGGCGACTCGAGCGAGAAAAATCGTTTCGTCATTCAGCTCCGCCGGTACGCGAACGACGATCTAATAAAGCATCTATCATGCGTGCCGACGCTGCACTTGTACATTTTATAATTACAGCTATAATTATAAAAGCATTTATAAGAATTTACCGTACTCTTATTTAATTTTGAAGAATACAGTCCGAACTTTCGATACGTAAAAATCATTTATCAATCTTTCTAATGATTTACGGTTCTCGCGTTATGTCCTACATCGATTCATCATCTCCAGCGTAATTACGTTTATTATTCACATTCCTCCCAACAGCAGTCGCGGACTATAAAAGTAAATCAATGAAAAGCAGTTCCAAACTAAAGTACATCGAAAGTAAAATTGTACTCGGAAAACGGTTGCTCGTTATTTTCAAAATTAAATGTTGCTAACTAACAGGTCTAACGCGGCGCATACGTGTCTTATAATTTATATTATTCGATTAAAATAGGGGCTCTCGAGTCGAGTCTCGCCGCTTTAAGCTCCGCGTTCCCGCTCGGCTCGGCATAAAAACGAATTGCGTCATTAATAAGCGATTTTGCGGGCTTGTTTCTCTCCCTATAATAATTTATCAAGAGCCTCGCGAAAAATGCAGGAGCTTGTGCAACGAAAGCGAAGCGTGTTCCATCCGAGCGCAACAAGCAGCATTAATTCTAAGTCACGCGGGGACCGGCCCAAATCGATAAAAAGAGCTTGAGCGTCGTACGCGCGTTGGGACTGGAGGGAGGAAGCGCGGGCCCTGGAACCCCGCAGCACGCGAATGCGTGCGTTTTAATCCGTCAGGGTCAGCAGTCATTCGTAAGCCATAAAAAGGGAAGGGCGAGTGTGCAAAGTTTTCCATCTCGCCAGCCAAGGGCTGCCCGTTGAACGTGACGTTCTCGCGCGGCCCTGCAAACGACGCGCTATCGGCGACGAGGCGACGAGCATTTTACAAATGTGGCGCGAATACGTCGGAAACCGCCGAATCGCGTCGGCTCGCCTCGACATCTCGGGGATTTTACTTACGGACGGCGTATCAGGGATTATACCGATGACTCCTCGTCCGCGCTGGAATCCAGCCGCGGTAAATGGAAGGGGGGACGAAGATTTTGGAGCCTCTCGCGTGTGTACCTGTGCCGAGAAGAAGAGCGAAGAGAGAAGGAGCTATTTCATACGCGTCCAATTCTCCGGGAGCTTCTCTCTCTCTTTCGATGGGTTTCGCCAAGAAGACTTAACGGTATATCCGCGGCCGTCGGCGTCCAATGAACCCACACTCCTGGGGCTGTGGAAAGGAGAGAAGACATAGAGAGAGAGAGAGAGAGAGAGAGAGAACGCGAAGCCACGTCCTTATGCCTTGGTATGGCGCTTGGCTGTATACCTTCCTCTCTTTTTCTCTTCCTCTCGACGCTCGTTCTTGAGCTCCGACTCAGAGTTTTCTTCTGCGCATGTGCACGAGAGATAGAGAGAGAGTGAGATAACCACCACCGAACTGAGACAAATCTGGTTTTACACGAAAGTGCTTTCTTGCTCGCTGAATTGCGCTCGGCATTTTTTTATTGCACGTGGGAAGAGTCATTTTCGAGCCTTTCTTCTTTTCCTCCTTGCGCGACCTTATCCATGCGAACCTCTTAAATGATCTTACTTCGTAATTTGGTGAAAATTAGCGGCTGCTTATTACGAGCTTACTGTTACTGTTAATCTCGAATGAGAATTTGGCTTGGAATTATTAAGAATGAATCATACTTGAACCGTTTAAATCTTAAAGCGAGCGAAACATGCCCGCCGAGGAATGCCCACGATTGTCTCGCAGATACCGCGGAGTTAGCTATTCCTCGGAGTTCCGAGGAAACTTATTTGCCCAAGTTACTGAAATTAAATGTAAGCTATAATCAGCCGCTTTATTTAGACTCGCCAAGATTTTACAAAAAAGGACATAACGGTTCTTCCTTTTCCCCCCTTGACTTCCGCTTTTTCAGCTTATTCTTCTTTTTCAAATTTCAAGCATCTGGAGTAAGATAAGGCGAGGTGACCGTAAGGTGTTTGTTTGCGATACTTCGAAATTTTACTTTTTAAACGCCGTTAACGGTCAGTAGATTGAATCATCCAGCCTTTCTTCCCACCCACAAGGTAAACAAACTTTTCATAATCGGCGCGCGTACGACGCGTCCCTGTTATTTTCCCAACAAAGCACGAGGGCCAGATACGTGACGAGGGCCGAAAACACACATATTTCAACGCTACCAGCCGAATATTAGCTGGCCGAAGGGGCCCTATACGACCAATTAAAAGCGACTCTCCGCCGAATGTACGGAGAATCCCCGAAATACTTGGAAGCGGCGTTTACGTAAATCAAGGCATAAGCCAGGAGGTCGCCTTGCATCCGACCTCGGCAAGGCCATAATTTACATAATTAAAAGTCCAGGAGACTGGGACTGCACGGGAACTTCGGAGGTACTCGCTGATGCCCTACCGGACCCGCGTCCGGCCCCGAGGAGCGTGGCCAAGATCGGAATCGCGATTTTGGAATCTGCCGAGAGGATTGCGCAAGACGACCCCGCCTCGGGTCTAACGATGGGACATTGAGAGTCAATGTCCCGGGATGGGGCTCGCGGTCTAACGCGGCTGCGTCCTTTGCCCGGCCGAGAGCGCGAGAGGACGCGAATGTTGATTTCCCTTCGCATGGATATTTGGATTCCGCGGCCGTCAGGTGGCTTGGCTTCCTCTAGGCTTCGGCCTCTTCTTCGCCTTCTCCTCTTTCTCCTCGACTTCAGCTTCGCCTTACACGCGCTCTGTCCTCCTGGTACTCCCCGTCTCTCGTCGCCGCGTCCACGTCCTTCTTGCTGTCCCCTTCTTCTTTATACTTTCGTGGCCGAGCTCGTTGCGTCATCGCCGGGTAAGATCAGCGGCCTGAATCTAGGTCGCTCCTCTCTTTCTCTCTTTCTGTTTTTTTTTTTTCAAGTATCCATTCGCCTCTCTCGCTCTCTATTTTTTTCGTGTTCTTTTCGAGAGCTAACTTTGTCATCGCTGTAGTTGGTGATTTTGTGAATCCGCCTTCGAATTTCCTCGAAGAATTCATTTACGCCTTTTAAGCGTCGCGTCGTCTCGACCGTAAACTGTTTTTCACGTGGATTCCCTTAGAATTCGTTTTAATTTACCAGATAGACGACTATTACGTGAAATAAGAAGATAACGTTTCGAAACGCCGCCTCCAGACTCGAGAATGTAACACTAAATTTATAAATTCGTTAGATTCACCATTTACATGCAAATGGATGGCTCTCTAATAAAAGACAAAAATTATAAATGCATATTTGCGATTGTAAAAATATAAATTTCATCACGCTTATTAACTTAATAGTAGCAATCTGCGTAATCTCTCGTTTCTTCCTTTTTATTGCCCTTATTACCTTTGGTGCATGCAGCCTAGCAATTCGAACCTGCGATCAAATTTCAAAATACTTATAATCGCCGGCAATTAAATATAAAATAATAAGAGGTTAAAGACGCCTCGACTTTGAATTGTTATTGTAAACTATTGCAATTATAAACCATTACGATTAAACAAGCAATCCTCTATCCTAAACGTATCGATGATTATTCGAATCGCCCATTACTTTACGGCCGTTTAACATTAACAATATTTACTGATTTAATAAATAAATCGGGATGTTTTTTCATAATAAACGCAAAAGTAAGAGTTTCAAACGGTTTTTAATTTACCATTTTACTGTTAAGGCTGTATAAAGCATGAAATATACGAGCGTAATGATCATTAAAGAACCATATGTTCCCTGTCAGTAAAAGTAAGAAAAAGCTTTGAATGTTTTATAATTTATTATATCTTTAAAGCTACAAAAATGGATGAAAAACGTAATAATAATCGTTAACGAGACATGTGTTCCTCGCAAATATCTATTAGCAATAACTCATAGCTTATTAAGCTGGACAACTGAGGCCTGTTCCGAAAAACTAGCGTTAAATTTATTTACTACGTGAAAAAGGTGTATAATTATGAATAATCTAAGATATTTCAGCATAAAATCTTAACATAAGGACGCCGAAAGTAATCAGCGTTAGAGAAATGTTGGGGAAATAAAATTCTGCAAAAGAAACGACGAGAATAGGCATGAAAAAGATCTTTAATCCGAACAAGTAAGAGTATACATCGAGATACGTGTAATCGAACGTTAATATTATATTTGAGAAATTGATGGATTTCCAAAGTTAGAATTATGAAGGCCCGTTACTTATTGACACTTGATCAACTTGAATCAGTATAAAAATCAGGACGTATTAAGTGTTTACCCGATAGTGAATCAGCTATAAAAAAGCATGGAAAAACTCGAGGTTTATTGAAATCAAACTTGTAGAACAAGCGAGACTTTGTAATCAATTCCGGAATTTCAACACGAAGACACGTACACTGGCCCGTACAAATAATTTTGAATATTGAAATTTGTTAGGCGTAATGTTTTACAGTCTTGAAAAATCCGAATTCGAGGTGGAAAACGCGTTGACTGTCAAAAGCGAGTATTAGAAAGCGTTTGCAGGGCATAACTTGCCAAAAGTTACTTTGTAATAGTTACCATACGAATAACGAGGACTGAACACAAACATTTTAGGGTCAGTGCAATCGACCCAACCATCGCAACATTTTATTAATTTTTAACCATTAACTATTGACGATTAATAAAAGTGAGCGTTTCAAAAATGCTAAAGATCAAATTTGACGCTAATTTATTGAGAAAATTATGAATATGTACAATCACCTATATCCGGTTCTTCTTAATACAATAAGGAAATTTGAGAGGTGAATCACCACCGCCGGGGATCTGTAAAGGAGAATCGAAAAATTCACGAAAAAAGAGGTAACAGTGTGAAAAATAACGTTCAATTTTTTCCCTCTTCTTTATTTTTTATTACATATGCCTTGACTCTGCTTGCTAATTGGCTTTTATTCGTTTCAGAGAAAACTTGCCAAGAGTTTATTATGCAGTCCGGAATTTTTTCCCGCCAAGCGCAGTGTGTTGAGTCCGACTCCGACTCCAACTCCGGGTTTTTGTATACAATCAGCTTGTGCGAAATTTTGTAAACGAGCTTGTTTATAAAATATCAAGTTAATAGTGACGAGCGCCTTGCGCGACGCAATCTTCTGTTTATACTACAGTAATTAATTTTATTTCAATAGCGGTACTTACTATAGATCGAGAGAATTTACTTTGCTTTAACTCGCGCGCGCGCGCACATCTTTTTATTACTTAATTCACTTAAATAAAAATATCGGATATGTCGCTGCTTTTATGGGAAAAGAATTTCGTTCCCGTGAAGGAAGCGTACATTACTAATTGAGGCGAACTTTAAATTTGTTGTTAACTCCGTATTTTATGAATTAATTTATACTATTTAAATAGCGCTTAGACTTTTCCGGCAAGCATAAAATATAAACAGCTTAGATTATAAATTTAAATATCATTATTTATGAATATTTTATTATTTATAAAATAATGCTTCCAGCGATCCGAAACAATGCGAGTCAACTCCGTAGGAGCCGTAACGGTAATATAAATGTTATTTTATTCGTGCATTAACAATAAGCTGCATATCTAAAACGATGATGTTCTTAAGCGTCTTGAGCGAGCCAAGTGTTTCTTTTTCCCACGCATCGGAAGCTAGTAAAAAATCTCGTATTAATGAGAAATGCGCTAACGAATTTTAATCGAAGCAAGACTTCATTTTTCGCCGTTGAAAATGAAAAAATTATCTTAATAAATACGCCGCAACCAATTCGATAAATTATGGAATAAGAAGCACCGAGAATAAGATGCACGAGCAATCCTTAGTCTCTTAACCGATATTAAAGTTTTCGCGTTAAAATTTTATGGACGTAGCCTCGGATAATTAAGATAATCGATACAAATTTTCGATAAATGTAAGGAAAACGAAAAGTGTCCTCGATCACGCCGACAAAGGTGCTTTCGAGAACCCGCGCAAATTTCCTGCAGCAACATTTTTACGAATGCCAATCATAAGTCTGATTTTCCATTCGAGAAGAATAAATAATTAGAAAAGTTTCACTAAATCGGAGCCATTAGCCGCAACTGCGATCCTCGTGACTTGGAACAATGAAACGCGAAAACGCGAAAGCCCCGCCGCCGCGAGAAAAAGCTCGGCTGTTGGTTTCCACTCTAAAATTTAGCCGCGTGCGAGATTCTTGGCATAATGGCACCCGAGTGTCTTTACTCGGTCGGCTGTGCCTCCGCTGCAGCGGCGAGGGCGAACGCGAGGGCAATCGCATGCGGGAAGTTGATCGATCGCGCCGGGGATCCCGTGACGTGCCTGATATAACGTTCGCACACGAGGAATCGATGACCAAAAAAAAAAGCGAGACGCCCGCCGCCGACGTAACGTGCCCAAATTTATTCGCGTGGCAACGTAACCATCCGTTGTGCGTTGCGGAATATGTATAAGGTGCGGGGAAAAAGGCAGAACGGGGAGAGCATGACGAGAAATGTAAGGCCACAGCGGCGCGAGACGAATCTTTAATGAGCGGCGTCCACGTACACGTCGCCACGAAAAATCACGATGCGTGTGGCGTTATAACGAGGAGCGCACGATTGGCTAATAAAATAGGTAACGACGCTGTGCCCCTGAGGTAACGTCCGAATTCAGTGGCATACATTTTTAACGGTTTCTTTTTTCTTCTGCTTTATTCGCGAGCGGCGCACCGAGTGTCGGCTGCTATAATACTGAATTAAGCGTCGATAAATCTTGAATCGAGACGCGATAGGCTGCCTTAGCCTCGAGCTTTGGCTTTAAAAAGTTTCCTTGAGCGTAGCCCAACTCGCCGAACTCGCCCAACTCACCCAACTCGCCGACACTATTACTTCATACGCCGAGCAATGGGTAAAGCGAGAAATAAATATTTCCTCCGGTAAATCACGACTGCGGAATCATTTGTCCTACCGACTTTCTTCGAACATTTTGATAATCGACACTATAGTTTCTCAATCTTTCGGTCCGAGCGTTCTTTTTTTAACCTCTGCGTTGCGTCCTCGTGAGTTTTAAAAAGATAATTTAAAAATAAGCTTCGGCTGGCTTGTCCCATTAAAACCGGCGAATACAACTCGAAGAGATCTGGACGCTGATGGTACATTTTCTGCGAGATAAGCTTTTCGCCCGATGAACTTGAATGATACGTCACCCATCTCTTTCTAATATTAGCCACTTTTATATTTTTTAGATACATAATTACTTAATGCGATTAAAGGTTAAATGTGCGCAACTAAAGATATTCTGTAATTGAGAATGACTTTAATTTCAAGCTGTAATTAGTAATGGGAATGATTTGATAAACTTTATTGTTACCATTGGAAAGGTAATTTTAACTGAACTTATATCTTATTGAATAAAGGCTTCGTTATGAAGCTGACTTTTAGCGAACTTGTGTACGTGCTGTTACTACATTATAAATATTTTCTTTTGCAACCTATTGATTTTATTGTCGAAGTTTATCGAAATGATTGTCGGTCATTTTTCATAATGAAAATGCTTCTTCTCTGAATTTAAAAGCGATCTGTTAATGAAAAAAATCCGTTAAATAAAGCCAATCGTGGGTTTTTATTAAGAAATACGCAATTTTTGATTAAAAAATATTGTGAATCTGTGCGAAAAAATTTTTTATTTCATTATTGCATTGAAGCGAACGAACGTTATCCCTTGATAAATACGACCAGGGACACAAGGAAGCCTATCGATGTCTTAAAATCGTCACAGACAGAATTAATGCGAAACGAAGTCGTGGATGTTTATTTTGAATGGGAAAAATCCATTGACAGAGGAACACAGCCTCTAGGCAGAAAGAACGTAGAACAAATTTTAAATAAGACCTTATAATCGCGAGCATTAGATGTGCGAGCGATGATTTCGGAATATATAAATTGCATAACCCTCGGCGTTCAATTTAATTGATTTTACGCGCTTAAAATATATTTAATTAATTTATTTACTTATTTATAATGTCAGATGCGAAAGAAACAAATACCCGTTTGTATAGATTATGCGCGCATTATACGAAATATTGAATATATGAAAAGGTAAATGCAATCACCTATTTGTGAATATAACCAAATATTTAAACAAGTTTTCTTGATTACGGGCAGAAAATAAATTACTTAATCATTAGCAGAAGAAACGAAATATTTATCTGTTGGGTAAAATTTTAAAGGCGCTATTAATGTACTCGTATCTTATAAAAAAAAGTAATAGACTTAGAGTTGTTCTTTCGGAATTTTAATATTCATTTTATAAACTTTACTTTCAGTATTGGATATTCCAACTAATTAATATCTATTTAAAAGTCTGAAAGCAGTACACTTTATCCACATTTCTTCAGTTTTTCTAACAGTATTCAATGATTTACAGTATCAGTCTTTCGCCAAATCGAGAAATTAGCAATTATAAGATAACTTTTATCTCGTTTATCACATAAAACTTCGAGCCTTGCGTTTAAATATGACTACCGGCTATATTCCTTTAAAATATTTCTTAATTATTAAAAATACCTGCGTGTTTTTTAAAACTACCGATGTACAGAAAATATATTAAATAAGAGATAATAAAATTCAACAATAATCTGTTATCTCAAGACTATAATTACTTAAATTATTTTACATAGATTTATTTGTTTTATTTTTTCGTAATTAGAATTAAAATAATAAACTAGGTTGTATAATAATGGTATAATTTTGTTTGATAGCGATAAGATGAAATTTATGAATTTCTCACAGTAAATCTAACGTTATAATTCTTTTACTAATTATTTCATAATTATAGGTTGAACGTAAGGAAATAAAATTGACGCTAAAATTTGAATTTTTATACGATCTATTGTCTTCAAATATTTTATATTAGTTTTTTATTTATTTTCAACTGATTTTTAAGAATTGTGTAAAGTATCATAAAATATTACACATCTGTACGTAAGTATCAAACAAATATTTGTTATATGCGTTATTTGTTTTTTCTATTATATAATTACACGAACCTATTCTATTCCTGGTTTATATAATTAAATTACAGCATTTATTTATAAACTTATTATACTGTTCCTCAACTGTCCGCGATATGTTATCAAATATTTGAAAAATCACGACCACGATGTAAATATTGATGTGTTGTAATTAAAATACAAAATATCTTTAAGCCTGCTCATTTATTTAGTTTTCACAAATGAATTAAAAAGATTCTATCATACAAAAAGCACTAGAGTTATAAAAAATTTGTGAATTTTTGAAATAGTTCTCATAATTTAAAATTCATTATTATAAAAATAGCGTTTTATATTATTTTTTATTATGTATTATATTAATTTATTTACGATCTTTTAAGAGTATATTGAATTATACTTGTAAAATAAGCAAAGCCAATTTATGCAGACAGTAAAACAGATTTTTACTCTTAAATAGAATAAAAAGTTAATTTATTCAATTGATCTAAATCTGATTTTATAAACTAGAATTTGTTACAATGGGAATAACTTTATACGAAAAAGTCAATTTTAATTTAAGGATTTATATAAATGACTACGTCTATATATATATATATATTGATTTCTTTATTTGATTTGATATTTATTGCACATTGAATGTTTATAGCTCTATTACAACGCAGCATTTTTGAAGCACGTATCTCGAAATTAGATGATATTTATTTGGTTATTACGGCATCTAGTTCTAACAAGACATACCTGACAAATAAATGAGTAATCATGCACACACATAATAGCGGACGATATCTCATTTCCATAATTCTAATGTTACGCCTTTACACGTCTCGAGTTACCTCTTCATTTCTTATTCTTATTCCGCATTCAATCTAATTCAAAACAAAGACTCGCATGTTGTATGACAAGCAATAAATACAAATTCTTATAACTCGTAATCGTTTTACATAATGATTACAATTTCTGCCATTTTATGCCATTGAATAAAGAGTCTTATTATTATTATTACAAAAAAAAATTAAGTAACATTACAATTCATCACACAAATAAAAAGAAAACGTCTGCTTTATAAAACTACTATATTAATGTTATAAACTTTTACAAAACCGCATATCACGTAACAAAAACAAAAACTATACGAAACCATTATTAACAAATTAAAAGTTATAAAATAATACTCGAATGAAAAACAATGTACGGATAAATTTGAAAACGTAACTAAAGAACAAGTTGTTTCTCGTTCTGTCAAAGTGTTACGATATTACACGATTGGTAATTCCTGTTTAGTAATATCTAATATTATCGATCACTTATTATCGTATTCCTGGGTTTCTTAAAAAATATCGAGGAATCTAAATATGAAGAAAATAAAAGAAAGACGAATAGTTCAAATTCATTGCCCAGAATGATTTGCTTTTCCTCGACTCTTATAGTTTCACGCAACTCCAGTGTCCCAGCTAATTTTCGAGTGACGCACACGCAGGAAGGAGGATTCCTCTCTGTCTCTCTCTCTCGCTCTCTATTTCCCTTCGTAGAAAATTATACAGAAGTCGTAGTGAGAGACGGAGAGAATCAGCGTCGCGGATCCGGAAAGGCCCATGATGATGCGACGTCCGTTTTCTCATTCGTGCGGCAAAGTCTAAGTATACGGCAGTTCCCGATGACAACGCGACGAAGAAGATGACGGAAGAGATGGCGGATGTAGGTTTCAGCTACGATCAGTGCACAAGAAAACGACGACAAGTAAATAGATAGTACGGGAGAGAGAGTCAGGAGAACTAAGGAGCAGCATGCGAAGAGGGAAGAGAAAGAAAGATAGAATTTACAGTTATCTTGTTCGTGGCAGCACGAGTTGTTCTTGTCGCGATCGACTCGCACGTGGTATTCCACTCTTCTACACGTCTTTACTCTATACTATGACTCTCTTTAACATAATGTCTACGGATATACCAATTTTCACACGCGAATCAGTGAAATTATTCCCTCGCTCACAATAATGTTACATTTGAAAACTGAAAAATTTAATGCAATTATAATGTTAACAACGTCATTAAAAACAAAAAATGAAAATAAATATATGACGACTTCAGTGTATCGCGAAGATCTCATATATGAGCTCTAAGTCATAACATTATGTTTCATTAATGGAAATTTCAAGTTAATTGTGCCTATCGATTTCCGATGAGAAGTTAAAATTTAAAGACTAAAAGTTAATTAAGTTCATATATATATATATATATATATATATATATATAATTCAATTTATGATCCCTAATGATCTAGAAAAACTATTAGTGATTAAAACGAAAAGATAAAAATTATTTTTATTTTATGCACTGATATGATTTTTGGATCGAATAATAAACTATAAAAGACTTTTGAAATACTCAACATCAATTTTTATTATCAGCGCCGCACAAAAGATTTTAGCGTTTTATTGGAATAAAAATTTTCCCCGTATTCTGTTTCCTGATCTGACACTTTCCACGCTTCTTTCTATTTGCTCTTTTATTTTAGACTCGTATGCAATAGATTAATAATTACGTTAGTACGTTTGAAAATCTTTTAAGGCAAAATTTTATAAATATGTACTACGATTAACAGATATACTATAATTTCAAACTATTGCTCGATAGTTATGCTTAAATACATTTTACTTTAAATTCATTTTTTAAGCATTTCCTGTTTTTTACTGAGTTTTAATTGTTTAAATAATATTTCCAGTATAAATTAATTTATTTAGTAAAACAGTATAATTAATTTGAGTAAAAAAACAAAATTTACGACAGAATTTTTAAAACTATATTATAAAATTAATTTAAAAAATATAAGCATTTTGGTACAGTGATGTTTTGTATCGCGATGAAAATTAGTGTGTTAATGTTTTAGTAATAAAGTATTACGAAAAAATAATTTTAATCAATCTGTTGGAAGGAGTTATTTAAAATGTATGTGCGTGATTATTAATAAATTATTAATTAAATACCAACAAATCAAACAGCATAACTGTAGTTTTTTAAAACAAAGTAAAAATAATATGTATACATATATATATATATATATATATATATATATATTTTCTTCTAATAATTCAGATAATGAAGTAGTCGTTTAAGAATAATTAACAGGTATTTTTAAGGATTCTGTTTGAGTAATTTATTTTAAAGAACTATTACTTAACATGTAATAATTATAAACGCATAGCGTAAAAAAGAGGTTCTAAAATAATATTTTATGAATAAATAATTGGTTAATTATATAAGATTAAACAAGTTACATGTTATAAAACGTAAGACGAACATTTAATTACTTAAAAAATAAAACACATAACTGTACGATGCATCATAGGATTTTGCACAAAGGATTCACTTAAGTTTTTACGCAGTTACGAAGACAATTATGCTAATTCGACCTTTCCGCGCAGTATATAAAAAAGAAGTATAAAAATAATTCTCGACGTATTAATAAAGGCAGGTCCGTTTTATTCTTAACGCATTCGGAAAAACATTCACGAATAGTTATGCTTGCATACGGAGGCGCGTGCGCACGAACAGCAATGGCTGGCTTCTCGACTTTTAAAATTTTCCAGCTAGATTTTCATTCCGAGCCGCTCGGATCATCGCCGGCGTCGTCGCGGGATGACGTGAAAAATGGAAATGTGTAAAAATGGTCTGTTCCCAAGTGTTCCGTGCACTGGCAGGCTGCCGACCAAAGCCAGTCATCCCACCATGCGCTCGCTGGCGCGCTTTAACAGAACAAGGCCTCCCTTTGTAGAAAAGAGCATCCTTCCAGTACCTGATTTACCGCCGGCGAAGGGTTGCGGGGGCGCCATACGGAATCCGATGGCGAACCGGAGGCTGACAAAAGGGTCGCCGCCGCGTCATCTCACCGGGGCGTTTATTATTGTGCACACGGCCGTACCTGTGTGTATACATGTGGGCCAAACGCGTACCACGTGGGTTCGAGGGGAGCGGAGCAGCCCCCGTGGCTCGGATCTTTGATCCAGCGGGCGCAGGTAGAGACGCGAAGTGATGTTTGAAGAAACATACGAGATCGACTGATTTCCGGACCCGGGGAAATGAAAGGACGAATACGGGAAAGAAGCTTGAGTGTACGCGAGAAGCCGACGCTAACCCCTTTTTCCGTTGCACGCTCGTTTCCTATTGATACATCGCTTCCGGCTCGGCATCAAACGTTGCGAGAAATCGATCGTCGCCGAACGAAGGCTCCGATAATCAGGATTAGCCTTGAGCATTAAAACAATAAAACAAAGAGAGGCAGTACAATGGATTTCATTGATAACCCCCGCCACTAGATTCCTATAGTCGTTTGGCACTTGAACAGATTTTTACGAGGGACCGTTGAATTATTCGTTATAAACGACACTAGTGACTTTATCGGAATGGAATAGCCAAGTTCGGGTGGAATACCTTACAAGGTTTATTATCGTTGCATTAATTACAGCTTAAAATTGTGGAATGAGTTGAATAATTGACTGGAACTAAATTATAGGAGGTAAAATACTTTTCCGTCAATTTGACGGCGAAGTTTATCTTAATTTAAATTTCGTATAAAAATAGGATTAGAAGTGTGTTTATCAAAGAAATTTATGCGTTAGCCACACCCTAAGAAAAAAGCTGTTTTATGTCGAGAAATAAACAAAAAAACGAATTAAATCTGCAAGCACTGTATTCTTGTTTTCCTAAGTTATGATGATACAAAATCAACACATACGAAAGTAACAGTTATAAATGTGAAACTTATTTAAATTTATGTCTTACGCTCATTTAGCTTTGGGTTTTAATTATCGTTTTATAATTAGAAATGTTTTTCAACCGCTTCATTCGAGCGCGAGTAACCCTATTTCCAGAATTTTCTACAGACTCGAGAGATCGAGAGTCGCCGGCAACCGGCGACTGGCGACGATAAAATAAGCACCAACATTATATCCGATACGATAAGCCGATACGATTGCCTTTGGCAGCACCCAAAGTGGCCCTCCGAAATATCGGCGTTCCGAATGCAACGACGACTCCGAAGTCGCCTTTCGAGTCGTTTTATCCGCGGCTTCGGAACGCAAAGGCTAGGGACGGCTCTCGATCGCAGCATTAATTAAATTGTTGGGAGCTTAGGGACGACGACAACAGCGCATAACAAGCGAACCGCTAGTTGTGCGCGAGCAGAAAACGAGCGACGGCGCACCTGCGTAACGCCAGAGGAGACGGGGAAAAAGAAGACGCGGCAAAACCTGATGCTGCCGCGGACCTTGGAGTACGCGCCGGTGCTCGAGAGGCAGACACGTCAACGAACCCATTAAAAATAAATGTGTCGCCCGAGCCACGGATTCCTCACGAAATCGACGTTTCGCCATCATTTCCAATGAGTGGCAGCGCGATTGCAACTGCTGACCCTGACTCTGACGCTCCGGTTAAACGTGCGCCGCAGCTTAATTTGAATTCGATAGGTCGGGGAACTTGGCTCGTGCGCTTCGCCCTCGAGAATTCAGGATTGGCTCGGAAGGCGCGGGCGGGGAGGGAACGGGATGCGGAAATGGATGCGCTTATCAAGGCTGAAAAGCTCGGAGTGCGCACGTCTTCCTGATGCTTGCGTGACAGATGCCGTATTCACTGGAATCATCCGCGCGCGCCTGGGCAACTCGTAAACATTTTTACGTATAACATTCGATTATTCTAATTTTTTCAATTTCCTACGTGCTTGGCCAGAAAAACAGCATCAAGCGGAAATTCAGGTTTTTCAGTTGAAGCCCGACCGAAGGACTCTGGTGCAAAACACCTATTTATTTATATGCATTTTGCAGCGCAGATTGCTAACCACATGCGAATTATATACTTTATACTAATTTTTCGTTTTCCAGCTCGAGTTATCGACTGCTTTGGTTGGAAAATCGGTTAGGAGCGTCATTTATAAGATAATGAGCAAGAAGATGGGCTCTTGAGCGAATTTTTAATTCAACAGACAAACTTTTTCACTGCTCTTCTCGTAGCACTGGGAATTCGATGCTGCCGCTGAATTCCAGGCGCTACACTTCTTTCTCTTTTTCGCCAACTATTTTCAATATTCTCGTCGGTTAATACGTACCGCATTTCATATTAGCGTTTACTGCAAAATTTGACTTTTTTCCCAAAGTATTTTAACGAAGCTTGTAATCAGGCAATTTTAAGTTTATTATTAAAATATGCGTTTCAACTAAGCAATGTGAATAACAGTTGCATTTTGGAACGAGGCTTTTAATAATTGAAATCTACGCTCCTGATAATTACGAGTCGATTGCATTTCACTTTTCATTGACGCGAAAGAAAATCGTAAAAGAGGAAGAATAAATTAAGCTGCACATGTCATATGAAAATTTGAATAAATTCCGTCGAGCAATCACAGGAATATTTAAGCGTTTATTTAATTACTGCACAAATACCAGAATTATTAAGTATGATATTTTAATTTTTTTAGCTACCCAAGTCAAGACGTTGATTTATCAATAAAATTAAAAAGTAAAAGCCTAATGTCTCTACAAAAAAGAGTAAATATTTTGTTTTATATAGGTTATTTCTCCGCGAAGGCCCAATGAACGTAGTCGAGTAATTTTCTAGGGGCAAAAAACCAAGCTTACAAAATATTTCCCGTTACACGGGAAAACTAACTCCCGAAGTCGTAGTAAATCACCCTATGAGCCAAGTTCTCTGTTGTCGTGCAAAGATCCGGAGGGGCAATTAAAAAAAAAGGTTCAAAAAAGGAGTGACAAACACTAAGAGACACTCCGATTCCCCGGCTACCGGAGGCCATTAAAGGGTCGATAATCGAGTTAATCCTTTCGCACGACACCGGCGTAAGGAAAACACATCCTTCACCGCACTTTGACCCCTTCGGCATAATCTCCTCAATATGGCCATCAGAGTGCTTAGAAAGCTAATCCCCAAAATGTGCTCAGTGCGCGATCCCTTGTGGAGAAAAAAATATCCGTTGAGCACCAATAACCCTTCAGAGATCATAAACCGCAGTATTTTCTTCAATCTTAGCTCGAGGAGAAAGTTGCAAAGATATGACTTTACAATCGTTTTCGGACCTCTTGGCGATGGCCCGAGGCTGGCCAAATGCCTCTGGACGCAAGGAGTCAACTTTTTCATCCCGGCCAATCCAATTATCGCGGAACCTCTACAGCTACCCTTTTACATAGCGATCATTTCCATAATTACGACCGGCAGCGGGACCCTCTTTGCTCCCTTTTCCTTTTGTTACTTTTGTTGCCCTCGATTTATAAAGCTTCGGCAGAAGTTAATCGGATCGCTTAGGACGGCAATCGACTCAAAGACTTTGCACCTCCAAAGGGTTAGCGCTTAGCGTCCTAAGGGTACCGCACGACTTAGGAGGAACGAAGTCAACTTTTTTTGTTGTTGTCTCTTGACCTCGTGCACAAGCCTTTCGGTCCTGAAAAAAATCGAAGCAAGACTGTGCCGAGGTAAGGTCACTTGGTTTTTTCATTCCCCGTATGTGGGTCACTGAAATTATAAAGCGTTTGAACTGTACACGCCATTTCATAATAGTTTTATAATAACTGTATTAAAATGATAAAACGCTTTTAATTAAACGCTGTTCTCTCGGTTAATAAGATCTATGAATTAATTATTCGCGCTCGGCTATTTTTTCCGCATCTTCGAATCGCTTATGAGATTTCCTTTTTTTCATTTAGCGCGACACATTTCAACAACGGTTGCAAATATGATTAATTGCAGATTTCGCCTGGATAATTGTCTCGGCAAAAAGAGCTCGCAAAAAGCTGCTGCATTAACATCATTGTAGGAATTTATTAAAACGATCAGGGCAAAAATAATGAAATTAATCGTTTTAAATAAAAATGAATAAATGTTTAACAATTTTAATGGATAGTTGGCCAATGAAACATTATTGGTACGCGTGCGTAGTCAACTCTGTGGTCATTACGTATTCCAAAATGAAAAATTTATTCCATGCTTTTAAGACGTCAAACTTATAAGATACAAAAATTATCTTAATTGGTTGAAAACTTAACAAGTCGCTTCTCGGACACACGTCATCGCGAAAGCGTACAAATTGCTTTTAAATTAATGCTAGCAATGCGGGTATTCGAGGTTCCTTGAAAAATTTCGCGTTAGTCGAGCGTAAAATACTTTGTTTACAAAATGATTCAGACGTTATTAACTATTTTTACGTAATTAGTCAATGTCGAACCTCTATTTTCTTTTGCACGAGCCTTATAATATCTTTAATTTTATCTCCGCCTCGCTATGATTGACTGAGATGACGATGCACCTATAGATCGTTATCATTGACACTTTTTGACTCTTCGTTGATATTATGATTAGGCGAATATTATTTTAATTAAACGGTAAAAATGTTGGGTTTACGGTTGAATGATAGCTTCGCTTCTCCGAGCGAAGCGAATTTGTTTGTAATTATATACAGCTTATTAATTTTTTACTGCCGAGAATTTTCGCATTCACAGTTTAAAATTATGCACCGATTATTTTGTATGTAACTAGATGAAATATTATTACATTTATACATTGTAGATTCAAAATGATTCGTTATTTAGTTCTCAATTTGAATTTCAATGAACAATAGACTTTATTGTAATTCTATACTTACTTCAAGTTCATTGTACAAGCTGGAATTTAATTTCGGAAAGAAGCTTATTGTAAGCCTTTATATGGTAAGCTTAAATAAAATTTAATATCGCGAGCATCAAATCATTTTTTCAAACAAATTAAATTCTAATAATTTTCAAACGTACCAGACTCAGAAATTCATAAAAAAAATTTTGCAACATTAGAAGATAAATTTTTAATTCAAAGTTTCGCTAAATTATCTTTATGTTGGTATAGTCAAAACAAAAATATATTTTAACAATTAAAATGAAGAAGATTTTGCATTTTTCACGGATTAATAACGAATGATATAACAATTGACGAGATCGAGAGGACAATTAAAACACACAACAGTTATTTTCTGTCGATTAATGCTGTTTTGGACATTTACATCTTTTTCACGGATTATTACTCGTTTTCGGGGCCTAAATTATAACAAAAAGGTAAGAGCACACACGACTGTTCCTCGTTCAGAGGATAAAGAACCTCTCATATTTTTTCTTCGATATAAAAAATTGTGGGAAAAAAGTTGTGTGAGATGAAATGAGCGAAAGACAGACAGACGGAAAAAGAAGGAGAAGTAAAAAGAAGTAAATAAGATAAAGGCGGCAATCCTCGGTTTGGCCACTTCCTCGACTGCATTTAAGAAATACACAGAGAGAGAGAGAGAGAGAGAGCAACGGAGAATTCTCTTGATACTACATACGCTTGATGTCTCACAATGACCGGATATCTGCCGTATTACGCAATTTTTGTCCAACGTGCATTAGTTATTCGCAGCGAGTAATTACCCAAAATTATTATACGGAAATAATTCCGATAAGTTACGAGCGTATAAAAGAGATGAATATCAGTCGGGTTTATTCTCGTGCGAGAACATTTGGCTTCGGCATGTCAGAGTTAGATTATTTGTTCACGGAATCGCACGATTAAATACACGTATTTGAATCACGCAAGATTTCTTTGAACGTTTACGTCTTTTCAGAAGCAGCATAATGAAATAAAGTTATCCCAAATTCTTCTTCGAACAAAAACAGACGATTATACGAAAATGACGAACAGCTCGTTTTTCGGAAAATTATTAAATATTTTAATTCTACCCGAACGCAAATTTTACACGTTCGAAAAATGTGTTTTATCTTTAACTGTCGTCCGAGTTGCTCATAGAGAAACACGTGACACGTGACTTTCAACATCCTAAATATCAGTGGAAATATTTCACTTCCAATTCGTACCGGGCGTAAAGCTAATTTACAAGTTATCTTACAAAAGTAGACGTCCTGATATATAAAAAAAGAAAAAGCTGACTTTTGAACGCAAAAAAAGGTAACACGTGCACGAAATATGATAACTTTAAAGCTCCCGAAGATTACGCCCGGAAAAGCTTTTGTATCTCGCGAGCGAAATAATTGACGCAAAAAAATAAAAAATACCGTCAGCCCGACCAAATCGCGCGCCGGTCCGTGAAAGGTTTTCCGTATCGCCACGATAACAAAGGCAAAAAGCCATTCAGCCAGCTAAAAGGTTAAAAAGTCTGGCGTCGAAAATTTGGCTGGCATAGGAGGATCGTAAATGCACGGTTGACCACCTCCCGATTCAACCCCGTAAATTGTCTCTTTCGCCAAGAGGCCGCTCGCCGGAGAGCAAACTTTTCGAAAGGAACAATGAAAGGGGGTACTGGATAACGCGCCACTACCCTAATATAACGTTTTATGCCTGCTAGCCTCCAGGCCACTATTGCCCTTTTCACAGTCACAGCCACGCTGTCGATTTCCATTCCTTTTTCCGGGCAATAGGAGTGCCCCCGCGCATCGGCCGTCTCATGCCACCCCTTCCACCATAAAAAAGGGTTCGCGCGATAATTACTGACCAAAAAAATGCCGCTCTCGACACCAGGACACTAGGCAAGGCTTACCGGCAAAAGGGCTGTCGCGTTTGGCTTTGGGCCTTACGCGCTCGCCTACTTTTATTGCACTGCCTCCTCGGAAGCGCTGGGACCGACTCCGATGGTCTTGGCTCGACACCGTTTCGAAAAAGTCGGAAAGTTAGCCGGACAAGGCCGGGGGAAGTGTAGAGAGTTGCTCGGACCCTGGCTGACGTTTATTGGGGTCTTTATCGCACTTTAGAACATGGCTCTGGTTCGATTTGTACATTTATAGGGGCCTTTCGATCGGGTCGAATTGTGCACGAGCCACTCGGAAACTCGTCTCCTTTGTAAGCGTCTGTGTTCGACAAGGACTTATGTAATTCTTTTTAATTTCGGGAGAGCGCTCTTAAGAAAGCGATGCTTCCAGATATTGGGGATATTTTTTAAAATAGCGTTCTGCTAATGGCTTTTTTTATTGATACGTGCCGTTGCGTAAACACTTAATAAATCAAAACGGATAACGCTATCGATTATAGATGCGATTTATGCTTGCACGAACAAGAAAATAATGCGCTCCTTCAAACGTATAGGAAAAATAACGTTAGAAGACAGAAACTATTAAATAAATCACCTGGACCGTATGCTTACATTAATGTATGCGGACAATCCGTAACTCGAGTTGCGTTAATTTTTATGAAATCAGATAAATCCACATTTTTTAATCTTCCTTTCTTTATCTCTTTATCGCGTTTATTCTTCATTAAATGTACGCTTGATACGTATCGCGGAGGGTATTTATTTCTAAAAGAACTGTAAGATGACGAATGAAAATTAGCAGAGCTATTTGAATAAAACGATATCTTTCGCTCGTCCTGATTTTGAAGTAGATTGACTTTTTTCGTAATGTGTAGGCTTATACTCGATTTAACATAAATTAGCTCAAAAAAAAAAAAAAAAAAATAAAGAGCATCGGATATTAAATGTTGAAGCTTTTTCGCTCATCGATTAAGACTTGCTCGTAAATTTTACAAAAGAAATTTTAACTTTAAATTTCATAAGAACCAAATAATATCTGCCGCTGTTAAAAAATAGTATAAATTTAATAATTTATTTGTTATACGTGTTATTTTATCGATAAATGATAAATTATGGAATGCGAGCGTAAAAAATGCACAACGTGAAATCGAATCCATGAAAAATGTTTAAAAAGATGGACTTAAATTATCTAACTTTTATGAGATCACTAATTTCACAAAATTTTGAAAATTGAAAAATGTCGAATATTTCACATAAAGTTTTAATCTGTTATTTTATAAATATTTTAAGATCTAGCAAACGTCAAAATTCCAAAAATGCGTGGCATTATAAAAGTAATTTACATTTAATTTGATAAAAGATTAAAAGTTCGAACATATTTTTATCAAAATGCATTTTTTTTCATTTTTAAGCAATAAATGTGTATTACATGATAATGAATTTTACTCGTAGATTCTGCTAAAAATTTACGAATATATCATTTTTCTGATGAATTTGGCTTTTCAAAATATTTTTTGTATTTTAGGCTAAAGAAGATGGACAGGTTTAATATATTTTCACTATATATACAAACATATATCTAACTTTATTAAAAATTATTTTCAAACTAGTATGAATTCATTATAAAACAGTTTATTATGCATAAATCATAATTTTCATGAAATAAATTTAAAGTCATCTAAAATCTTAAAATAGATGTTTGAATTTGTAGTTTAATTGCAAATGTTTTAACCTAAATTTTAGAATAATATATATATATATATATATATATCTGAAAACAAGTTTAAACAACTAAGCCTTTTTGATTATAAACTTGTTATTCGATTAAAATTTTTGAAAATGGCTCATAAGTCTCAGAAAATAAGAAAATTTAGTAAAGTAATAAACATAGTCTTTAAAAATTATGTAATACATAAATTTAACGAAGAAGACTTTAACGAACATACGAAATTTATGTTTTGACATTTTAGTTTTATACATTTAGAATTATAATGGCTTAAAGCCTCTAAAATTTTTAATATAAATTAACTGAATTCACTGTTATCGTAACAAGTTTAGAATAAGTGATATATACATTTACATAAATTGAAACCAGACGCAGATATAGTCGTTGATTTACAGTTAAAATAATGTACCTTGAAGTGTTTTTAACTAAAAGAGAAAGTAAGTTGCATTTACAAAGACTTTTGGATACAAGTATTTTCTAAATTTTCAAAAATTTACGAATCGATCTAAATTACTTCCAAGTCATATAAAATTGAACCGACGCGATCATTCCAACAAGATTCTTGGAAACTGGCGCACACAAACGGGTATTTCTCTGATTTGTTTATTTATTAAACTTTAAAAAAGCTTGACAAATAGACAAATAATTAAGCTGCATTATGATTTTTTTCATTCAAAAGGCTTACTTTTCTATTTCAACGGCAATTTATCAACGTCAAGAAAAATCAAAGACAGTTATTAAAATGATTTCCCGATAAAGGTAAACAAAAAATTTCCTTTTTTTAATAGTTTTATTAATAATGATGCATTTAATAAAAAAATCCCTTAATTAAGAAACAGGAGGAGTAAGAATAAACGTAGAAACTTCAATTAAACGAATTCATTGTGTTGCGTTTGTAAAACGCCTAGGACCTAAGGACGTCTTTTCAGTTTACGAGTACACGAACGCTACTGAATAGATAAAAGAAGTTTGTAAAAAATATCACTAGCCCAAAAAAGCGTAGAGCCTCGGGGCCTCGCAATTGCGTCTCGACAATTCTAGGGTACGAGGGGACAAAGGAAAAAAAGAGTGAAATGGAAATTCGATCGAAACCACTCTCTCGCGGGTGAAAAGCACGATTACCGGTATACCTGCTCATATCTCGAGCACAGTCCTGTACATCCCGTATACCTACATAAGCGCGTCCTTTATAACACAAAACGCGCGACCTCAGATGGCGGCGCGCGGGGAACGAGGAAAAGGAGGAGAGGCCACGGGAGGAAGCGAACACGGCGTTTGCATAGCGCGTGTTCGCGAGCGGCCCGGACCACGTGTGCGTGCGTACGTGCCCGCGCGCGTGGGTACACACACGGAGCATCTCGCGTCTCGCGCCGTAACTGTCATCGCCGCTGGCTTCTACAATTGCGCAACGCGTTACTCGTCGACTCGCCGCGCCACTCGGACAGAATCTCCAAGGAAACCGAGCCGATAATTTAAAAATGGGCCAACTGTCGAGTTTAGTGCTTGAGAGATATAAAAGATGCCTTTGAGGAAGGAGTTCGGAGACCGGCAGTAACTGCGCACGCGTACCAACAACTGCCATGCGAGGAAATCCTTGACGTCGCGTAAAACGACCTGCAACGGCGCGCAGGAATAGAGGAGGAACAGGATACCGGCCGGAGCCGATTTTCCGTTTCCACAAGAAGGGCCGGCAGCATCCCTCGCCCCAGCGTGGGAGAGACAGACAGGTGGTTGAGGATGCGGCGATGTGATCCTTCTGCCCTTCCTCAGCTCCTCTCGGCGTTTTTCTGTAGCACCTTGCCACATCCGACGAACGCGCCTATGGATTTCATATCCGCGTGCGGGGGCGCGCAGCTTGTGGGAAAAGAGGCGACTTTAGTGCGTATACCTGTGTGCGAGCGGACAATGGGTTTCTGCCGAGGGAGCGGACGGCAGCTCTTGCTTCCCCGCGCCTCCCAACCCTCCGAGGCCGAAGGCGAATATTCGCCAACTGCGTCGTCGGTTCTTTCGACGAATCCCGCTCACCTATGACGTTGCGAGAACAATGCCAGCGCGTCGTTCGAGGATTCCGCGTTGTTCACCCTCGACTTTGCCACCAGAAAAACCGGGATCGCTTTCACCGAAACTCGACTCGTTTTTAATAAGTTGCCAATGGGGTCCGAGGAAATGCACGGATGTTTTGTAATTTAAAATATTAGATGGACGGCTCTGGTAACAGGTTGACTCGCCGCTGATGGCTTCCCGAGGTGAAATCAATACGAGCAGCGAAACAATTACTTTCACGAGAGCCTCGTAAAACAAAGTGGGTATTAGTGTCTCCCCGACAAAGGGTTACTAATGCAAATTGAATCATCCAAATACGGTGGAGGTGCAGCTGTAAATTACGGAATAAGTGTCAGTGGGCACCAGCTAGGGCACGAGAAGTACTTCCGGCTTGCAGGTCGATCTATTTCACTAGACACCCGCAAGGTTAACCCCATCTTAATCCGCTTTCAGCCTCGGACCATTACTCATGCGGGCTGGAAAAGGGTTGGTGGTCGATCGTGCCGATGGTGCACCACAGCCACCTGGTCGGTACAACGGATATCGATCAGGGCGCATCATCGAACACTGATTTTGACTTTGGAATAAGCTAACGCAAATCCGGTTGGGGTTATCCGGGCCACGGACCTCATTTCCTGGAAACGAGGTTTAACATTGATCAGGACTCGGATGCCCAAGACGAAACTGCTGGATCGAGCACACCGGTCTAGCTACTTTAGCGGGTGTGATTTTTTTTATTTATTTTTTATTTATTAAATAGGCGCTGCTCGTATTTCGGTCTGACGGATAAGATGGACAATTAACTGTTTTTCTATTGTCGTTCGAAATTGCTAACGTTGTACTTATCATTTAAATAGACGCGCTTTATCTTTATTCCAGGGCTTAAAACGCAAGACATTTACGCGAAGCTTAAAAAGTTCGTAGGAAGAATAAAGAAGTTTTTATACCGAAAGAGTACCTAGTCTTAAACTGGTTATGTTATTTTCTTTGTTTATTCGTATACGGAAACGTGCGATGTATAAATTTAGCTCGACCCTGAAATAATGACTATATCAAACCCGAAATAAACTAGGATTGACTTTTTAACGTTTCATCAAAATCAAGCAGCTTGATTATTTTCATGCGAGCCTTTGAACAACAAAATAATTCATTAGCTGCTCGAATATATAATTTAAGTTTTATTTAAAGCGGCTATTGAATTGCTGATTTATATTTATGAACATCGTGTATTTTATGTTGTTCGAAGACGCGAAGACGCAGGACTGCCGACAATGTGTGGCTAATTAATTGCAAAATTAATAAAAAAAAATACCTCGGACTTAATGCCTTGACGCAAGAAAGTACTCGCACGAATAAGTTGCCGAGGAACAAAGAATCGCCGGGGCTTATTCTGCCTGAATAACAACAATGTGCTAGCAGAATAAAGATCCTTGATAAAAATTAAGCCGTGCGTGTCGCTGCGAAAAATAAATGTAGCCAATTTATGTGGGTGTCTGGGGAGCATTAAAATAAGTTATCATCTCGGGCGAAAACTGGAGTACACGTACGGAGGGGCGAGGAGCGAGGGATCGAGGAGGAAAGAGAAAAATTCTTAACGGCAGCGCGCGGCGCGCATCGATGATTGTCGACGAAATAAAGAAAAAAGGACGAGAAAAAACACGCTCCCGACGAGATCCTTCTGGGACCTTTTACTTTTATGTGCGCGTGCGTGTGCGCGAGTGCGAACCCGCACACGCACGCACACGAGCGCATCGAAAATCGAAACTGGTCTGAAATCCATCTCTTCCCACTCCGAGGCGCGCATGGACCGTTGGGAACGAACGGAGGCGGGCGCACCTTTATGCGCTCGGCTCTTGCTCGGCTTTATTCGCACGGGATTTAACAACCCCCTTGCGCGCAAGGTCACCCTTTCACCCACTTCTCGCGTTCCATGTGGGTTACGTGTCAGCCCCTTTATGCCCACGCGCATACCTGATGCGCGGAGCGCGACGACACTTTCCGACGACGCGAGTCCCAGGGCAGCGGGACCGACGCGCCGATCCTCTCGCCGAGGCTCCTGCTCGAGCACACGTCTGCCGACCGCGCGGATTATATCACGCGGCGAAAGTAGATTCGCACGCGCGTGCACCTCCGATTTATTCGGGCGGATCCTGCATTACTGCATTACACCTGCAGCGCCGGCCGCCGATAAGCTCTATTCAATCCAACAACGGACGTCCTTTTTAAAGCGGCTTCGGGGCCTTTTCCGCGGGAAGCTCGTTTTACCGACCGAATTGCGCCAAACTGCTAAAGCGTTCGATCGAATGAAAATTTATCAGCGTTAAATTGGATATCGAAAAATATCCCGCGGATAGGATTCGTTTCCGTGTAATCTTGTGAAAATGCCTTCGACTTTTTGCCGGTGACGCTCATTAAGTAATTTCACGATCTAAGAAACGTCACTCTTTACGAGCTCCTCTTTCTAGTCGTTATCACCGAGGATCAACGGAAAAAAAACTTGTGAATATGGTAATCGTTACGAGTTTAATAATAATAATAATTGCCGAGGGAATTAATTGCTTAAAATTTCAATATCTCTAATTGATGAAGTTATTTTGAAAATTTCCATGTGCAGAAATATGAAATGATCGAGAAAGATTCATCGCCAAGTGCCACCATAAGTCAAGAGTCCGTGGTACCGAAATTCGCTCTTTTGAATATTTTGAATACGAAATGGGCGCAAAAATAAAAGAAACTTAATGTAAACGAAACTGGTCACATATAAAAATTATTTGAAACACAACTAGGCTTTTTAAAGCCAATAAAAAGTAATATATTTTGAAATCCGTGGATTTCTTTCAACTAGTTGTAAAGAAATAGTTTCTTAGAAATTGTCCGAGCAATGTGGTGGTGCTGTAATAAAAGGTGTATTTTCATGAAAAATATTTCAATGCTTGTTCCGCATCCTCTTAAGCCTTCATTGGCTCAATTTCTTATTCATAAATTCTGAAAAACTTGTAAAGTCGCTCAAATATTTAATAAAGCGTGCGATTTGAGTCTACATAATTTACGAAGTCAGAAAACCACTGGCTTACATCTAGTTTTAATAATACAATCGGTAAAGCAACTGTTCTCTATTGATTTGTCTATATTATAGTCGCTGGTACCGGAATAGCATGAATATCAAAATGCGAGTCCTAGATTTCAATAGAACTTTATGCTTATATTTATTCATGTGTAAAATATGTTTTTACGTATAAGGGTCTGGTAAACTCGCGTCGTTATATTTTCAAAAATACTCAATTTTTTATTCGGAAAATATGCAACAGAAATGGCTGCGCTATTTTGAAAAAGTTAGCGCTTTTTAGAATTTTAATCGGAGATAAGTATCTTTTAAATTATTTTGAACGCGTGTATCATATTTCACTATACGCATTTTATTAATTAGCATCTTTCCCCGAAGTCAGCGCTCGGACATTCGCGCTGTGACAAAAAGCCGCTCAATGAAAACACAAAAGTTCGCGAGAGTTCATCCAAAAATATATCATAACTCAAAGCAACAGCCAATTGGCTTTTGAATATTTTGAAAACGGATGTGATAAAGTACCGGGCAAACACTTGCCTCGTAAAGCATGGAAGACACACAACCAGCTCTTGTGATTAATGGGAGTGCGCGCGTTGATACAGCGCCTCTTCACAGCGAATATCAAAGCGTGCAAAAGCAGAACAAAAGCATGTACTTTGACATAGATTTGGAATGTAGCGGAGGAGCAACGGTGTAGCCAATTTCGCCCCCTAGCTCCACACCTATTTCTGGGCGAATTACATGGGAAAGGAAGTGGCCGAATTTCGCACCCGAGAGCGCGACAAAGCGCTGAGAAAGTAAAACTAAGCATTCGAGAAGCGTCCCGGCGGAATCCCAGATGAGCCCCTCGCAGCCTCCAACACAGTGCACGAGAGATCTCCTCGATCGGGCGATAGCTCGGTTCCACGAAAAGCCGACCACCCCCGGGTGCATCGCCCACGCGCCTCCTCCTGCTGCAGCGTGCATTTCGGTTTCTCTCTCGAGAGCCGAGAAAGGCAGCGGCGGCGGCGGCGGCGGCGGCGGCGCTCGCTTGAGCGAAAGGCTGCTGTTGCTGTTGCTGCTGCTGCTGCTGCTGCTGCTGCTGCTGCAGCAGCGTCGGTCGGTTGGTCGGTCGCTCGGTCTCTCGGTCGCACTGGGGGGAGGAGGCCGGGGCGCTCGCTGCCGTTGCCGCCGTCGCCGCCGCCGCCACCGCCGCCAGCCGGCTGTCCTTGGACTCCCGCTCGCGGATCGGCGAGCGCGGGCCAGTCAATGACCGATGCATTCCTCTTTATGCGGCGATAGCCGCGATCGGGCCCCCGGTGCCGCGCGGCGCTGGAATTCGCCTGAGCGGGCCGACCGGTTGCGCCGGCCGGGTCCTGGGCACGGATTAGGTAAAGGCCCTCTCTCGCCCCGCCCGCGTTACCCAACGGGCCCCGTCGCGGCCTTGACTTCGCCGCGATTTACGCGAGCGAGACGCGCACCGAGGCTGGAAAGGGTCTTTTTTCTCAAGCGATCGCCTTGACTTTCCGCGCGCGAATAAACGCCGAGCGCGTGTCGCAACCTAGTAGCTCTGAAATTTTTGCGCCCAGATGCTGCGTTGGGCGCAGATGAGCACCTTCCCCGGTGTTTCTAGGACGCTCATCTTCGGGGGGCTTTGAAAAGGGCGAGACTCCTGATTTGAAGATTTTTCAAATAAGCATCGTTAAATTTGGCGCGCGATTCGATTTAGTCCGTTGCGAGCGAAGACGGATTATCTTGAGAATCCTTTCGAGCATTTATTTGGAATGAATTGCACTTTTAATCTTCTTTTATAGTTATAAGCATTAACGGTACTATATAATGATACCACCGTCCAAGGCTAAAAATAAAAAACGTATCTGTGAATTTTTATTAGATACGGGAGAAAATTGATTCGTCCAATGATGACAGTGCAGCAGATTAAAAATAGATAATAATGTCTGATCAGTATTTTAGCGAATCCGACGATATTATTCGAGTATTTTCGATTGGTTTTGCTTATTATAGAATGCGGGAGACGGCGAACAGGTTACTTTTTTAGCCCCGCTCGAGAAATATTATAGTACGGCGATCTCAGATTATACGATTGGAAGGTTTTGAATAAAGACACAAGTTTACATCATTGGATTGTAGGTTATTTTTACTGTTAATGAGTGGATGGACGAACGAGCAAATGCTCGTCGCCGCAGTACGGGATGGCCGAGTCTAAAAAATCTACGGTTCGTAATGGCCATTTCCTTTTCGCGTAAATTTTCTTCACTTTTAAAAATAGCAAATTACTTTTTCGTAATTGAAAAATTATGTTGCGCCGCAAATGCAAGAGTTTGGTTAACGTGGACTTTGTTGCACCTCCGCGCGAAATTCTACGGATCGACGAACATTTCGGCGTTATTTACTTTCACGCACCGATCGCAACTGGAAACGTAACAAGAGGAGGCCGTATATTTTCCAAGTCATTTATTCAATTTTAACGAAAATTAGAAATTGCAGTTACGAGTAATGCCGTCCGTAGGTTGGACTCTGGGTAGTATTATTCGCCAGCAAGTGTATTATTATAATAACGCAAGCCGGTAAAACGGATAAAGTTGGCGAGGATAAAACCGAATATTGTTAAAGCGCTAAGTGCCGAATACAATTATCAGTGTAGCGTGAAGGTAGAAAGCACGTACGTGCCCGTACAGAGTTTCATTTTTATTACACGTTATACCTCATCCTACAATTACGAAATCAATTGTTTCGGCTGGAGATATTACGAAACCAATATAAAAAGTTAATTACGGCGAAAGAAATTTTTACAACTCCTTAGGGACAATTTATTTATTTATTGAAAATTATTTCGCCACTGCGCCGGCGTCCCTCTCGGACGCGATAAGCCATAAAATAGTTTGTGCGCCCAAGTTCTTGCGGTCCATTTATAAGACGACACAGAGCCATGAAACTCTTTCCGTTCTACCCCTGTTTCCCGCATCTGGAGGAGCGAGCCGAGGCTCGTAGATCATTCCCCAGTCCCCGTTCCCCGTTCTCCGGGCCTGGATTTCGCAACCTGCCGTTTAACTTCCGCGCGCGATCTTTACTCGCTGCGAGAAAAGTCATCGACGGTCTTAGCTGGTACTGCTGGATTTCTTTGAAGTGGCCCTTCCTTCCGTTCGATCTCCTTTGATTAGGGACATTCCGCCGCCGCAACTTTATCAGCGGGGAGCCGCGAGCCGCCGGAGAGGATGTGCACCGAGCGAGTGCAGAGCCCACGTTTCCCGCGATGCAAAAACTTGTGAATTTAACGCTCAACTGTTGCTGAGCATCGCCGAGGATTTTCTCGCGCAATCCTGGCTGCTACGCGCTCGCGCCGTACACCGCAAATACCTTTTTCATCGGCCGTATTTTTCAATTCGTTTCAATATCGAAGGCTGCGCGATTACTCGAGCGCATTTGCCGTTCTAAACTCGAGTCCGATGATTTATAACGCGATTTTTAAGGGCGAGCAATTTCTGCCCTTTCTAAGTAACATTAGACCACCGGAAAAAGTTTGCTTTCTCATTTCTCCGGCGTTTCCAGCGGCCCGTCGTAAGTCATAACGCTTCGTACTTATTTCTAGCACTCGAATTTTATCGCCGCATTTCTCATATATCATAACTGTAATCTATAAAAAATAGATTAGATTCTGCGCTGATTACATTGGCTTTATCTTTGAAAATGAGAATATCTGCTTTTGGGGTTATTCCCGGCGTCGAATCCAGGGGATGCCAAGTATCCGGGGCTTATAAAGCCCGTGTAATCGTGTCTGCTTCCTTTCGTTCTTGTTGAAAATTATTTTTCTTTTAAAAATAGATGCAGCGACGTGGCAGGCGCTCGAAATTTTTTTACGACCCAGCGAAATCTAATAAAGCAAATCGGTAAACTCGTTAAAGTTTTTTGCGCTTTTCTTCAATTGCAGAGACGCGCGATGGCAAACTCGATAATCTTAGATATTGCACGTCTGTTTTATGTGAAAAATTTTATCGTTAGTCATGGCATCATTTCGCTTATAGCACTATTTTTATTGAGTAATTGAATACCTTTAGTTTTACGACCTTGATACTAGAATAGATATTGAATGTTTCGTGTTAAGTAATTCGATCCACGTCACAGCAGTGCTAAAAAATCGACGCTCGACTTTGCAATTTGAAATTTGAGGTTCGGCACGTCTTTTTCAAACGACGGCTCTAATCCCCCGAAAACAAAGTCGCGCAGTCCTCGTAACTTGTCATTTTCGGGCTCCCGATCGCTCCGAGTGAATTACAAATTTAACCGTTTCTTCGCTCCGTCGATGGAGCTTCGCAAAATACTGCTGCTCGACCATTTGCATATTTATTATCCGGATTTTCGGGCGATCGTTGTAGTTTCATTGATATCCAGCACCGGCTGGCGAGCGAATGTTCGTTTTCAGAAGCGTATTTAGTTTATGCGCAAAAAGCGTTGTTTATCATAAACATGAATAAATGGGTAATATTTGAAGTTATTTTAGGTTTTATTTTTGCCGACACTTAAGCGGCATCACACGAGAAATTGGCTAAGGATAATGATGAAAGTAACGTGTAACAACCGATAATTTTCAGCAGAAAGCATTAAAATCAAAAGAAACGAATTTCGGTGCAGCACATTTCAAGCCGCTGCTTAAACATAACGTACCGGCATGTTTTACGAGTGCAAACGCTGCCGTTGCCCACAGTAAATTTCACGAACTAAAATTTCGCCGATGAACGGGTGAATCTTAAGCAGTTGACCTCACGTCGCTGGAAAGTAAAAAGGAACTACTACTTTTCCACGCATCCGCACCAGGAGTCGCGCGGCGCGCGGTTCGTAAAAAAAAGGTGCAGCGAAAATACGAAAGGTGCGGTATTTTCGAAAGGCAGTTTTCCACGCGGACCTTCGGCTCCGGGCCGGCAGGGACGCAAAAACCCCCGGCCCTCCCTGTGGCTCGAAAAATTTAGTCGGAGTTCGGGTTCTGCGGCTCCACCGCTTTTTTACATCTCGGCAACGTACGCGCGCTCGCGACGTTTCGTGCGTGGCCTTGACCGTTCGCTCGTTGCGTATATGTGTGCCAGTCCCAGCCGAGAGACGCTTCTGCGCCCGGGCCCACGAAAGCGACGGGGCCTTTTTCTTCGCTTTCGTCCGCCCACGTGACGCATTCTTAATGAGAGTCCTGGCGACAGTGGCTGCAAGGTCGCGAGAAATTTTTATTAAAATGCTAATGCAAATGGGGGAGCGCGGTTTGGCGCGCCGCTCCTGAAAGGGCGGGTTTGATGGATTCGCTCATTCGCAAGGAGGTGTGCCTAAGGTGTCGCGGTTGCGGCCGCCGATGTAACTACATGTGTCGTCGCTGCATCGAAGAAAGTGCACGTGTCGAAAGAGAAGAGGCAGGGGAGATTAATTAGGGATTTCGAGGTGCACGCCTCTCCGCGTTTCCCAATGTTTCGGCTCCGGGGCCAAGATTATGGAGGAACAGGCTTTGCATCACGCGGCAACGAAACTGCAAGAATGAGGCTCAGTGCGAGAGATAGATAACACCTGATTCACCTGAGCACGAATGGCAAGCGAGTTGGAATGTTAAAACGCGATCGTAAACCTATTTTACAGTTGACGACTCGAGATCGTGAGGTGCATCTTACGTAGTGATGCGAAAATATTTGCGCTGCATTCGGAGAAGAAGCCAAAGTAAAAGGAAAGGGAGAGAAAAGTCTAAAATTTTGATTAAAGTTTCTTGCCTCTTTTCGAGTAACTGTAAAACAATTTTCCATCTCCCTTCCTATTAACACGCTATTTATAATGGAATGCAAATGATACAAATAGAAATTTCATTTGTGCACCGTACGTTTTCACTGCAAGTCTAATAAATAATAACACGCACGAATATCACTAAGGATTAGTTATAATTATTACGATAATAAAACTATTTTTAAGCGCGAAAACAGGTAAATCAAATGCGCGGCGTGTGTGTCTGTCGGCGGCGGAGGGATTTAACACGTGAAACATTGCGAAGAAAATCTTGAATCCTATTTAACTCGGGTGTTCTTTTATCTCGAAAACAATTAATGCCAGATAATCAATTCGAACGCAAAAAGTATGAAAAATCGTTAAACAAACACGCGTATTTAATTTGGTTGAACACGTGCATAGCTAAACTCGCAAGCCTCACTGTAAAGAGCGAAAGATTTTTTTTGAAAGGTGGTTTCGTAAGTGGGCGGCTTCATTTAAATAACCTATCGTAATAAAAACGCTGTGTTGATAACCGCGTGCATATTTTCAGTATTCGTGTTTGCACCTACTTGGCGATGCAACCTTGAGCTTGAAATATCACTGCAATTTCAAATGACTACGATATTTCGTCATTTTGAAGGAGAATTATAACGGTGAGCATTATTATTCCATTGACGAAGCTACGAATCGCGCGCAAAAGAGGAAAATCGATTTCCTCTCGTTGGAGCACAGGAGGCCGCCAGTCACGGCCGAGGAAAAAATATCGATTCTCGCAGGGCCAAGTGGAGGCGCCTTGCGTCGCGTGGCTTATCAAATAATTTATTTGCACTTCTCGCAAGAGTTTGCGCAGACATAAGACGAAGCTTGGACGATAGGAAAATCGTCACGCACCAAATGAAGTCATTATTTTTACTCCGACGAAATAACAGTGTTTTGGTTCATTAAAACCCGCTTTAATAAGTTAGACTACTTGGGCAAATTATCAGCTTTAGCCCGTGTTATTATATCATAACGCTGAACCCGAATCATCAGCGCTGATGGAGTTTTAATTCCCCGACTCCTAAATGTACACCTTGCTTGATTTGAATTTCAAAGCGAACTCCAGTCGCGTACGCGTTTAAGTACAGCATTAATTGAGAACTTGATTCAAGCATTAAAATACAGGCGTATAAACGGCCGCTTTTGTCTTGATTTATATCGCAAACATTTCGTTAGCCACACGCATCGTTGTAGCGGCGACGAAAATTATCTCATCTTTGAAAATATCTTCAAGTTCGCTTCCCTTAAAAAGTGCGAGGCTTTTATGCGAAATTTCGCGCGCCGCAATTGTCCCGGCTATCGCTTAAACAATCAATCTTAAACTTTCTCGTCGAGCGCAGGCCGATAAAATCGTAACTCAGAGATCGGATCGCCTGTTTCGGCTGCAGCGAGTTACGAACGATCGCACTAATAGAAGCTGCTCGAGCACTCGAACAAGATAAGTTATCAGTAGTCGAATAGGCGAAAAGCAGCGCGAAAAGCAGCGCGAAGAGCAGGAAAGCCAACGTCCTGATAAAAAAAGAGGCAGATTCTGTTTGGAGAAAAGCGTCGCGCGTGCGTGGAGAGGCGCCCGCCATTCGGGACCTCTTCTGCATCACGTCGGTCGCCGGAGGAGCAACGTGAGCGCAAAAACGGAGCCAACTCGATTTAGGTACAGCCGAGGTGGACGCAGTCAAACATATCTTGACAAACTCGTCCCTGTCCGAAGAGTCGAGCACGCGATAGTCGATCCGGACTTGGCTGGGCATTGAAGCACGGCCACGGCTTCGCAGAGGGGGGAAGATAGGAGCCGAAGACGAGGAGGAGAAAGAAAGAGAGAGGCAGGAGCGTCAGTCAGCGGCAGCAACAACAGCACCAGCAGTCGCTATGCCTCGGCTCGCTGGATTCTCGAGGGGGTCCCTCTCGAGGCACTTGTTTACTCCGTGTGGAGAGGCGAGCCTGGCCTCATTTTCGGTCGTGCACCTTCGGCTGGCTAATTCGCCTTGCTTCCTCCTCCCGAGCTCCCGTTCCTTGTGATGCACTAGCCGCGACCGCGGCCTGCCTGCCTTCGACGTTCGCCTCCTCGTGTCATTCATCCGATCGCGATCGCACGCCCACGCAACCTCGACTCCGGAATCGCTAATGAGCGAGCGAGTGCGGCGCGTCGAGCCGTTTTCGGGCCTTGGGCCTCTGCGCTCCTCGTTTTATTAATTGAGCGATCGCCGCCGATTGCTAAGCCAAGGCCTCGGCCGCCGAGTCTTTATTTATTCCGAATCGCGCCGTTGATCAAAGTTCGATTTCTTATTCCTCGCTTCGCCTCGCGGCTCGTCCCGGCGAGTTTATTTGTCGAGTCGTGGCAGCCTGTTAATGTTGATCGAGACGTCGAGTGAGCTTTGGCCGCTGCCTCCTAGGCCACCACCACCAGCCCATTGCGGCCTTTAAAAATCCATAATGCCGAGCGTATTTTTCTAAGGTTACACAAACAAGCGCGCTGAGAATAATTGACTAAGTTACTTCATGGGAATGCCGGGAATGCAGTTGCCTGACCATATGCTACGCCGTAGCTACTTATTTAATGTGCACATACGTATTTATCCGATCTGTTAAAAAAAAAAAAAAAAAAAAAAAAAACATAAACTCTTAAAGAAAAACGCTGCTAAGCTAGTAATGCATAATATAAGTGTTGCTAAGAATGAAATTACGCTCTTTCAAAAGTGAGAAGCGATCCTTATGTTTTCAAGATCCCATTACTTTAGCCTTCTTTTTTCTTTCATAATGTGAGAAGAAATTCGGCATTGTTAACTGCACATATGTTGGAATTCTTCTCTTTCTTGCATTGCATTTCATTCTCATGCACGTGAGAATAGGAAAAAAACGCAAGATGACTATGTGGGTAATTCTTTTCTTACGAGCTAAATACAACGTAACGACGCTATTAGATCATAATTGCGCTCCTCTTTCGATGTAACATTGTTGATTCTGGATGCCCCGAAGACTGCATTACAACTTTATTATTATAGTGCCAGGCGAGTTTTCTAACTTGCAATACAAAAATAATTTACTAAATGGGCTGCGAGATATCTATTTTGGTTTCTCTTATTTTCGTGCCTCGAAGGCCCGACTTCGATTCCGACTCCGACTCCGACAATTTCGAACGATTAAAATGGAAAAGCATATAGCTGTAACCTAAGTGGCCCTCCATCTCTATCTATAAATGTTTCGATCCCATCTCACAATACATTCCTGTTGAGTAGTCATGCATCATCGGGGCAGTTAGGCATCGAGGGCTTCAACTTTCGATCTTCAATGGATCAGATCCTCGCGCTTCGACGCTCGGCGTGAATCGCGCGTCGATCGCTCGATAAAGGCCCGCTCGAGGAACAAAAATACGGTTTAAATAGAGGAACGCACGAGTTGGGCCCCGCGGGCATTCGCTTGAAAAAATAAGTCGCCGCGGCTGCAGCGATCGGTTAGGAAGGAAGAAAGGGCCCTCGCACAAAAGCGCGCGAGACGGACGGGGACCGCTGTGGAAAGGGCCGGAGGTCCGCGTCGGGGAGCGCGAGGCGCTTAACGATATCCGCGTGTCGGATCGCGGGACACACACACACGACGCGCGGATATCGAATGGCAGGAGTTGCGCACTCGAAGGTCGATAAAATTACAAAAGCCGCAGGAGCGGACGCGCACGCACACACGGACAGACGCGCGGTCGCGCATCGAGGGATAGGTATCAAGATGGCGTCGGCGCGATCGCCTCGTGACATGGAATCCGATATTACCTCACAGCGCGCATTTATCTGCGCGTGGCTAAAGTCACGGGGAATCGCGCGACTCCTGGTACTCCTTTTTTCCATTTCGTTCGACCGCGATCTCCTGTCCCCTGGTTGCCCTCCCAGTCCTCGCCGATCTCGCGCGGCCGCCTTACGTGTTTGTGCTTTATACACGGATAAATGCACTGTCGGACACGCGCGCGCGCCTCGTTGCTAAGCTTCCGACCTGATGCATCTAGAGGCTTTGCTGCCGTACGTGTGCAGTATTTTTGCTTTCGATCGTCGATTTCTTTACAAGTGGAACAGCCACGTGTGTAATCGCGTATGTCAGGCCTTTTTTCTCGATAAATCCAACGTTTTTCGCCGTCTAATCGCCACCGAGGATTTGTGTTACCGAGATATGAGCTTGTAAATTATAGGGGGACGGGACCTTGCGATTTTCTCGATAAATCCCGCGTTTTCGTATGATCCGTAGAACGCCGCTTCGAAAAGTAATTGGGCAACAGTCCGGTCTCGCAACGACGATTTTCGACTGACCTGCGTTCGCGTTCGTTCGTGATCGGGTCGCACTTGACATTCGACGGCGCAACTCGTGAGCAGAATCGAGCATCCTTGTGCATTCGAAAACATATGAGTTTATGATGCAAACACGACCTTTTCCTTTTTACCGATACTCGAGCATATTTTTATCGAGAAAAGCGAACGCAATCGTTGCGACAAATTGTATAATAGCCGCTTCTACTGCGAACAATTACTTTTTGCCGAAGCTCTGCTTTGTAATCGACTTTGTTTATTGCTGTTGTTGCGTGCACTGAAATTTATTTTAAAAAAACTACACGCGCACGAATGAAATGAATCTTTGAAAAGCTTGGGCTAACTTGAATGGCAGAGGTTTTGATGCACAAATTATGCGCAACTGGATTTATGTCAAATGCAATAAAAGTTTACCATTTCTTGCATAAAGTTGCTCGAAGTGGTAAAATTTATACATTGGCTGTTTGATAAATATCTTATTGTATGAAAGGAGCTGCGCGAAAGAGTAGCGACATTCTATTTGTATTCAGACTCGACCTTAAAATCCCAGGAATATTTGACACACGCATTGAGCTTAATAATTAAATATTTTTTGTTGCGCAATTTATTGTCAGACTAATTTGCACGCCAACATATTTACCCAACATTGCAAGTTTTGCTTGTTATTTTATTTAAAAGCAAACAAAAGCTTTCATCGTGCGTTGTTTTTCACGTATTAATTGCACACCGGCGCCTGACCGTTCTGCTTAGTTTATTTGAATATATTATTTATTTCCTACTACTAGCGAGTATGATTTATTTATTTTTCGTGACGTATGACTGATATTTCGTTCGAAAATACATTACACGGCGCCACTTTCAATAACGTGTTAAAAAGTGCAAAATAAATTAAAATTTGTGTTTAAAGCCGTGATTAGAACTTTCTTACCGCACGAAATCATTTTTCGCATCTCACATTTCTGACTATTGATTAAATCGTTAAATTAAAGCAGAGATTTATCGTTTAAAAAGGCAATAATACCTTAATTGATTCAGTGATTCAGTTCTGCAATTATTTTACATAAAGTACCCTTATTCCACCTGGGAGTTAATTTATTTACACGCTGTATTAAAACTTTTGTACGATTCCACGCATCTTTGCAGACGTAGTTGTTATTATGTTCGCAAGAGATATTCCTCCGAGTAATTATTAAGTTCGGCTCAATAATATAAGATAAATGACGGCAGGATAAAATATGGCAACAAGACGTTCTCATCTTACTTCTCGGTTACGGCCTCTTCCCCGGGATTTCTCAGAGTCTGCACTTTGAAATCGGATTTGTCAAAGCGGCAATTTTTCTATTCCTTATAAATAAATTCCAAAAAGAGAGCGCATTCCGCGCGCGAATGCACTTGCAAAGGCACACATGAATGATTGCGCGCGAGACTCGAAGACGAAAGAAGCGCAGACTTTTATAAATCAAGAGAAAAGCCAATTTATACGATAGATAGAAACGGGCCTTTGCAGCTTATCTCGGATTTATGCGAACATGCCAGGCCCGAGCGATCGCTGGCCAGCGATAAAGAACTCGAAGCTGAGGCTAATTGTAGGTGGCGTTTCCACGTTCGTCGTATTTTCCCGCCTTCGGATTAGTTACGTGCAAGCGAGCGCGCTTGCGCACGGGATGGATTAAGCATGGCGCGCTGTCTTGCATTTTTAAGGCAACCTTTGTTGAAGTCGCGCTTAATTAAATGAAAATTGTTCGTTTCCCCGTTGTTCTAGGTTCACGCGGTAATGGCGTGAGTAAAACGCACCTGGATTAACTCGGAACCAGCCGCTTTAATTTCTTGTTACCCTACTAGATATGAATTTTTACGCATTAAAACGTTAATGTGCGTTTCCTGCAACTCGATTCGGATTTTTCCTCCTCCTCCTCTTCTTCTTCTTCTTCTTCTTCATTGCAAAAAACGATAATTAGCCCTTTCAGCGTGTAATATTCTTCATCTCGAGTTCTGAGCAACGAATCGTGCGCCGAAAACGCAGCGCCTACAACTTCTTAAGATCTCCCCCCCCCTCCACCTGCCTCAATCAGATAAGTGCTTTCAATGCAAAGTATCTCGCCGTTTGATTGTTCACGCAAGCGTATCTTTTAAATACGCGCGAACAAAGTGTCATTCTTAAGCCCGAAGGAAAGGCCTTATTTTTCAAAATGAGAATCCGCACGCAGGCATTAGGCGCACATTTATTTCTTCCCCGAGGGAAAGAATGTCGCTAGGAAGGCATTGTTGCTCTAACTGTAGCGTTCGCTCGGCTCGCGAAAATTCACGACTCATAGAACAACCGCGAAACAATATTATCCTCTTCGCTCCTCCGTCATCCCTTGGTTTCGTTTTATCGTCTCTCTATTTCTCGCGGAGAAAACAATCACGTCGCATCGAGGGAAAAGATAGTCGTGCTATCAGCGATTACGATCACTCGTCCCTTCCTCACCTGGCTTCTCTTATATCTTCCTCCGCTTCATCCAGCGCGCAAGCGTTATAATATATTACACACACGTACACGCTCGGAGAGTAGTGTCACGGCCATCTTTATATTTCAAGTTCGCGTTCGCTGGTTCGCTCGATAGTAGCGGAGCCGCTCACTCTCTCGTGACTCTCGTTATTCAGATTTCTCCACGCAGATGCTGCAAATTCAATTCGCATTGTTATACACCTCTCCTCCTCCTCTTCCTCTTCCCTTTTCCTCGTATTTTTCCTCCTCCACATATTTTTCCGGCGAAGAGTTTAGTTCGCCAGGCGTTCGCAGGCGCGCGTTCACGAAGCGAGAAAGAAGCGAGCGCGCGCGAGATAAAAGGAGGAAAACGAGGTAAGAGAGAGGAAGATAAAGAAAAGAGAGAGGACACGAAGAGCCTCTCAGGCCGTTCACCTTTCGCGTTCGCCGCGAGTTCTTTCGAAGAGAGTGGCGGCCGCCATTACACAATCGCGACTTCTCTCTCTCTCTCTCTTTCTCTCTCTCTCTCGCTGACTTCGCCTTCTTCCATGAGTCAAGAGCGAGGCGCGAGCGCACGCCATCTTGATACCCTTGCCCGAGAGCGAGCGTGTGCTCACGAACTCACGACGACGCGCCGGAGGACTACGTTTCCTGCACTTACGGAAGATCTCCGTTTGTTTTGCCACGCTATTTTTCTAGTTCCGCGAGCTTCGCACGAAGCCTTACTGTGTCGAGTTTATTCGAGCTTACGTGTGTTCTTACGCAGCCTACAACGAATTATTTCACTCCTTTTTTTGTCGAGTCCTAAAAGACACTTTTCCACGAGGCTGCACCAAGCGCATAGGCGACTTTTTTGGCTTCCTGGAAAACATTTTTTCGAAATGTTTAAAGCGCCTCCTCCTCTTTGCGTGCTTTTGTTCGCTGAGAGCTTATTTTTTCAGGAAAATGTATGCTCGGTATGCTTTAACGGCAAAAGTCGTACCTTGAGAATAATGACCCAATTCCCTGGTCTCGACACATTTCACAAAATAAAAATAAAAATCGTTTCCAAGCGATGGATTGAAATAACACACTTGTCTCTAAGAGCGCATGATAATTTAGATTTTGATTGCGGTAACCGAAATGAAATCCCAGCTCCGATTTCCATTATCGTAGGAAGGCAAATGCTTATCTCCCGATACCTCGGAGACCACCAATTTCCCGATATAATGGAAAGTTTCGTCCGAACTAGTGAATCGCTCCTCCTCCACGAGACGGACCCAATCGCTCCCAACGCTCAATCCTCGACTCTACGAATCCGAAAAAACGAGTCATTTTTTAACCCAGAGATGAAGCCCCATTTCTCGCGTACTTTTATTTTCGAATATAAGCCTCGCTATTCGAAGATTACGGAACGATTAAATTTGCCTTCGCGTTGTAGCTCATTTTTAAAATCAATATTTTTCCGAACCGTCAAAATAAATCTCTGCCGATCCATAAATCGGTAAGAACTCGCCTCGTAAGTAAGAGGCTCGCCTTCTATAATTGTAGAACGCGAGGCAAAACGCAGAGTAACATCATTGTGTATACACGAGCGCTCGAACAAGCCGATACACGCGTTATATCTTTTGGAAAGTTCGCTAAGTAACAACAACAATAACTCCCGGGAGAACAGTTATAGGAATAAAAAGAAACGCGTATAAAAACAACGGGCGACGAGGCGAGGCGAGGCGAGTGCGCGCGTATAAGTCGCGGGGATTTGAACGCGTAGTAACGCGCACGATTCGCGTCCCGTGAGCACGACGGGAAGGACTACCACCACACGCACGCGAGTCCTGCGCCCGTGAAGTACGAGGATGACGTGGCCGAGGCGCGACTCGCGACTCTCTTTTTGTATCCTCGAAAATTATACAAGATGGCCAGTGCCCGAAATCGGCCGTGCCGATTCATTTTTTGCCCGGTTCATTGACACCTATATTCGATTATGGTCTCGCGGCCAGCCGCTTCTCGCTTTTACTCCGAATACTGCAGCTCCTCTCCCCTCCGTGACTATGGCAAATCGGAAGCGCCGAAACTGCTTTTGCTATTATCGAGGTCGTAACTTACCAGATACTTATGGTAATATCTATTTCATAACGCAATCTCTGTAAGGTTACGCATATTAGCCGAAGTCTTAAAAGAGAATCGTTAGTTATTAAACATTTATCGATCAAAGTTCGCGCGTGCAAATTTACAACTTAGCTCGGAAACCTTGTTTGTCGTTATTGTTCGCTCGAGTGAAAACGTACGTGCATTCCATCGATTAATTATAATCGAAAACATTTTCAATTTTACCTGCTCGCGCTCGTAAAAAGATACATCCCCTTGATAACATTCTGCCTTCCGAGTAGCTTTTCAATAAAAAGACAACTTATTCTTTTCGTGCAGCGTTACATCAAGAGCAAAGAAACAAAGAATAAACTAATAACAATAGTAGCTGATCAAGCCACGATAACGAGCTGAATTGACTTCGGCAGACGCTAAACGCAATTACGTTTATTAAAAGCCACTTATTCGAAGGGACGTTTTTTATCCAATAAACGAATTTTCGTTCGCAGCGCAAGCAAGTTCTATTTTTAAATCCGCTTGTAATTTTCACCTTTAACGAGACAATGCAACGTCGGAGAGCGGTGTAATTTACATACAATTTGTCCGTCCGAGCGTTCGAATTTTTGACAGAAATTTGATTCGCTTCCGCTGGTTTTAAAATGCCGCTCAACTCCGTCTCGTTTCCCGCATTTTCCGAACTTACTTGCGCCCAGCTGCACTCGCACTCGGCTTACTTAAAGACTCCGACGACTTTTAATGGCAAAAGCGAATCGATAACTCATTCTCTTGCGCGGCAATAACTTCTTTGGGAAATTAATAATAAAGCGCGAGGAAGTAGCGAAGATAACGAATGAAAAAGATTAGAGGCGGTACAGTTACGTAGAATCAGGCACGGCTGGCCTCGGATCCAAGCGAATATTCGCGAAATCAAGGAAAGGCTGAGGCCTTGCATTAGCGCACACAATGCATTTGTGCGCGCGCGCGCGATCGGCGTTTTTGCTCGCATCCTCGAACAAAGAGAAGCGCAGCCGTGCGTCGAGGGCCGTAGTTCGAAAACGGCTCGCTTCTGCAGCGAGACTTTTCGCCTAGCGTATTTGCGAGAGCTTTTTGCGCTCGGCAGAGGCCGAACGAATCGGTTCCGGCGAGCGCGCGCCCGGCAAATTGCGAAATTCCAACGCGTAGAGTCGAGCGTGGCTCTATGCGCCCCGAGCGATCGCCGCCCGCCGCCGATTCCGGAGTAATGCCCGATGAAATTTCAGCCGCGGCACGGATAATTTCGTCCCGCGCGGCACTCGGTCCATTTATTAAGCTTTTTCACAAAGTCTTGCGCGAGCAACTGTCGTCGCCCCCCGTGCCCGCGTCGGCGCGTGTTTTCTGGTTAACGATTTTTCGCGAGCTGCGGAGCCCGACGCTGAATCCATGCCAAGTTGAATCATGAGTCGGTAAGTCGAAAGCATTTCTTAACTACAATCCTAGGTATCTGCTACTTGCGACTTACATTGTCGAGCCGATTTCGCTCTATTTACAAACGCTGCGCAAACAAATATTCCTCTTGTTGTAGCCGGCGTATTTGGCGCTCGCTTGTCCGCAGCGCGGACTTGGTCCCCGCTCTTTCGCGCACTTAGCATTTATAAAGTTGGCATTAATAATAATAAATGGAATAATTATCTAACGTCGACGACGACTGGCCGCGGAGGCCTTGGAAATATCGAAAAGCGCTGACGTCTTTCTCGGAATAAACACGAACAGGCTCCTAAAAATGATTCACCGAGCGTCTTAAACTTATTGACTTAATGCGCGTGATTCTTGATTATTTATTTTTTCAAAACTGACAAAGAGTATAAGAGTCGCGTACGTCATTCGTCCGACATCGGACGATCGGCGTAATCGTCGAAGAATTCATCTCCGCGCTTAATTAGCGTCGCGGGATTAGCATACAAAGGCTCGCGTTCGCCGTTGCGAGCGCAATTACAGCATTTGACAGTGCATACTAGACAAGAGGCTGACGGAGACGGAGATTTTCCGAGCGAGGCGCGGAGGGACGTTTCCGTGGATGCCCGGGATGTGCCAATCGGCTGGGAGCGTACGATAATTAGCGGGAGAGTTAAAGTTTCGGTCGCGCGCGTAAAATGGTAAACAAACGTTGGCGAACGTAGCGCCGGGATCGCGTGACGTAAGTTCGAGGCGAAGTCTCGGGGAAGAGCCGGAAAACGAGGAGCGACGAATTCAACGAAGTGGACCGCGGGCCTCGCGCGCTCCACCACACGGATTCCAAAGCCGCGTACGTGGTCTCGAGAGGCTCAGCGTCTCGTTGCTGCGCACGCGCGCACATTATCTCGAGTGCGCAGGTATTTACCGGCTCGAGCCTTAACGTGTACATGTATGTAAGTAGGCCGACGCCGTCTTGTACCGTTAGCCGGTGTACGCCATCGCGCATACGAACTACGCGCCGGCTAGGCAAAAGAGCCGAGCGCGTACGCGCATTCCACCGGTTACACTTTGTTACGTTGAGTTACCGCCCTTTCGTCATCTGGATTTTCCGGGGCCCAAGGCGCGCGCACGCGCCCATTCGAATTCCGTGCGCGTTCGCCTTGGCCGGGTCTTTGTGCGCGATGGTGCGCGAAAGGGATACGGCGCTTTGAGGAAGCTGTTTTTGTTTGCCCCTTTTGTTTGCTTGGCGCGCACCAGCGATACTTTAGGCTATCGGCCCTGATAGGCGGTCCTCGTACCGACGCGCGATCCTTGAGATTCGCTCGCTCGGTTACTCGGGATTACGAGCTCTCGCTTAATATTCTTTTCACTGTTGCCAAGGTTGCGTTCACCTGCTTCAAACACTTTTCTGACTACGGTAGATTGCGCAGGATTTATTATTAGATTAGCTGATTTGAGCGATCGTTTGAACGATCGCGAAATCGGCGCCGATTTCGTGGCGTCGACGAGCAGTAGCCGAAAGATTAACGCAAAAAAGTTACTCGATTCGCGAGCATTAGTTTAGTTTCGTTCACAGAGTTCAGAACCATCTCGAATCTCCGTCGCCATATTTTTAGGACTCGTTGATAAATACGGACGGAATAATTTCACTAGCGACCGGTAATCGACTAAAATGACAGTACAAAGATGGACGGCTTTTTGTCGCGTTTAGCACATTTTGCTCGTTAATTCGACAAACCGATATTTGTCACTTTGAATTTCCGCGTTACTTTTTATGCGCGTCGCACACGTTGGTGGAACGGTATGCAAGGAAGCAGTAGCCGCAATTTTTTGTACCAGTTCTTCTCACCTATGTCACAGTTCCGAAGCTATTAACTTTTTGCGCTTGTATTGAAAATGCTATTTATTTACATTGTTAAATCGGTGCGTCGGACGCGGAACGCTAGTGCCTTTGACACGAACGTTATCGCCCAAAAAAGTGACACTATTTAGATATTGTGTTGCAAATATTTTTCTTGCCACGATTTATGGCTCTATTTAACATTTAGCCCAAGCGAGACACGCAGAGCAGCGAATAAAATTCGAAGATATGAAAATGATTTATCGAAACTGTTGGAGTCGAAGCGAAGCATAATTATCGTCATAATAAGCGCGTCGTCGCCATATTTAGAGACAATCATATCGATTAGGCAGAAACAAAGATCGCAGAGGATAATAATAGGTTTTTCAGTCGAACTCGAACGTTGGCAGGCGCAGCTGCCGATGCTAAATTTTAATCTAGAAACAGACTAAATATTATTTTCCAGAAGAAAGAAAATATATCGTGGTCGTAATTACAGATGTAGCGATGTAAAATAAATTGCACATCGGATGGGACATCGCCTATTTCTAGCTTTACTCACCACTTAAGCTATTGAATAATTTTTTTCCGCAGTAGAAAAGAATTCCAAGTTATTATTTACATGTACCAAATAACAGCATAATGCACGTAACATATACATTACCAGTGTATATAATATTATTCTCCAAAAGTCGAGCGTACGTGTTTTCCTTTTTAATTATCAAAGAGGTCGAGAACCGCTATCTAGGACGAGGGTTCAAGGTGACATAGTGCAGGAGAGATACATGGATGCTTTTTCGTCTTGGGAAACAACACGCTTCGCCTTTCTTTTAGTAAAGGACAGAAGAGCGATGAGGAAGGAATGAGAGAAAGAGAGAGAGATAAAGAGTCGAGATTACTCGGGAGAAATTCCATCGTTCAACCCATTCAAGGTGTAACACTTTTACGAGTTACGTTTCCGCGTTGCGTAACGTGAGAACGATCTCTCGTCATCGGGCGCTTTGAATCTTCCGCCACTCATTCCCACTCAATAAAAATACACCAACTTCTCGGCTTGATTAATCGACTTAACACTCGCTATCAGCGCATTAGAAACCGAGCCAATAAACTAGGCATTTTCAATGCAGTTTCATTACGAGTGATCCAGGAGTCGAGCGACACCTTCGTACGCACCTAAAGATGCCTTAGAGTACAATTCCTCGATTGTGCATGTCGTGAACGTCGACTGTTGACGCGAGGACCAAGGGAAAGAGAAGCAACCCAGTGTCCCAGGCATTTTTGCGTTGCTAAACTTTATTAGGCGCCCGTTTCAATCGAGCCGAATGCGAAATTCTATTCTAATCGATCGCGATCCTCGTAGATGAAAATATAATTGCTCAGCGGGCTCACACGTATAAGATGTCGCGTCAATTTTATGCAAAGTTTATCGCAAATTTAAGTTGTTACTTATTGTTTGCTGATTTGTAATGTTGTTCTTTTGTCACAGAATATTATCTCCACCCTCCTTTATGCGTCGAGGAGACTTTGTAATTGAAACTTCTCATTAAAATTGGATTTATTTTTACACGGCTCGTTAAAAAGTTTCTAATTTCCATTATAGAATAAGTATTTTAGATTGTTAAAGACGTTAGGGGTAATTTAAAAATAACTGAAACTTCCCCGGTAGAAGGGAACTTTGAATTTTTAAGCGAAGAAAGTTTTAAAATTAAAAAACTACATCAAAACTTTTTGTATCCACGGAAATATGACTGAGAATGAAGAAGTTTGCAGTAAAAATTTTACGTATGTATGCAGAGAGAGAGAGAGAGAGATTGAGAGACACGTATAAAAATAATTCTAATTCCTTCGTGACCTCCGAACTAAAAATATATACAATTACAGCGACACGCCTGACGTCAATGCGATTAATGATTAATTTTCAATATTGGACAGTAATTTTAGTCTCTGGAGGTGCAAGTATAGTCACACAACGTTGACAGTCGTTTAAAAACTATTTTTCGTGTGGTTGCAAGTGGCGATTAAAAAATGCTCGAGTTTTTACTCGAATGCGTAATGCAAAATAATACAAAAAGGACTGCATTTGAATTCAATTTGTCAAGGTCCAACTAGATTCTTCGTTTTCTTCTGATCGTGCATTATTATATTTCCTACAAATCGTTTTCTTTCATATATAATAATAACAACAACAACAACAATAATAATAATAATAATAATGACAACGAATTATTATTCAACTCGTTTTTCCCGACTTCAAAGAACGAATAATATTGGAGGCACGCTAATTACGTATGAATTATATATTATCATTCGATCAAATAGCCATGCGATAAGCGGCAAAAATTATGGCTTCGGCATGGTAAATAATTTCTAACGATCGTTATTTAAGGTCTTCAACGTAGCAGCCATGCGTTTTACGACGACTCACATCGGCATTGCATTTTGTCAGGCCGATCGAGCGCAAACACAGTGGAACGCGCGAGGATTAGCGAGGAGTAAATTGAAAATGTTTATCTCGGAGGGTGCATCGGGCGCTGGTTCGGTTATCATTTTATTGGTTCTCCAGTTCGCGGTCAAGATCCTCGGATGGTTCGGGTCCGTGACAACAGAATAGCAACACCGGTGAACGCGTTCCTCGCGCCTTTATTCTCGCGAGACATTGAAAATGATTCGTGCCCGATAAGAATAATAACAATAGTAGCTTCGCGCATGGACCGAGACACTGTGGTTAATGGCATTAGTATATTGACTGCGCAACTCGACAGAAACCCTCTCTCTCTCTCTCTCTCTCTCTCACTTGAGGCCACCTTGACCCTGCGCTCGCCTCGACGTCGCTGCCACTGCCGCCGCCGCCGCCGCCACCACCGCGTGGATTATACGATCGGCTGTGCTGCGTGACGCCTCATTTAAGCGCACCGATCACCCCGATACGCTTCGGTTGCCCCGGCGAGGCGAGCTGATCCTTGCCCGTGGAACTGAAACGCAACCAACTGTGCACGCCGAAGCTGTAATAAATCCCATAAATCCCGATAAACGGCTGCGCGACGGGGAATGTCGCATGCATGTGGCCGAGAACTCCAACTCCTTATCGCGTTGCAGAGTATTGGAGGATTTTTTGCCGGTGCGATCGATAAGGACGCCAAGGCTCGCGTGCTGAGTTTCGATCGCCTCGGACGCCTAATGTTGTTTTTACTATTTTATAGGAATTAGGGCCTCCGATTTTAAGCCGCACCGAAATTGTTCTAGCATTATGCATCTATTTGGAAGAATATTTCGTTGCGGAATTCAGCTGAATTGCTCGGAAAGATTTTTTCCGATGGTGTTAGGATTAAGTGCAAATAAACGGCTCGCGCAAGGATTTAGCGATTGTTAAGTGCTTGCGTAATCGTAATAGAGAAAACGCCGATAATCTACCAAGTCATATTCTGTGCTTTTGGCTATACTTAGGATACTTATTATCTCCAACAATACTTATCAACATTGTTGCTTGTATTTGAACGAGACTAAAGTAGGTGCCACTGTATGGACGCGTCTTTCAATCTTTATTAGTTTGAGCATTTTTTACTGACGAAAGGAATTCTGTATTTCTTAAGTGACAGACGAATGAGTTCTAGAAAATTATCGTCAAAGATCAGAAATAATATTTGACGTTTCTCGAATTTCTAAAATATTTGTACCCATTTACATTCTTTTGAAAAAATACGCTTAATATACTTTAAAACTTCGTTTACAAGTTTTAAAAATTAATGCTTCAGATATAAAAAATGTTGTTATAATTTCGACAATCAAAGCTGCGATTTATTTGTCATTTCATGATTTCAAATTTAATAAAAAACACGTTTATCGACAATTTAAAGTATAGTGGAAATTCTTGGGATTTCTTGTTTATTCGAGTAAATTCAACCGTAATAAAATGGTAAATCAAAATATAATTTAAAAAAGAAAATAAAAAATGTACAAGCAGTTTGTGATTAAAATTCTGAGCCTGGCAAAACTTTCATGGCTCAAAAAATAACTTTCACATCATAGCTGTTTACAGATTTATCCGCAATCTTTTGGTGTTTTTGAAATTTTTCGTCTACCAATTCCGCTTTTATCTCTGTTTACATCTACCTTCGTTCCACGTGTAGGATATAAAACGAGTAAGAGATATTTGAAGCATTCCAGTACGTGTGTGAATGTGTGTGTGCGAGTGTGCGCGCGCGTGTATGCGTATGTATTAAAACAATGAACGCGAAGGTATTTTTTAGAACTCCGGAGCACGAGAACCACGTCTTAGTAAATGTATCCAAATTTTTTAAAAATTGCAAGAATAAAATTTAAATATTCCTCATTGTGTGCAAATCGGAGAATAATTTCTCGTCGATCAAGGAAATGACTTTCTTTGTAGCACACGGTATTTTTGTATTTTTTAAGCATAAAAGTAAATGTAATGAATAAAGGCGGCTTAAGGTGGTTTATCCGACGTGTCAAAGCTCTTCTCCAATCCTCAAAAACACGCGATTTAAAATAAAGCCGTGCACGCACGCACGCACTCACGGATACTCAGGAGCACTCATGGGCACTCACGGACACTCATTGACATTAGCATCAGATTTCGGGCGAGTGGTACCAGTGGTTAGTGAATCCCTCGCGATGCATCTACCGTGATAAGTGTACGTTGTTGTGGCAACCGAGTAATGTAATTAGGGGGGACCGTTAGGAGACGCGCATTAACCCAGTGTAAGTGGTGGAGGCCCCAAGTTCGGGGCCTGAAACGTGAGCCAGGATCCGCTCGGAAAAGCCCGATGCGCGGGTCCGCAAGGGAAAAGCGCAGTGGATCGATTTCGAAAGGTTGCGCGAGCCTCCGCAGGGTTGAAAACCGCGCGCAAGAGCTAAGATGGCCGAGGATCGCCTTGACCTCGAGGAAAAGGCCAAGATCGGCCGGGCGAGTCCGTTCGCTCTCCGCGGCGGGAGAAGGAGAGACTCGCGCTCTCGCCGCGAGGAACGGTATAATGCACACGAGCGCGGCGACGCGGTGGGAGAGAGAAAGAGACGTTATAAGTAGGCGAACGTAACTGTTTTATTAAACGTGGCATGGAGAGCTAACGCAGAGAACCTCGGTTGCGGCGCGCGTCTCTCCAGCTTACATAATCGAAAACACAGAGAGTGAAAATCTCGCCGATGATCCGACTTTCTTTATCTTTCACCGCAGGGAGGAGCAGCGTCGTTCGCGAAACTGAGAGAGACGGAGACGGGAGAGAGGGAGAGGGAGTTTCGTCGGCCAGGACAAAGGCTCTTTCGGAAGTTCTTCCTGGTTCCGGGGACATTCGGTGGTTCGCCCCGACCAGACGGATGTACGTACATCGCGAGCTGATCCACCTGTTCGAGCTCTTATCGCGCTCCCCCCCCCCGCGCGTATATTCCTTTCGACACGAGCGATAGCGTTATTCACTGCGGCAAGAGTAGGAGAGAAATGAAAAATTATAATTTAAGCTCCGTAATAAGCTGGGAAGGATTTAGTTATGATCACTCGCGCGCGTCCTCGTGATTAACGACGATTCTACGTAAGTACGGCCGATCGTAACTCATTTGTTCGCCTTTCATTTTAATATCGTTCGGTTTTCCACTCAAGGATGAATCACCAGGTTCTCGCAACTCGGAAGTGCGATAAATCTGAAAAATATAAAAGAATACGTCACTGCCGACAACGTGCTATCTCGGAAGATAAGCATCGGAAATCAGTTAATTTCAAGGAATTTCTGAATCGTTAAGAAGCACTTAAATATTTACTGCCTCGAGCATTAATCGCGAATTCATAATTCGTATAATCATTGAACGGGACGCGCGCGAAAACACTTTTATAAATACTCCATTGTTTTTTCCTCCGCGCTCGAACAAGAGACGCGTTGCATTTGCATTCGCGCCCGTGCGAGACTCATCTTTCCTATCTCCTTCGCAATAATTCGCAATTGCAATATCACGAGCTCGAGAGCGAGAAAATAACACGCGAGCGGCGTGTCACTCGATGATAGTACACGGCATTACCATGGCCGCCGAGTGCGGGCGCGAGTGCAGCTCGTCTTTCTACAAGCTGCCCCGGCCGCTGCGCGTCGTCTTCGTTGCAATAATCAAAACGCATTCCGGTCCTCGTACATCATGCCGTTGCGACCTCGAGTTCCCGCTGAACATTGCGCCTCGTCCCGACGAGTGCAGGCATGCTTTCCCAGACGATGACTCGGTTGAGCTCTTACCGAATTCACGAGGCTGCGATTTCTCCAAATTACTCCGACCCCCTATTAGCTGCATTCCACCGTTCCACTCGAATAGCGAATAAAAACGCAAGCTGCATTCGCGCTGCCGTTCGCGTAATCGCGGCTCCTCTCGTAAACTCGCGCGATTACTCAGCATACCGAGGAGAATAAACCCACATTGCTCGCTCGCAACGACGGCTCTCAAGGGTATAAAATCGCCCCCGTTTTCCGGTTCGGAGCGAGCAAATTTTCCCGCCAGCGCAACCTCGGGATCCGCGCGGAATAAACGGATAAACACCGTCGGATCCTGTGCGCTCATTTACGCTCGGCGGAGTTTCGTCATCGAGGGGCGCGGGGGAGTTCCCCTCGCTTTCTGTTATTCATCGATTCGCTTTCTCGTTAGTTATGCGAGTACTCGAACGAGCAAGAAAGTATACGTGGGGATAACGTTAGCGCGAACGGTACACGCGGCTGAACTGTTATATCCCGGGGAGACCCGCGAGACTCGGACGGACCCACTGGCCCAGCGACCTCGGCTCAATAATGTCGTTTGGCCAACAGCTGACTGCCGGCTTCGCGAGTACAGACGCGGGGTAGGTGGCTGCTGCGTCGAGGCGCGGCGTCTTTTGTCGGCGGCGTTTGAGGGACCACGGGAGCGTCTTATCGAGTCTCGCCCGTTCGATCGACTGCGGAGCAACGCTCTTCTCACCCCGTTGGTTGGGTTATTGGGTGCAGCTTTGAGTCCCTGTAAAAACACGGAAAAGTTAAGGATCGCTCGGTGCAGAAGTTGGCCGTACGGTACTTTAACTAGCAGACTCGAATGTTTTCCTTGGGCTTGTTCGGACATTTGCGTGCAAAGCTTTGCAGTGTTCAAATTATAAGTTATCACCTATTTGAAAGAAAAGAAACTCGAATTTCTTCGGCAGGAGCAATCGTGCGTTATTTTCCTTTAAGGCGTGCGAGCATTTCAAACTTTTCTACCTCTTTCCCTTGGGAATTAATTCTTTGTTTTGCAAAGCATTAATACTTGACACGCTGAAAGCTTTAACCGCGTTTAAAATGTGCGTGTAAGGGGGGGATGCAGTTATCGTGTCGATTTAAATTTTTAACATCTTCGAGCTCTTGAAGTAATCGGCATAGATAGTAAGAGTAAACGATAGAAAAATCAATGCCAGAGAAAAGTGATAATTTATGTAAGTCTCAGTTTCAACTTTCTTCGAGAACTTCCCAAAACTTTATTGCGGATAAGAAAATTTTAAAAATCTCACCTGAAATGATCTTTAATCAATTTTTCTTCGAGCTATGATTACTATAGTGTGTTTACGATTATATTTTAACAAAGTCTTATTTTTAATGTCTTTGCATGTATATATTAAACACTTGAATTTAAATTAGAAAAATGGAATTTTTTCCAAGTCCTAATGTGTACCTGTACAACATGAACGTATAATTTAAATATTTAAATGAAAGTTTAGCATAACTTTCCTTTAACCCCTTTAAAAAGTAAGACTTGAATATTGTAAAAAATATTTGTCAATTTTTATAATCGATAAAACGAGAATAGTTCTCTTAAAGAAAAAGGTTGACAATTAATAAACTACGAACAATAGTTTCGATAAATAAAGTTTGAAAATGAGCGTCCAAATCATATTTTAATGTAAAGAAAACCTAATATTATGCAAAAACATTTAAAAATATTTCTAATTGAAAGTTAGATTAAGCATTAACATAAATATTAAGAAGCTTTGAGTAATAATGATATTCCTAAATATAAACAATAAAAAATTTGTAATCAGAATTTGTATACAACATTTAATTATGTCATTGCATAGTCATCAAGAAAGGAAAGTGACGCTAAGTGTTGGCTTTTAAGTGAGAGGCTATGAATAGTTTAACGGTAACAATAACGTTGTATTAAATAATGTACGTTTTCGAATAAAACTTACTCCACAAATGGTGGAAATTGAATTGTAATGGATATTTAAAAATTACAAATATTTTCGTATATGTTTTGCATTAATTATTAGTGTATATTAAAATATACAAATTTATCAAAAAGTTTAAAGTTACCATTATTAAGACCATTAATTTCGAAATCATGCCAATTGAATAAAACTTTAAGATTGTTCAATGAGAAGAATCGTATTTATTACTTTTTGTTTTGTAGAAACTATGATGCATTGATAATTATAAACTAAGACATTTGTAATCATTTTTGTAAAAAATATTTGCCATAATTAATGCATGATTGCTTTTTTACTTATATTAATATTACGTACAAATTAATTTTCAAAATTATAAATTTAAATATCAAATAATTAGCTTCTTTGTGCTTAGAGATTATTAATATTTTAAAATTATGATGGTAAATTTATAAAAATATCTTAATTACTTCTACTATTAATTGTAAAATGTGTTTTAAGGTAAAAACATTTCAAGAAAATGAAAAACGAGGAAGGATATAATTTTTATTCTGAGAACAATTATCTTTATCTAGTAAAGCCTTAATATTTAAAAGTTTCAACTCACGCATAAATTTTACAATTGACTTTTATTTATTTTTGAAAAAAGATTACACTTTTAATTATTTATATTGATAAAACAAACCTGAATAAATTTACATTTCACACTTTGTACACGGTTTTTATTTAAATATGATTTTAATTTGGATGATAATCATGTTATTTTTTTCTTAAGCTTCATAAAGTAGTACGATAAAAACATGTAATGTTATGTAAAACTATTCGAATCATTATGTATCATACAAAAATTTTATCGATAAAAAATGTCTCTTTAACAGTACAAATTATTGTATAAAAAAATTCTCTTATACCTAACGGTAAATATATTTTCGCCGTAGCGCTGATGGAATTATTAATTATACGTATTTTATAAACTAATCATCCAATTGTAAAATATTAATTTATCAAAAGGTAAAATATTGTTTGCAGCTGTTAAGTTACATTATGCTAATTATATAAACATAAATCATGCACATACTTCATATTTCATCCGTAATGTATTCGAATAAACAAAAACGTAAATTTGTACATAATAATATTATTTACTATGTCAACAGTAATATCTTCTGAAATTACAAAATCATTCATATGAATTATTTGTGTATGCATTTGCACCAATTTGTGTATAAATTATATGAGATATATATTTTTGTATTTTACGCACAACTGAATTACTAAGTCTGTAATAATTTTAGGAAACGTAATCGATAATTAACAATACTTTGTAATTTTTACTCAAATACTTTCTTCTTAATTTCATATGTTTAAGTTTCTATTTCAAGGACGCATTTAAAACTATCATCTAAATTAAGATTATTATTAAAAAGTAGCGCGTAAAATTTATACAAAAAGTGAAATGTAAATTTAATCAGGTTCGCTTTATAAATATAAATAATTAAAGAAGTATTAATTTTTTTTAAATTAGTAGAAATTCGAGAAATTTTTTACATTTATTAAATTTGTATTCCATTTCAACGCAATTTAACTCCGAAGAACTCGCAAGGAAAGTATTTTTTAATTATACCCATTAAATATATTTAAATTATAATGAAATCTGCTAGAATAACGATATGTATTGAGTTATTCAAAAAATAATTATAACGAAAACAGTAATCAAATTTGATACAAAGATAGTTTGAGCCGAGCGTATTTAGGTTGAACGTTAAAATATTGTCGATAACGGAATAAGCCTAGATCTTGCGAAAAAGGCAATTGGTTTTTCACAAATGAAAATGAAAGATTATTGTTTATAAATAGTAAATTTTAGACGAAGGGGTTTGTTTATCTTTCTGTCCATCATTTCAGTCTAATTTGAAGTGAAAAATCTATTAGGGCATAGTTTCACTTATTTGATTAATCACTCAATTTAGAGGAGTGAAATTCTACACACAGATAATTAACGTGTAATTAACTTTATACGTTATTTATTACATTATTAAATGGATGATTATCCGGTATAATTTAAATTTTGTTCTTTTAATAAACGTCTTGAATATTGATAACGGACGCCGAACGGTTTTAATGTTGTAGAAATGATGTAATACTGTCAAACGTTTCGCGGGATTGACGTCCATATCTAATTTAATAAATAATAAACGTGCTTCTTCTTTTTCTTTTAGGCAATTATTTAATGGAAGATATCTAGAAAATTTATAAATCTTTAAATATTATTATTACCTCGCCATTATTGCCCGCAATAAATATTATGGAATACGGTATGTTAGCGCTTTAATTTTCATTTTTATTTCACCGACCCCACAGTATTTGTGCAGTGATGCGAAAGGATTAATTTCTCCAAAACGAGCTACGCTATTTCCAAATACGGATTGACATTTGACCAGACGAACATAAATAACGCTACGAAAATGGAGAAAAAAGCACGAAAGTCTCGGCTGGTATGGACAAGAGAAAGATGTCGCTCACTCGCAACGTAACACTCGTCGATAATCGTGTCCGAGAGAATGTTGACGTCGGCAGCGATTACTCAAACTCTTAGCCACGCGCGAGTAGCACCGGCCAAGCCACGTACTTCTCCTGAAATTCTCTCGAAATTTTAGCCCATATTGGCCTAATTGCCCTAATTCCGCACTGCGAAGGTCGCCCGTCGAACTATTAACCGATAATAAAAATTTCGACCCTCTCAGCAGTCAGCTTACGCAATATTTACTACCATCCTGGCTTTCTCTCATTCACAGCCGGTGTCAGGGGCATAGATTGCAGTCGAGTAGAAGTCGAGTAGCTCGCGCGAGTGCGGAAGAAAACGAGGAGACGAGAAGGAACCAAGGGAATCCAGTCGCGCAAAATTGCTGGTCCAATTTGAGCGTCGTCGGCAGATCGGCGGAGGGTCGCGGCCGGGAGGGGGGGGGCGGCCAGACGAAGCGGAAATTTCGTGCGGACGCGTTGCGTAGCGCGCGACGAGGCCAAAGCAGTTATGCCCGACCGAGAATAAGGGCAGACCCTGACCGCGAGAACAGCGAGGACTCCTTCTTCCTTCCGTTATAGCCGCCGCCGGCCGCAGAGCCGACAGCACGAGTGGTTAAGGTTTTTATTGTCTAAAACTCGGGTTTTACGAGGAGCGCGCTGTAAAGGAGACGCCGCCGCCACTGCCGCCGTATTGGGCTCCAATTTTCCCGGAAAGTTGCTCCTGGCAGCGGCGGCGGCGACGGCGATGACGGTTGCGAGGGAAGGAGGTGCACCGGGAAAAAGGCGAGGAGTGCGCGCGCAGAATCCGGGGAAACCCGGCTGCGCAAATTGACGTGCCGTTAAAAGTGCCCTGGCCGCTCGTCTCCCCGCATCTTTATTGCTTCGCGCCGTAAAATAGCGGAGGGGTATTTGTTGCTCGTCGGAGGGCCCCGGTCAAATGCGACGCGGCTGCGCGACAACGGGGAGTTAGCGGATGCGTCTCGTCTCGGGGCGGATCGTAAAGCGCCACGGAGCTTCCTCCGGACCAGGGACTACGTGGGAAAACGCGGCCCTGAGACTCGGAGCGCTTGCAAATTTTCTCGTGTACGGAAAGGTGTAAGTGCTCGCGGACGTTTACAACTTCGTATCTTGGACTCGATCCAAAACGACCGGCTGGAATTCAGGAACGAGAGACCTTCCGCATCTCCCGCGCAATCCCCATGATTTTTCCTTCTGCGTCGCGCAGTGCCCCAACGAGGGATTTTTCTTTCGCGCGCGCGAGAGTATTTGCCCGAAGAATGCGCACGCGACGCGCAATCTTTCAAAAGTAAATTACGAAATGCTCAAGGACTCGCCGGCAGATCTCGGAAATTCCGCGCATGACGCCCTTATCCCTTATTTCTACGTCTTCGTGGAACATTTTATTCCGCGCTTATACCGACACGAGGTTCCGCGTAAGACCTCCTTTAATTATTTTAAAAACCTTCTTTCCACGGGTACTGCACTCTACCTTTTGAATAATATAAATCTATTCCTCGCGATCTTCGAACGCCTTTCGCGTATCTTCAAACTCATTTCCACGAATAGGAGCTCGGGAAAACCTTTTTTTGATTCGCTTAATTATTACTAATAACGAACGCATTTGAAGATGAGCGATTACTTCGATACCGCAATTGTCACAAACTGTGCAATTTCATCGTTTTGCCACTCGAGTCGTAATTGCAGACTTGCAAACCTTGCAGACACAATTTACGCAGCACGAGTAAAAAGTACAAAAATCTGAATATTATTCGCGTGTCCGCGATGTTCGGTGCAATGCAACCGATGCAGGCAAAGATATTTAGAACCCGGTAGACATCTCGGTTGCTCCAACGTTGCCACTACCAGGGTAGTGCCAATCTTCGCGTGTCAGCTGTTGGAGGCTCTCGAGCTCTTTAAAAAAAAAGGTGCATTTATAGTTAACTGCGCTTACACGAGCAACGAACACATGTGAAGCCTTCCTATACAATATTAAGCACAACATACGTAATTCTGCAGTTTGACGAGAATAGCGCGTAATTTCGAGTATTAAAGTGTATCGCGGTGAGATAATCGATTCCTGGGCAGTCCTACAGTGCAATCACAAATCAAATTGCGAATTGAAACAGTTGTTATAGGGCGAGCACAAGTGCAACTCGACACGTAATTTCGAAAATACACATTAATCTTGAGTCATAGAAGACGAGGACGGCGCTGCGCGAAAGGGAACTGGGAAAGGGTCGAGGGTTTCCACATCCGCGCTCGATTTTTCGAGGATACGAAGCAGCGCAGAGGAGAGAGCGCGAGGAAGAATGCCGCTTTGCATTCCGGGGCCTCCTCGGCTCTACTCGCGCGATTTCGCTCCGACGAAACGATGCAGAACGAGACGAGGCCAAGTGCGAGGAGAAAAAAAGCAACGAGAAGGGATTATATGCATAAGTATCGACGTCGCGATCTAAAGTGGCGCCGAGAGTCCGGCAACGAAAAGCACGAAAGCGCGGAATTACTCGGAGGCGCTGTCATCGATCGCTCGCGATAAAGAGCGATCGGTATAAAGGCGGGCACGAGCACCGGCATGGGCGCGGGCACGCATGGGAATCCGGACGCGTCTTCATTATACTCTGGATGCATTAGAGGGATCCCCGATTCGGGTTATGAAGATAATCGGTGGTTAGATCACGCGCCGAGTCGAGCAAATGACGTTACTGCGCAGATACGGTGCGATAAGATCCTTAATGGGCTACGGCATTATGTCTTTATCGGTACCCGGGCATTAGTGGGTTCGGTATGCGCTGCAAGATCGAACACTTGGAAATTAGTATGATTAATGATGGTGTTGGTTCGATAAGCAAGGTATTTTTAACTCCCGGTATCTTATTAGTGGAGAGGAATAATTGAAATTGAAAATGGCTCGCGAAATTAATTTTAATGCAGTGTCTAGTGTCTCGATCCTAGATCACGGTAACGGTACTCGACCTCTCCGTCACCTATAAAAATATGCTTATCCCGCTCGGTTCGAGTTCCGAGTTTTTAATTGATTCGCAGCTGCACCTAATACATAACTTACAGTGTTATAATGAAAATTGCCGCATATGATAATGCATAATCGTAAAACTTTCAACTGCGCGAAACAAATGCATCGAAATTATCAAATGAAAGCCCGCATTCTACTTTCTAATGGACTAGTAATTTAATTACGTTTAACTAATGTTGTTCAGTGATGTTATATTTGGTATCATCGTGTTCGTTAATTTTCATGACGTATTAATTTTGAAATGCCGATTTGGGCGACGCTAGAAAAATAGTGGCGATCAAAAAATTCCCCAGTCAGGAGGTGTAAATAAACAAACAAAAGTTACGTAATTATGTGGCTACAGTTTGTATTTATTCACCGCATAACCGTTTTTATCGCTTTAAGTCACAACCTGTCCCGTACGTTTTATACAATAATAGTACGAAGAATTATCCCACAAGTAAATTTCCCCGCACTTCTTGTACGAGACCGAGTTACGTGTACAGCAACAGCAAAATCAACAACGGCAAAAGCATCAGCAGCGGTAGGAGTATCAGCATCAACCGCCATACCAGAAGTAATAGCAACAGCAACGACAACAATGACTTCTCGTCCATCTAACGCTCGGTTAATTACGTTGTATTGCGGCTGGTAATTAATTACCCACTCGCACCTGCATAAGTCCGGTTCGAACAATTGATCGATGGTAATTCACAGGCGTGTACATCTATTATGCGCGCGCGCGGGAGTGGTAGAGGCGGCCGCGGTGGCGGGGAGAAAGGGGTAGAGGCTAAAAAATGCCCACAGCGGGCTCGAAAAATTATGCATCATTCATTCACGTCCGCGTGCATGTATTATTTATACACAGTAACGGATAAGCGAGGCAGCGCGCACACGTACGCCGAGTCTCTCGCGGATATCGCATTGACCAGGAGAGGCACGAACGCGAGGTGGAGAGAACGAAGAGAACGGCCAAGAAAAGGACACAGAAAAAGATACAGAAAGAGAGTGTGTACGTGAGCGTGGAAAGGGGGAAAGAAGGAGAAGAAGGCATAATCATGCCGCGGCTCGCTCGGCTCGCGATGCCCGGGCATCGCTCCCACGAGGCTGGGGCCAACTAACGGTTCGATCCTCCACTACCGGGGAGTGGGCACACTACTACCACTATCAGCATTCATTGCGGCGGACTGTAAGAGCCGTCACTGCTGTCTCGTTCTACTCCTCGAAGAAGCAGCTTCTCCTCGCATTATACCTACGTGCCTCCGTCTCGCTCTTCTGTCCCCCCCCCTCCTTCCTCTTTGTCATCGTCGTTTTATTTCACGGACCCGTGGCTTCCTCCCCGCACCCCGCGCCCCGCTACGCGCAACTACTTCGTCTTCTTGCCTTCTTCAACCCTGCGCACGGAGCGCGCCCGCGAGAGAGAGAGAGAGAGAGGTCACTACTCGCGTCCTTTTTCTTCTTTTCCTTTGATTTTAGTCTTCTTCACTCTCTGTCTTTTCTTCGCTTCGAAAATTAAAGAGACGCGCCTTGCGACACACGACCGCATGCGCGCTGCACGCGATAAGAAAATTGAAAAAGTACACGCAAGCCCCGCTAAGTACGTATGCAGGTACGAAATATATGGGTGGTGTGACGAACAGACTGGACGACGAAGCTACGCAGAGAGATGGGAAATTGTTTTTTGAGTCATGGGAGAAACGTCGTGGCTCGCTTCGTTATTATTTGTTTATTATCTGGAGCCGGAGAAGGAATTGTTTTTCCACCTTTTTAAAATGTTTTATTTATTCATCCTCCGCGGCGGCTCGGATTTCATTATTTATTAAGGTGTATAAATCTCGTCTTCACTCTACAGCACTACAATGTTTTGCGGAGCCAAGTAAAGCGCGAGGCTCTCGGTTGAGAACGAGAAATACGCTTAAGTTTGCTTTAAATTATGACTTAACGATTTTCTATAATTAGGCAGCCTGTTTAATAACTAATGCGCACGAGTGACTAAATTTTCAATACACGTTACAAAATACTCAAAAGAAGCGTTTCGAGTTTGATTTTGAACCTGACAATAGGAGCAATGACGTACCAGCCGATAAGTTTGCGCAACACTGTTAAAAAAGGGATTACACTATTTTCAAAGAAAAGCAACCAAAAACACCAACCACCATTCAAGTACCTATTTTTATGCTTAATTCGACTCGATTAGTAAATTATTCCAACTACGAATGAAAAACTTGCATAAATCATTGAAAATTCATTTATTTGTAAAAGATCGTGATCTTTTAGAGGGCAGTATAATGTCGTATACATAAGCATAAATCACACACCGTTTGATTTAAAATTGTTCATCATTTAATAATAACATTTGTAACACAAAAATTCATTACACGGAAATTATGCTTTTAGAATTAATGGCATTTCAATTCGCATTTTACGAGTTATTTTATTTTCCATTAAATACTGGCGATGAGTTTAAATGTATGGTTAAAATAAAATATAATTATTGAAATATTCCGTCATAAATATAAAGAAACTATTAAAAATATTCAATGTTAAGGCACTTATTTACATAAGGTATTTTTTAAGGACACACAAAGTACCGCAGAGGCATTTAATCTGCAAATAGATATAAAAAATTGTTCGTACGCCACGAAAGAAATTATTGTCAAATGCGTCTGTATTTAAATAACATTATTATACACCACATATATTAAACTGAGGCAAATCTACCGATACGCAATTTTCGTTTCTATAATACGTTACTATTAAAAACGCTTCGAATAAACAAAAATACATCCTTTTATTTTATATTTTTATACCAAGTATGATTTAGATTTCTTTTTTAACGACACATTTCTCGAAGTAAAAGGAATGAAAAGATGTCTAAAAAATTATAATTTCCACATTGGAATAATATCATTGAATTTTTAGATAAAGTAATATAATTTCAGTAATAAAAGTAATAATTACCGAATTTGTACTTTCTTTTAATAATTATGACTGATGGTAGTCATCGTAGCTCTTCAAGGCTCGTACTACTATTACTATTCGTAATTACTACGTGGAAAGGTGCTTTAGGCAAATTTCTGCTGCAGCGGTAACGAAGACCTTTATAATTTTGTCAGTCTATGCAGTGTCGTTATATATTCATATATATGAAAATTGTCGATTGAGATGTACATATATTTAACTGTGGCTCGTTCTTGAATGCGAAGAGCTTTATTCCACTTGCGATAAGCCTGTGCTTATGTAGTAATTAATAATACATAAAATAATAATAATACTAAATCTTATGCTTAAAATAAGTTTCTATGCTATGGACGCTAGAAGCGATTCGTCGACATTCAACGGCAAACGAGAGACTCGCAATTAAAAAAGCTTCTTTCCAGTATTTATTGGCAAATACTTCCAGGCAATTTGTTTATAGTGCTTTGTTTAAAATAAACACGCTAATAATATTGTATAGCTGAATATATTAAATAAGATTAATTATTGATCGGTTACGAGTTGTCATCAATTATAAAGGAAAAATAACCGAGGTACGTAGTTTCCTTGTCATTACATCCCAATTGCATTCTCGTTATATTTTATAGATATTTTTTAACCCTAATAAAAAACGAAGTAAACTGATTCCAAAGTCTGAGTGGTAGTAATAATAGGTTTTTGCAGTGCCTACACTGTAAAATATTCTTGAAAAATTCGAAATCTGAAACGAGGCACCAATTAAAATTCCATATTATGTTAACCGAAGAATGACAAAGTTAACGTCAGAATATTTTTTATGTAATTTTCTCCTAGATGCGTTGGAAGCTTTAATTAAACACTTTTGCTGATGTAGAGTTCGTAGTTAAGGTTAAATTTAATATAGCGTCGTGAAACTTATTCAAATTTTAGAGGCTTAAGGATTTTTCGAAATTGGCCTCTTGATCTATTTCCTAGGAAAATAAAATATATTACTTATTTAAAGTTAAAACAATCTAAACGACTGCCTTTGTAGTTTCATTCCTCAAACAATTCTTAATATATATGTTTGCAACAATAAATATTCTTTTGGTCGACATTGAAGTACAACTCGAACATTATCTCATAGACTTTAAGTTTCGTAAGCTCCACGAGCATTCTTTTATCGGATTTGCCATTTATACCGTTTAATGCGCTGCTTTTCCATTATTCTCCCAATTAGCCCAAAGTAGGATTTGTTTCTATTTTCGAGATCTTAAATTAGTTTAATCTTTCGCGCGATACTTTAAAGGTGCCTACATCCGCAAATAGTTTACACTGCTAACCAATATGCAATATCGACAATTTTATCATCATTAAAATTGCAGCACAGATTTCGATCCGTGCACTTGGAGTTTTAAGTCGTTTATTTCAACGATTTTAGTGCTCGAATTCAAGTGCTTAAGATTGACATGCAATAATAAAATTTTCGTTCGAATTGTACGTGAAAGCAGTTTGTTAAAATAATGTACCTAGAATCATCTTTATAAATGGGATAAACGTGTTTTATAACATCCGGCTCAATAACGCACCGAGGATGCATACAAGTGGCTAATAATTTATTAATGGCTCCAGGTTTGCGTCATTCACACCAAATATCAGCGGCCCCAAAGCAATTAAGAACGAACAACTAGTTACCTTGAAACTTACCGTCGGGCAGCTACGAATTTTGACCTTTCGAATTCGCAATTTAGCATTCGGAATTCATTATGAGCGCAAATACAAGCAAAGCCCACTGTTAGCATTAGAAATATTTTAAAGCGTGGATACGCATAAGAACAGTTCTTAACTAAATATAAGCTTAATAAACAATGTTCTTTTAAATAAAATGCCGAGAGGATGACGGTGCAATTTATTCCAGCTAAGCTGTTCTATGTCTGCTCGGCGTTGCCTTGTGCTCGATTCTGTGCCCCACGACGCGCTTTGAATTTCGAAGACATGTTCTTACGTTGTTATTATTATTTATCTACCCTATTATAAGTTAAACAAATGATCTTTGAGATCCTTCGAGTGAGTCGATTATTTTCTCAAAAGATGGGGGGGGGGCACCAGAAGTGCGATTAACCTAATTACAAAAAATTGTGCTCGACACGCGTGTATTTTTTATTTAACTTTTATCGAATTGAGAAAGCAAAATTTTGCAAAAGTATGACTAACCGAGTATTTTTATTTGAAATGTAATATAAACAAAGTCGTATTAATAACTCTTTATTAAAAAGAAAATCGTTTATTTCAACAAATTACCTCTTGAGTTAAGATACTTTTTCATAAAATGAATTTCAATATAATAAATTTTTTCATCGCGAAATGAAAAGAGCTTGTTACCGCATACAATAAAAAGAAATTTACTTTGCTCATATTTTAAAAATGTACATAAAATAAGAGTGCACAGAGTAAATATAATAAAAATTTTTGATTATTAATTGCCATTAAAATTATTTAAGCGAAATTTACGGAGCCGAAGCTTAACGACAGCTGTGTAAAATTATTTCAATGCAAATATCGCGCCAATAAATTAAACGCGATATATTTCATTCAAAATTCATTCCAAATGTACATTTTATTTTTAAGAATTACCAGAGCCTCTTTTAAAAGAATAGGCATTGAAGCAAGGCTTGTATGGACAATTTTTATACGCTCACGTAGACGTAATCCTGCTCTCTTTAATGGGCCCATCACTGGACACGACCAAGACGCAGAGCCACGGAAGACAGTGTAAGTATAATTTACCCATTCGTCGACTTCTCATTATTGGGATTGAGAGTTTCTTTTTTCCTCTTTTTCTTTTATTCTTATTCTTTTTTATTGTAAGGTGCAACAGATCATCAAAATCTCAAGCTTGATTTTAAAAAGAAAAAAAGTCGTAAAAGAACTCAAGAGCTTAAGCGACTGTCGGTAATGCATTCACAAAAGCGGTTGGCGTGTGTGCCGTCTTTTAAAAGCAAATGGTAATTTCTACTAGTGCGTTATACCTACTGAATAGAGTGTGTGTGTGTATACTTATGCCCGTACACATATTCTCTACTAGGGTATATGTCTTTTTTTCATAATGAAAGGGCAGACCAATTACGCTGTTTTGTATATATCATTTTGGGATTTTCAAGGGTATAATTATTACGGTACTGCGTATTAGAATATATGACTTAGGAGAAACGTTTCCTTTGTCATGCAATTTTTTTTAGGTTACGCAATACAATTATTAAAGCGTATTATCAATGCAGCGACTACAAAACATTTTATACAATTTGACATTTATGATAAACTATTGAATACTTCTGATGTATGTGTGTCAACTTAAAGAGCTTTTATAGCTTTGTTTTCACGCATCGACGTGCTAAATAACTGATCTAATTGTTATATTTTATTGACGATTTACACTTGAACGATATTTTTATTTTATACTTCGGTTTTTATTAAAGGGTATTTTTCATCGCAGTCCGAAAATACAAATGAATTTTATAGAAACTCCATCGTTTTAATAATTACTTGACGAATCAAGATAAAATTTGTTACAAATTTTAACGCAGGAGTAAATTGTTAAAGCAAAATTTTTTAAACGATGAAATACATTTGTGGTCTAAAATCAAGGTCAATGTTATCGCAGTCAAAGAGTATCTTATCTACATGACTAATGCGTTACCAAAGAAATAAATCAACGAAATAAGTTAGGAATGTATTTGTTAACAGAAGAAAAATAATTTTCCCATTCATACTGTACGAGTTACAATTGGATCGACTTAATTGATGAGTAGTTTGGTTTAATTAAAATTAACTGAATAAAATATAAATATTTAAGTAACTAATTTCATATTTTGATAGTTTCTAATATTTGTTATAATTCCAATGACTTTGAATCAGCATCGAGGGAATTGTACATACATTATCGTGCTACAAGTTTCATTATTGAAGCAATAAATCGTTTGCCACCGGTGAACTATAAGATTTAATTGCATAATGCATACGAGTCACTTATCTATATTAAGTACACAAAATCAATCTTAATAGTAAAGTACAATGTATCTTATTGAGTATAAATCATTGTAATGTTTGTTGTAGTAATTTTCGCCACATAAGTTATGAATTATTTTATATTTGTAGCGCAGCATTTTTCCCAAAAGATAAAAAAGAGAGAATGTATTAGTAAGCAAGTAATAAACTTACTCAAAGTAAGTACACTGAAGCAACAAGAAAGGGAATGAGATGTTTTAAGAAAAAGCGATTCGATACACTCCATAGATGGGAAGCGAAAAGAGCGAAGCAAGAGAAGCAGAAGGAAGTTAACAAGTTTGCAAGCTATAGAAAGGGTCTCGTGGCAAAACAGCCTAAAATTTGTAACGTAAAGGAGGGAAAGAGTATAAAATATAAGAAAAAAAGACCATACAAACAGGAAAATAAGCAAAGATAGGGCGTCCATAAATTAGATAAAAAGCCTAAGGTAGGGAGAAGTAAATACGAAGCTACAAAGATAAAGTTGCAAATCAGACATTTTTAGGTACCTTGGCGTATCCAAAAAGCATTGCAGTTTTCTTTATCTCAAAAATAAAAAAAGCTAAACGTAAAATGTCGGTTAAGCTTTTTTTGCGAGTATCAGTGAGGTTTGAGGTCCGGCGTGCGAGCCAATAGGCGTGGCAACTGATTTTGCAAACGTTACATTAAATTAAAATGACGTCAGACTCAAATTTCAAACCCCCTGCGCGTTCCGCGCGCTCCTATGGTATTTTTAATCGCCGAACGTAGATATTTCGTTGTATCGTATCCTGAAAACGGGCGAACCGTCTGTTCGTCTATTTTTGCACAGACTACAACGCTAGAACCTTATCATCGAGAATTTATGGCCGTACTAAATCATCCATAGCAAAATAAGCGTGAAATAAAGTAATCGTTGTATTTATTTGATTATCGTATTGAATAAAAAATTCAAGTAATCCGCATATTTCATTTTTGCCGGCACATAATTATTATGTATATTCGCATCCACTCAAACATTAATCAAATAATGAACGAGCATACGAAGTTACAGACAGAATATTTCATAACTTTGCCTTCTCTCTTAAGTGGCGGTTTTCGTATAATAAATCTCTGCTTTAACCTTCAGTTCAGAAATGTAAGGCGTCACCAAATATACCAACATCAAATTTTGCTTATCCATTATTTTGCACTTTACTTGAATTGAAAAAGTAACGAGTAATGCTATTTTAATTCTGCTATTCGTATTTTAACATAAATGTGTATGAAGTAGTGTTTGTGATTTTTTTAAACTGCCATCTGACAATATGATCGTCGCAACGAACATATGAGTAACAGTAACAATAATTCGTTTTTAAGCATCGTTGACATGAAAATATCGCTTCTACATCTAAGGTAAATCTTCAATGTGCACCATTTATTGCTACGGATAAAATGTGCATTAGATTTTTTAAATTTACGAGGCCAGTTTAGGAGAAGTGGGATGCTATTTGTTACAAAGAAAAATGGCTGCGATTAAAAATGAATCTCAACGTTTACTTCCTCGTATTGGTATTTAGAGAAACCACACGCCACACTGGAGACGCAATTAGTTTTTATATATCTGGGTGATTGGACGAAAACCATTACAATTTGTTGCCAATCACTATAAACGTAAATGACAATATACTATTATCGGCAGATAAATTTTCGACGATAAAATCTGCCTTCGAACGCGTACGCGTATAATCGCGGCCGAGCTTGCGCGGCTGGAAATTTATTTATATTCGAACCTTCGAGGACTCTTATCGATCGAGCAGGAAATCCTCTTAAGATTAACGCGTCGGTCTACGCGGTCCGCTTCCGGTGGGAAAGAGAAAGGTGGGATGGAAAAAACGAGGAGCCGCACAGTAGCCGTAAGACTTTTCGCGCACCCCACTGACAACAACAACCATTTACAGTGCAATGAGTGCACGCATTAGTCGGTATAAAAACGAACAATGAGACAAGAGAGAAAAGTGCAAGGTGGCTTCCGCGAATAATGCTGCTCGGCCGAGGCGCGCCAATAAAAAAAGCCTACGGTTGAAAGAACGCCGTGCAATAATGGTTTTGGCGAAAACTAATGCCCCGACAAAAGCCCCTCTAAAAAGCCGTAAAAGTGCGCGTGGCTCCGGAAAAACGAAGCGCGCAGAGGCTATCCTTGGAGAGCGGCAGTGTAAGACAGGAAGAGAGGAAGAGAGGCGGAGAAGAGCAGAGGAGCAGGGGAGGGGACGAGAACGAGAGCCGCCTGTTACGCGATAAACGCGTATACGTCCGGGGCCGGCCGAGGATGCTCGTAAATTACGGAACAAACGACGCGACCTTGCTCCAGGTCAGAGATGCTCTTCCGCCCGGGGTTCGGCCGCAGACTTATGAACGAGGCGCGCGACGCACCTGAAAAGTCGACCCCATTTCAGCGGGTCGCGCACACCACCGGGGGGTCGACGTCTGACCGACCCTACGACCGAAATCGTGCTGAACCCGATTGCGCGTGTGCCAGCACTGAGGATTTATCAATTAGGTCGGGGGCTGGGTGAAAGTCAAAGAAAGTGTGCCTTGATGACTGCTTGACCGGTTCCAATTTTATCCAGACTTCTCTTTTCTCTAGCTTTAGGAAACTCCAGCTCTGTTGGTCTAGCTAATGTCGGATGGGTTCGGTGCTACTCGACTAATGAGATTCGCGATGCGCTCGTTACGAGCGAAATTCTCAAATAATTTTGTCGCACGCGTGCAAATGCAAAACGACTCTCTTGCGCTTTTCGACGATTAGTAAAGAAGATTGTAAATCATTTTCATTGTAAGATGAAAATATAAAAATAATAAAATGAGGGCGAAATTCGGTTCGTTCAACGGTAACGCCGAAAAGAAAATTAGAAAATTATTGGATTGATTTTTGCGATAATCAATTGTAGCCTGTTTTTTTTTTTTTTTTTTGTTATTTTTAAGCCAATTTTTGTCGCAGATAGATTTCCTATGAAATGATTAGTTTTTAACTTCTTCTTACGTTTCCTAATCTTTGAAAACTATACAATTTACTGCATTGCATATAAAACTGTTGCTTGATTGAGATTCTGAAAAAATAAATTATTAAGGCATTGATTTGCAAGGGGAATAACTTGGAAATAGTCAAAATCAAAAGGAAAATGCGGTTTTAAATACATTATTTTCCTGGGAAATCTCTTGCCATTTTTATTAACGCAGAAACTGTTGGTCAATGTAAGACAAATGGACAAAAATTTTTGGATGTTTTGGTTCTTAATAAGTTAAAAATACATAAGGAACATTTATATTTAGGTTATAATTAAAAAGTATAATAATTTTCGACTCATTTTTTAGTTACATAATATGCACTGAAACTAAATACGCTTATAAGATAAAAAAAAAAATAAAGAAAATTTAAACGTATTTAAGAAAATATAGCGAATACATAACGCAGAAGCTAATTATTTATTTTACAACAACCGGCTTAAACGTTGATATCTTAAATATTGAAAATAAAGATTACCTATTTTCTTATGAACATTTACCGTAAAAAGTTATATCAGAACAATCTTTAGAGCGAAGTAAATGATTTTTACAAAGTCTTATCGTAACAAGAATTACCACATAATGTAAATTTACGTAATAAACCATAAATTAACTCAAAATATTTTTTCTTCGCTTAAAAAGAAAATTTCTTTTCAACGATAATTTAAGAATAATGCACCGATTAATTTAGAAGAAAGCAATTGAGATCAGTGTGTTAAATATTATTCAGAGGACCCGTAAACACGAATACAGTATTAACAGCATGAAATAGAATATGGACCAAAGAAAATTCTTTAGCAAAGTATTCGAAATGTGCTTTGAACGTCCAGCGAAAATGTGGAAGCACCAATGATAAAAAGCACTTAATGAAATATTTTCACGCGAGAATGACTTTTGTTAAACTTGTTATTGAATTTCCAAAAGTAGTTTGCAATTCCAGTTCATTTGCAAAGTGCGAGTTCGCTTGGAGGTTAAAAAATAATTGCGAATAATACAATTCCCACGATACTCGTTCAAACTTCGCCATCCTGCACGATAAAATTGTCATTTACGAACTAATAATTCTTACGAGCTTAAATGAAACGAGAAACGGAGGTGTGTCCATACCCTGTTACAGAGTGCATTAAAAGTTATACACACGCGCAGCGGATAAATAACACGTGCGAATGGGTTGACGCGTGCACCTAGTTTGGCTCGTTCTCTACCACTTGACGAAAAAGCCACTTCTGAAACTGGTTCAGCGACTCCGGGGACACCCGGTAAGATAAGGGTTTTTTGGCTTTTGCGGCGCACTACTTAACCACTACATACGTCGGAGCTTTTTCGTTCCCAGCCGATGCAGACGAGAACTCGTTTACAATACTCGGGTCATTAATTGTTGCAGCTTCACGTTTATGTAGACTCATACGGTGCTTTATTTATGCGATTTCACTTAAATATATCTCGCCCGATCAATGGCAAATTATTTTTGTCCCCATCCGCCCTTTTTATGCCATCCTTATCTCCGAATATAATCGCTTACTTTTCTAATTAATGACCGGTTTCATATTTAGATAGATTCCCGATAAAAAGTGCTTCTAAGCCAGTAATGTGCTGTGTTATCGCGATATTGAAAACTGTATAGTAACGTCCACGTAGACTCGTGTTAAACTTAATCAGGTCCGTAATAATTATCCGTTGTACGGAGCAGTACATTACATAAATAATTGCCGAGAGAAAAATTCGAATCGTCAATTTTGAACGATCGAGTAAGCATTGAGTAAATATTTATATAAACTACTATTTACATTATGTAAATATTGTTGCGTAAAGTATTTTGCCTATAAATATATATTAGATATTCGACGTGCAAACGCTCATACACCTACAGACCCTCCGGACTGCTGTTTGAAATTTACTCCAATTTAATAAATTTATTCGCGCATTTGACTGACAAATACATTACATATAAATAAATTGTTAAACAAATTTAGAGCTGGTACGCGATATGCTTAACATAACTTAACTCAATGGGCATCTAATTTCTTATCAGTCAAAGTTTAAATTTTAATCTATATGTACACAAAGCTATACGTGCACGTGCGCTCTTGCCATACTGTTTAGTGGTAATGTATTCGCACGCATGGAAACAAGCTTTTAAAGAATAAAGTATATCTATGTGTGCTATATTTACAAATATTCTAACGGGGTAAAAACTCGCTCTTACACGTGTACGAATGAATCTGTACAAAACTTATGTATTATGTTAGTGCATATGTAGAGACGCATAATCCGCATACATCCAATAATCATATTGTATATGCAATGTAGACTAACCTTTCCATTTCAACAATTAGTTTTCAAAAAATATCGATAAGCCACGCAACCTCATTTTTTCGCAACAACTGTTGAGAAAATAACTTTAAAAATACTATTTAATTAACAAATTTGTTCGCTTGGATAATAATATTCGAGTGTAAGTTTCAATAACAAGTATTCATCTATTTGGACGGCAGATAACTTCTCGCGGGTTTTTTTAATTTCTTCGTCTTGCTGTAATATTTGAAATTTGAGCGCGTAATACCAACAATACAAAAAAACAAGTTATACTCTTATTGGTTGTAAGAATATAATACTGCTATGCAAAAGGGGTTGGTGGATTATTCATTATCCCAATGCATATGCAACATTTTAAATATCGAAATTTGTGAATAATTTCAATAAGTGTAAAAGGGTAAGTGTAGAATGTCGACCGAATCACAAAAATATGTATGCGGGATACCGAAGTATCGAATTTCTCCGAATTTCGATGTTTACGAATCTACGCTTCGCAACGAAGTAACTTGAACATTTCGTTGTTGTGTGATATCAGTGCGTCTTTACACATTAGTATAAACCTGGGGTCGGTGTTGAATTGGTTTTGTACTTTTTAGTGCGGCCCCCAATGCAAACTCGCGTTCATACGACACACTTTTTGTACTCAAATTTTTTCATCTATTTAATTACCGTAATAAACGCCGTGGTTTCGTTTGTCGGTCAGTTTCATTTTAGTGATGCACAAAAAAATGGGATGACTGTTTGATTTCATTTGTGGTTGAAACAAAAAAATGATACATTTTTGAATCGGTGTGGTGTAAGTTAATTAATTTTGTGTTGGAAAATATTGCTTCAAAGTGTTGAGACGCGTAAAAAGAATTTTTTGTCAAACGTTTTGTTTGTGACGAAAGAGTATTTTCAACAAAAGCTATTAATTGACACGTAAGTTGATATTTTATTTTTATAAAGTACTTTCATTCTACAAAATAAAATACAATCGAAAGAGAATACACGCTTTTCGCCACGGTAAGTTAACTTAAACCTCAAAGGTTTTATTTATGGTTATAGAATCCTAAATATATTGTGCAATGGAATTCACCAGAGGTTCGATGTCATCATCATTTATTTCAAATAGTAGCAAAAATACCAGTACTAACATCAGTAGAAGCAGTAGAAGTTCATCCTCTAGTACCATTTCTTCATCCTCGTCCTCGACATCTTTGCCCTCACAGTCAACTATCAAGTCCAATGCAATACCGCAAACATCGATTCGCCCGTAAGTTTAATTTAATAATAAAATGTGTACTATAAGTGTAGGATTTCTAAGTTCGGTGATTGCCATGCTTTTTGACGCGATTAATGTAATTTACGTTGCGGTGCAGACAAGACAGTTTTACGAACATGCACGTCGTCATCATGCAGATAAAAATCTAAGGGCAGAATCCGTATTATATTCAATGATTTTATACTTTTTTTAAACGACCTGTTTAGCACGGAAATTGGAATATTTATAACGAGCATTATCACTATACATTCGATTCGAATTCACGATTTCTATTTTATACGTTTTAATCTATTTAAAAAAATTTTCTTACTCCATTCTTCATTTATAATTCATTTATTTTTTGCAAGCCTTATAAAATTTTAACCGAAATACTTACTTTAATATATATACTTTTATCGACTTTTTAAAAACCCTTACCGATATAAGAATTTAAAATTAATAGATTTCACTCATTAACTTTGGATAATAATTTATACTTAGAAGTATTTTATTAATTTATATTAATTTGTAATTTATACTTAGAAATATTTTCATAATTTATATTAATTTATAATTTAATTTTTTATTTTAAATTTTTTATGAAATAAATCGGTAATAATTGAGTTTTTATGTCTTATTAAAATATTATACATCGTTTAAAATGTGAATTACCTCCTGTGTGAGTGTTTTTTCCCAGATAATAGTTCAGTGTGCAACAAAGAACTTTTTATATTTTAGTTCTTACTTTAATTTAAATTAAATTCTTTTCATTCTACTTTCATTTTTTAATTTTTTTTTAATATAAGTTAAAGAACAGTTTTATAGTTAGATTCCTTTGTATTAAACTATTATTCTGAGAAAAATATAACATTGTAAAAAAAAGTTTTAGGAGTATTTTGAATGTCTTATTAAAGTAAAGTAATCAATAGAATATTTTTCTGGAAACTGTAAAAAATGTTTATAAAATTGAGAATAATCTAATTCATAATTAAAAAATTTTTTTTTTAATTAATATAAATGTACGGAAAAAGTTTGTAAGTTGTTAATTGGTCTTATTTTCTAGTACTTGATGAAATCGTGTAAAATAAGAACTATGAAAAGTTTTTTAGAAAGTAGTATTATAAAGCTATAAATGAACTTTACTGAATAAATAGCTAATTTATAAAAATAAAGTTAATTTCAAAAAAAAATTTTTTTTTATTCTGATTTAAATTCAAAACACTTGATATTTGATATGCTGATATATTTATTTCTCCATATTTATATGTTTATAGTAGTTGTTTAATTTAACATTTTTCATGTTAGTTAATATTTCAAAAAATTACTTTTAGTACAAACACGATATATTAATATATATTTAAATAAATTTTTTTTAATTTGTGAATAACATCGAAATATCTTTTAATTAAGCTCAAGCATTTAGTTGTACCTTTATTTTTTATAGATTTGGATGTCCTGAATATAATTATTGTTTGATAGAAGATAAATCAAATAATAATTCTATGTTATCGTGTAACTATGATTATAAGAAGCGTTATCTTCCACAAAAGCAGCAGAGTTTCAATAAAAGTTCCCTTATACCATCTAAATGTAAATGTGTAAGTACAATCCTTATTTAAAAACAAACAATTTTGTATTTTTTTCTTACACTATTCTATATTCAAACTTTAACTAAAGTATGTATCTATATTTATAATAATATAATTTTTATATTGTTTTAAAATAATAAAATTATTTTTTATGTTGAAAGATTTCGAAATATTGCTCAGATAGCGATGGAGATCTAATCGTTTCAGACGATGATTATAGTCTAAAAACAAATGTAAAACTAGGCATAAATGAAAGAAATGTGCATTTGATAAAGGAAAATAATTTGGCTCAAGTCTTATCTGTACAAAAAATTGCTAAAAGTAAAAAAATGATGGACATACTCTGGAAATTGCACAGATTTCCAGGTGAATCTTTAAAAGATTTAAAAGAACGATTCTCTGATTCATTATCAGGAAATAAGTTTGATCTAAAATCTGATGACATATCTAATGATGAATTATATAGCGAAGAGGAAGTTTATGACAATAGCAGAATGAAATATTTCAGAAAGACAGAAGAAAATTTAGATGTAAATTCTGATTCAAATTCTGATAATATTAGTTGTTTTAATAAGTGGGAACATATAACTTTTGAAAACATTGAACCAAAAAATAAGAGTGAAAGGGGAGAAAAGTCTGAAGAAATTATACAAGGAAATCAGAATTATAGCAAGGAAGAAAAAAAAGAATTAAAATCCATTAATCGATTAGACAAAGGAAACGATATTAAATATACAAGTTTTACTGTTAAAAATCAACATTTTTATAAAGAAGATTACGATAAATATGACTTGGACAGCCTCCCTTATACTTACGAGTCACCATGCTTATTAGCGGATTTTTTGTATATTGAAATCAACGTGAACGAAAAGGAAAACGTATTCATACCGTCTGATAATTTGACAGAAAACGATTCAGAGGTAGAAAGCATCGATTGGAAATTCGAAAAGGTATCCGAGCGCCTTCCCAATTCATCATACAATGTGCCTCAAGTTAAGCAGTACCCGTTTCAGCAAATTTCAAAAATAAATCGTCAATGTTACAGAAATAAAACGAGACGAAGAAAGAAAAAGGTATTCAAAAGCTTTAATAAAAAATCGACTAGTCACTCTAAAAAACGGCCAATTGTATGTGAAATGTACGGCACCCGTACGGTGAATTATAATTCTTCGCTGGATTTACAAATGCCAAAATGGCAGAGCTGTACAAATTTGTCGGACACCAGCGAAGATTCAGACGATTTAGAAGTAAAAAATCATAAAATCGATAAGGAGTCGTTAATTTTTAATAAAAAATCTTCTGTAGACAGTATGAACCGAGGCAATGTTTCGGGCTTAAAAGATAGCTTCTCAGGGAAGAAGATTAGGAAGAAAACGAAATCGATCAGCCCTCGTTGCGAATTGAATTTATCTAGCACTTCTGAGGAAAACGACTTTAACGTGGCGTCATTAAACGCGAGAGAGAAAAAAAGTTTCCTGCCGCTAAGAGAGAAAAAGAAGACTTATTCTGGAATAGAAGATAACATCGCCATGACATTGATCGAGAGAGAGGACAAAGCAATATCGTTCTTGGAGTTGGATGAGAAGTGGAAGTTGGGGGAATCGAAAATCATCGAGTCGATGACCTCCGCCGGGGAACCGGTAGTGGACCTGGGCACAGTGAAAGTCGAAAAGAGTATCACGGATGTAGAGGAAGGCTCGCGGAACGCTAGCGTCGCAGTGGAATCGAAGGAGAATAACGACGACGATCATTCTTCTGACTCGGATAAGAACTCGCGTTCGGACTCGGACTCAAGTTCAAGTTCGAGATCGAGTTCGAATTCGAGCTCGTGCACGTGTTCACGATCTTCCTGCTTTGGTGTATCTTCCTCGAGCTCTTCGGATTCTAGCATCGAAAACGATTACAATAGTAACGTCACGAAATCTAAAAACGATGATTTCTAGGTGCACCGCTTCACCTGAGACGGGCGGAGTACGAGTCTTCTTAATTCATCTACTTTTTAACACATTTATTTTTCAAGTGCGAAAATAACTTGCCATTGTGGCGTTGATTTAAGATCCTTCACGTTTGATTTGTTTAAATAAAACCGTCTAAAAGTTTTTAGAAGAAAATATAGAAATGTAGCTTTTATAACTGACAACAATATTGTGTGTACGAAATTTTTACCATTGCAACGTCGATTTTGTCCTTTAGTACATACTCGTAAATATGTATTTTTTTTTTACAATGGTATTGTGAGTTTGTTGAAGAAAACTCATTAACGAGATTTATGAGAAGTGCTTAAAGATACAAATATTGGGTCGTTTTGATGCAAAAGAGTTTTGCCTTCTCAATTTGAATGGATAACGAGCTTTTTAATTATTGAAACAAAGATCGATCGAAATAGTTGCAATGAAATCAAGTAAAAAATATTTTATTTTCGTTAAGCGAATAATAAATAGTAAGCAGTCTCGCAAAAAGTGACCGAAATTATTGTTTTCGAAGATTCGATTCAAGTGTATTTATGTTTATAAAATGTTTGTAAACGCTGTTATGTTGATGCATTGAAAAAAAAGTTGTCGATGCTTAAAAATGTATATTCGTTATGTAAAAGAAAATATTAAGTCAAGTGAGCCTCCGAGGTGTATTCATTTTCAAAATAAATTCAGCGCAGTCTCTTGTGCGCGCCGTTAAGAAAAATTAATCCACTAATGAGACAACAACTGTAACGTATTGCATAGGAGGTTAAAAGAGTCTCGGGTCGGGCGAGCGGGAGATGCAGGGCCTTGAAAATAACGAGAAAATATCAGGGCGACTAGTCGAGCCTCTTTGGGCGCACATAGATGTACGGTGTCGCAGGTGCATCGGCCCCTGGCGCGTTTTATCCTTGTGTTTTTGTCGCGGAGCTGGATCCGGAAAAGGAGGGAACGCGCGGATGCAAACGACCTCGTGGAATCGCTCACGGGGAACACAAAGCGCCCTGACGCCACGGGAACCATCCTCTCGTGGCACATTATGCACGGCTCCATTGTTGCTACTTCGAGCGCGTCTCTTTCTCTGTTTCTCTATCCTTCTCTCTTTCTGCTTATGCGTCGCCGATTTTCACGTATCGCTCGTGGAAAATCTTTGTACCACATAGTGTCATCGGCGCGAAGATGGCGATGACCAATAACCGCTTTCCGGACGCTACGCACGGGACAATTACTTTTTTGCCGTTCAGCCTTTTTCGCGCACTTTTACGCGGAGAACCGTCGAGAAATTTATGTCTTTTTTCGATTTGAATTACAAAAGTTTTGTCGATGCCTGTAAACTCTCCGTTGAATGATTTATATTGGCTTCTATACTTTATTTGAGTGAATACACCTTATGCCGCGATAGTTGGAAAACTATAGTTTTTTTTCTCACTAGAAACACATCTATTTTATTTGACAATTGTGATCACGATTTCAATAAGTAGACTAGTATTGGCTAAATATTTGCTTGTGCGTAGTTGCAATAACAAAAATTTGAATAAAGAGACGTTTAATTATTAAATTTGACTAACTTGTAATTTCCCGTTCAAGGGATGAAAGTAGAACAATTATGTTGTGTTTTATTTATTATATTTGTTATATTGTATTTATGAAGAATCAAAATAAATATATTTCGACTAATTTTTGAAAAAGATCTGTGTGTGTTTTTGCTTTGGTGTCCCCTTGAACGTGTGGCAGTTTAAAATAAGCGCGCGTATGAGGAATTGACGAACTCGTAAAGTAAACGTAACTTCGGTGAAATCAAGTATAACGATCAGCAGTTGAACTTGAATCGTAAATGTGGGGCGATCCCAAATGTTACCGAACAGAAGTCATTATGTTTCGGCATTGTTTATCCGTACACGTGAAGCAGACGAAAGAAAAGAACGGTAATTACAGCGAACAATGACATAATCTACGTATCGCTCGGTGCTCATTAAAAAGCGGCATCTGCGGCGCAAAATCCAAATAACGCAGGGCCGTAAAAAAGCCGCGTGGACAAAAGCGCCCGTTAAACCGCATCCTCCGCGGCAGAAAACAAATCGATTCATCGGCGCTGGCTCGGCTCGACTCTTCTCGGAAAAGTGCGCGGCCCCAGAAAAATCGATCATCCGCACATATTAATCAATTAAAGTAACGACCCTCTCCGTCTCTCGCTGGATTCTCATTAGGCGCTACGACGAGTAGTCGCGGAGCCGCTCTCGCGGGATCCTCCGTTAATTGTTACCCGGCTTGTTAAGGATGACTCTCGGTACGTCTCGGCCATTACGCGGGCATTTTTATCATTTTGTCCGGGCGCTTGGCGCATGTGTCAGGGGGTAAAAATCGCTCGTAGTCCGGTTTTACGATCTGACATATGGTAGACGTTACCTTGCGCGCGCGCGCGCGTGCGCACTTATATATTCGCGCGGCATTCCACCACGTGTACCTTCCTCGCGGATTGTTTCTCGCTCTCGTCTGCATCCGACGCGATGCGCCCCGGATCAAAGGATTCATGGGCTTTTTATGCGCTCGCGATTCTTACGTAATGATAGGCGGATTGCTGGAAATGAGTCCAGCGACCGCATCGGCTTCTCGGAAATTATGAAAAGACTTTGGTTTCAATCTGATATTACGAGGTGCTGCATGGGTCGTTGGATTTCAGAAATTCGGCTCACTTGGCCAAATGCTCAGAATTTTAAGAAGCGAAGATAAGACTCGGGGCATTTATCGAACATCCAGCGCTGATAAAAAATAAATAACAAACCTCCGTCGTAATTTAAGGGATATTCGAGGCGCCTTCCCTTCAGGTAAGTTTGACGCTCGGCCTGGTGAATAAAATTTCAAATGCTTATAATATTTTAGGTCTAAATAAAAAGCAGCACCTACTTAATTCTGAGGTGTATTATCAACACTTGTGTAATTATTAGTGTTTTAAAAGGGCATTTTTTGCTTTTCTCACTTACCACGGTCCGAATAAGAAAGACAGATTCAAATGAACGAAACTTAATTTTGATGTAGTGGATCACTACTGCTACTACTTCGAAATGTTAAAAGATTATATGTAAATTATTCATCAACCAATACTCTGCAATGAAATCATTTATTTTTTAAAAATATAATACAAAAGAGCATTTTTTACTATATATCATTTATTATCTTTTCTGTTTCGTACTTTTTGTCACTCTTAATTGAAATGTGTTAACCAAAATATATATTTACCTTTATTACTTATAAGAGTGTATTATGAAATATTTATAAGAGTAATATTTTGCAATTAAAAATAAATGTTAATTTTGTCACCCATAAAATGCCTTGTATATTTTTATTGATTAATTATATCGTGACCCATTTTTAACTTCTTGATTTATATTTCACTTTATTTGATAACGAATATCAATTATTTCGTAATTCCAAGGAATACACGCACAAAGAATATATCCACTTATTTCTTGTATATATATTTTTATTGTCATTTCTATTGATGGAAAAAGTACTCGATCTGCTCTGCACTTTACAAGTTCACACTGCAAGGTGGACGTACATTTATCTGCGCTTGGAAGCATTCTGATACGCAAGAAAGTATCTGACTAGTAACATTAAAAATCACGCATATAAATTTTATAATTTGAATTTTTATTACGTTTATAAAAATTAATTTGTAGAAGATAACGTAATTTCAATCCATTACATATTAAATAATTGAATTATTATTACAATTTAATACATAATAATAAAACTTTTATATCAAAATTTTATTAAATTCTTTAATATCTGAAAAATTTCTAAATTACACTTTTAGAAAGATTAAAATAATTCAATTACATATATTAATGAAAACAAAATAAATTTACGGATGAAACTATACTTCTATATAGTGTGTTTAGTACATTTTTCACAACCGACAAATTTAATTATTAAGTTCATTTTTTGCACAGTTATAAATTATCTGTAAATAAATACAGAAATATCAGTGCTTTTAACAATTTCATTTTGTTTTGTTCATTCCAATAAGTCTTTAATGTTTTTATAAAATATTCTTCAATTAAAACCACTTTTAGATTAATTAATTTTCAAAATTGTTAAAAAATTGCATTCATTAATAAATGCTAATACTTTATATTGTTATATATTGGTATACATCGTTAATATTTATGTGCAAGCATAGAAAGTGCTTTTATACAATAAAAATCATGATGTTGGAAAAATAAGAAAAACTTGATCTGTTACAATCTATATTCTACAAACAATACACGCTTGAACTTTCTAGTATTATTAATATCTAAACAGGATGAAAGTATACATAAAATAAAAATAGAGTGAAAGATTCAATTGAAAAGTTTTTTTGTCGTTTATTATTACAAAACAATCTAGGCAAAATGTTTCATATTTGAAAAATTGATTTCATGACTTTTTTATTTGAAGTGCATGAAAGAGATCCACGTATAATTATTCGGAAAATATTCATTTACTTAGAAATTATTATATAGCATTTAAGCTGAAAAAATTAATTTCGCACGTTAAAAAACAACGCATAACTTAATAGTTATAATGAGAAAAACGTTATGTACAGTTTTAAATCGTGTTTTTTAAAATTCTTTTTAATTAATTATTTCAGGCAGCTTTAACGTAATGTAAATACTTTAACGTCTTTGTATTTTTAATAGAACCAATAATATAAAAAACAAAAGTAGTAATGATAAGAAAAAAGGGTAATTATTCGTGTGAAATTATAATTTTTTGTGATCTTTTTTATCGCGAAAATAAGAAATTCAGAAACAAGTTATATCTTGCTAATATGTTTCTATATTTATCTACCGTGAAGGTTCTTTTCACAAGCCTACAATTTCATTGTGTTTTTTCTTTACGAAAAAAGCATTTATCAATTTACTGTTATATTAAGAATGATTAAGTAGTCAGTTTTCAATAAAATCGACAAAATAACGCACAGAGCTTCTAATCAAGCAATTACATCCGTGCAAGGGCAATCGTTCTATTCATTTATAATTTATTGATTGAGCTGTAGGGTTACAGGAAAGAACTAACAAATAGCGCATGCGCACGCTGGCAATGGGTGATAACGCCAAGACGCACAATAACCATTCTAGAAGAGAAGTGTCATTTTCTAGAGACTCATAGAAGCGCCACGATAAGTATCGAACTGACACAGACTTTGACCATGAACTCTGACCTGTGGGAGGATTTTTCTCGGAAGTCAAGCGCGCAAAGACTTCCCATCCGTGTACCTCGGATAATGGTCTTACTAAATAAGCCTTCCACAAGCCTTTTTTTATGCTTTTGCGCACCTTTCTAAAAGAATACTTTGCATGCAGTCGGCGACCAAGACCATTCTTTCTTGTCTTTTAGAGAAATGGTTTGCGGGCTCTAACCTTGAAAAATGTCGCTCATTACTGGAGCTTTATGAAAATAAAAACGCTTTGCTCGAACGTCAGGTAGAAAGCTGCAATGGAATTAGAAGAGAAGGAAATTTGAAATCACAATCTTATCTTAAAATTGCATACCTTCTTGAAAATCTAGTCAAGGTAAAACAAAAGCTTTATCATGAATCTCTATATCTATGCTAAGTTATTTCTGTGGAAAAATTTAGTTTTTTATCTTCAACATGAAGTAGACTGTTTACACAGATATTTAATGCTTTCGCGCATTTCTAATATGAAACCGGTATTTTTTGTCATATAGTTTGTAACCAATTTTTGTGATTTTTTCAAATAGTTAAAAGTATTTTAAAGTTTAGTAAAAATAGATAAAACGGTGTTATATTCTTCAATAGTTTTTCTTCTTTACCATCGTATAGTAAGTTGTCGGTAGTAGGTACTCCAATCTCTTCTTCCAGAAATTCTCTGTACCGACGAGAAACATATAGTGATTTTCTAATTAACGAAACGGATGAAATTAAAGGGGTTTTTACTTTTATTCATAATTACTTAATAGAACGTTGAATTATAAATATTCACTTCTGCAGGAAGAATTATTAAAATTAAATGCTCGGAAGTTATTTATTTAACATTTTTAATACACAATTGGTGCACGAAAGAGTAAAATAAGTATAATATGAAATTATAAATTAAACTCTCCAATTAACTTAACGAAGCAATTTATAGTGCTTTTTAGAGACACATTAATTGCAAGGTCTAATTTTCATTGAAATTTCAGCAGCGACAGACATTGAAGCCGGAAAATAAACAAATATACTTAAAGACAGCGAGTCAAACAAACAAAGAAGCACACGCGCGGCAACACCTAAAACATCGAGCTGTGTACGGACGAGCGGAGCTTTCAACACGAGACATTGATCACGTCTATTCGACTACTGCTTTCATTCAAAACCCACACGGAAATCCCTCTTTAACTATCGATAAGTCCGCTCGTATACGACAGCACGAATTCGCTTACGTAGCTCGATCTCAGAAATAAAAAAGAGTGGGGACGAGCGATAAACTTGGTAGATCATCAAAATAAATAAAAATTAATGATCTCGAGGATAGCGACGCGTTGGAATCGGGAGAGACGGAAAAGCAGGCCAAATGTGAGTCGCGCGGGGGATGTAAAGTTACGATAGATACGTGATGTTTCTAATTATGACGGGGAGATTACCATTCACACCGCGATTGTACTATAAGTGCGTTCGCTGAAGAACGCGGAGAATTCATTTTATTTGGTTTTGGCTTGATTATAGCCAGACATCTTGGCCTCGGATTATTGATGAATTTTCAGTATTAACGAATGAACATATTGTGTAGGAATGTTGGTGCGGAATAAATTTTCAAATTGAACCTGCAGTAAAGATTATTCAATTTTGAGAGCTTTTTAAAGTGTGATTCTTCCCTTGGAAGAGTTGAGCTTCATTCTTAAAAAGAATTTTTTTATGTCAATGAGAGTGAATTTCAATTTGAAGTAAGTGACAAAGGCCGCCTCTCAATTTTTTCAAATATTTGCTAACGATAAAATGTTAATTTATTGGAAAAGTAAAAAATTCCTCGTTTTTGCGTAACAATTTCTTATGTTTTATATCTTTATTTTAGATAATAGAAAAACATAAAAACGATAATGTACTCATCTTTTACTTTAATATCTTTTTATTATCTTTTTAATACCTTTCAATTTTGTCATATTACGTCTTTGTAGACTTGTAAAGTTTATGCTTTGTTCTTATTCCTAAATTTTAATTTATCAAATCAAAATTCTTAATTAAATATTCAAAGTTTCATTTAATTAGTTTTTTAGTTAATGTGTATTACAAAATTTTTTAATTCTGTGCCTTAAAAGTAATTAATTTATATCTGAACTAACTATTTTCTATCCAAATCCTTATCATTATTCATTTTATTAAAAATATCGAGGCTTTTCTTTTTATTCAATAATAAATTAAAAATTGTGAGTTAGTTTTGTCATCAGTAATTTACGCTTTTTTATAAATCACGAATAAAGAAGAGTGTTAAATTAATAATATCATTTTATTTGTCAATAAAAATTTTTTGGAAAACAATATATTTTCATTAAAAGGATGTACTTACACATCTTTCGCTATATCCAGTAATTAAATTTATATCGATATTTTATATTTCATGCGTTCGAACTAATATTTCTAAAAGTAATTAATTTATATAATATAATTTTTTAAATAAGAGTAATGAACAGGATTCAAAATATAATTAATTAACTAAAGTGCATTGACCTCCTTTCATGTTTGACGTAAAAAGTAAAAAGTATTTTCGTTTCACTTGCACGTATGCTTCATGGGCGTTTAGAAAAATTTAAAAAAAAATTCTGCTCCATTCTTCTAAATAAAATGTTTTTAAATTCAAGCAAAAACAACAAACAAATATAGATATTTGTAAAGCTTAAATAACAGTTTTGAAATGCAGCTCTTAAATTTTATTGCAACATCTCAAACAATGCGATCATTAGCAAAAAAGATTATTTTCATTCATTGAATTTCGCAAATTGAACTTTTAATGCGCTTATGCAATTTCAAATAATAAAATTATAAAAAATCATTACGAAGAGTTGGGACAAAGCGCGAAGCACATTTTGCATTCTATTCGAAGCAGCGAACACTTTATAATTTTTTAAACGCAACATAAGCCCGAATGGGAAAGAGGTTTTCCTTTAAAACTGTTTAAAAAATGCTCGCTATCTGTAAACTAGGAAACTTTTTAGCCGTAAAAAAGCTCATTCTGAAAGCAGCCATTTTCATTTGTCCCGCTATCTTCCTTTGTTGATCGAAATTTAATTGTAGCAATGTACTTGCGACCGATAGTGTGCGAGCAGATACGTCGCCTCGCAAAACTGACGGCGTAGAACAAGCTGATATAGGATAAAGCCAACGGTTTTTGCCACCGTTTCTATTTCTGTCGATATTTTGAAAACATTTCAGACAGCTCAATAGTACCAATGGTTAGTATGGTTGTTTCGATTACAAATAGTACAAAAGCGATCAAAATAGAAACATCTGCACTATTATTGAAGAGAATTGTTCGTGGTTTTTGCTGTATAAACATTACTTAAAGTATAACTCGCGGATTTTATCAGATGCAAATACGTAATTGCAGCCGCGTCGTTTGTTGTTCTTTTTTTTAAAGGAAATCCCGTTAAAATGGCGAGATCGGGAGGACTTGTACGTTCCGATTAGACGAGCACGCGAAAATTATACTTTAATTATTCGGGATTCCTTAAATAAAGCTAAATGTAAACGAATTTTAAGCACTTCCAGGGCCGACTGAAAGCGTGGGGATTAGACGAGCACTAGTCAAACGAGGTTGCAGAAAGCGGAAACAGCTTCTGCCCTCAAAGACTATAAAAACAAAATTAATATCGTTGTTTGTATTTTATGAACACGGCACACTTAGCGGTGGGTTATGATATTTGTACAGCCAACGCTGGATAATTCGTGTATTTTTTTATATTCTTAAGTTCGCGCAAATTTCGTAAGTATAATCCGCGCACACTCGTAGATATAAAGTACGCCCTCGGCTTTTGAAAACACGTTTATGATAATAGTTTTATTATTTAACTTGGAGCGAAATACCGCAGACCTAATATTTAACGAAAAATGCCTCCGTAATTGAATTCACGAGTTTTCATCTTATGAAAGCGGCCGTGTGAGCGTAAGAATTATTAAATTTATATTCGCAGTTGAAAAATCTGACTTTCCTCGGTCATTAGGCCATAATGCCCACCTAAACGAATTAAGCTCCGCCGGTTCTGAACTCGACAAAACAGCTGTTGTCGCCACGCCTATTCTCAGTCATTTAACAGTAATTATTTCAAGATTCCCCAGCAAGGCTTGATGAAAGATTCCTGTATTTATTAGTGAGTAACACGAGAAAACCGTCCGTTAATTAACGAAAATTAAGGTATGAGATGTCATTAATCACTGGTTTGAAGCCTAAGCGCTTTATCCGCGTTAAAGCACCTCTAGATTTGGATCTTTGAGGGTTTATTTTGTTAATGTGGAAATTCGCGTGTTTATGAATGATGGTGAAATGCAATTCGAAACATTAAAATGTTTTCATTGATGATCTGGAAAATGCTTTCAAGAGATCTAAATCCGTTTCACGAAAGAAGCTCTTTTGAAGTCAAAAGCACGCAACAAATGAAAATTCTGAGACGCATCATCGAGCATTTAACGTTGCAAATTAAATTTGTGAAAATCATTTAAACACTACGTGGTCATTTTTATTACAAAGCGATTAACCGAGCAAGAGAAATTAAATTGTACTGAATTTAATGCTCTCGGAATGCTCGAAGTATTAGCATATTTCATTTTATATTTTAACAAGTTTTAAATGAAAATCAATAGTGAAACCAGGTACATTAGAAAAGAATTTGGAGAATCAGGCTTCACGTTCAACAGTAGTAATGAGTCACTTAAAACATCCGGTGCAAATGCAGCTAATGCGAGCGAAGAAAATACGCAGGGGCTAATTGCACAGCAGAAAAAGAGATTCGAGAATTAGAATTAGCAATCAAAGTAATTACTTAGGAGTCAATATAAAAAAGGGCATAGTGGGTAATGATTTAAGTCGTTATATTGTGTGCACACGCTAATTGAATAATGCAACTACAGCCGGGAGTTCAAAAGTTTTCCCATCAGCCGTAAACGAGGTTCTCGTAGCATATGCAAACATCCGCACCAATGGAGGAGCGCCGAAACCGGTTTGCGGGGCGAGCGACCATTTCAGCGAGGGACCGACCACGCGTCCACCTGATTTTAGTGGAGAGAGCGAAAAAAGGAGCACGAACCTCCGGGCCGCTCGGAAGCCGATGCGCCCGATCCGCGCAGCTCGTGTCGCTCGCGCGCGCGCGCGTCACCGCTAATATCGTTAAGGCATTAGGCGAAATAGATTTGTAGGAGATGGGCTTCATGAAGCCTCAAGAATGAAGACATCCAGGGATGATGGCAGTGCTGCCGAGGCTGGCACGATTTCGTCGGGTCGAGTCGCAATTGTAATTTCCAGGGCTCCGCGAGCAACTCGCATGTACCACCGCGTGCGTCACGATTTTCTTTCACCTCTTCGCCTCTTGCTTTTTTCGGCTGTTACGTCGGCAGCGTGGCCCTAGAAAGGAGTAGTAAATGACGGTTTTTACGGACGATTATCTCGGTGATCGCGATCGACGCTGAAGGGGCCGAGCCAGCAGTTCCATTTTTCCGTTCTCGAGGAGATGGCAGGGGATAATGATCACGAAGCCGAGCAAGAGGAAGAGGAAATTGCCGATGACGGGTGAGAACTATTACTTCATACTGATGTCATTTTCTGCATGTAAACGCAACCTGCTTAACACCTAATGAAAATAAAGTACACTTTCTGCTTTCGCACACGCAACTCAACACCCGGGTGGCTGTCTTTTTCAATCCATCATAAATCATCCTTAATCGCCACATTATGTACCTCGATTCTTTTCTCTAAATATGGATTCTAGTTTTCTTCTTGTTTATATTCTTCGAGCAAAGCGTTACAGACGCTTGTTCCTGAGGCACAATGCGCTTTTGTGCGGCGTACATTCATTGACTCCAAACGAATATTATTATCATCTCCTGCAATACTTTTAATATGGTAGTTATGAAAAATATATCGTTTTTATAAGGATCTATTACTATTAAACGTGTTCAGTAACGGCTTACACTCCAGAATTCACGTGATTTATGAACTTTGTAATCTCGCTGAGTGATGTTAGAATTCATGTTATCCAATTACGTTCTGCAATTAATAATTATTACAAGTGCTACGCTCGAATGAACACGGGAAATAATTAGTAAAATTACAAAAACAAAACTGAAGTCATGCTTTTCATTATATAATTTAAATCGCGCAGATGAGAAGGGACTTTTTTTACAATAGAGGTTTAAAGTTTGCAAAATTTATGATGAAATCCTTAAGAAAACGAGATAATTTTAATTATTTATGCACAGAATATAAGCTTTATTGATTTATAAATCGGATGGAAGCTAGTGTCGACAAATTAGAATTAAGTAAAAATGTCAAAATCATACATTTATTTCCTTTTCATACATATAAAACATTAATGGAGATGTAAATCTACTAATAAAATTCGCATAAACTAAGTTTATGGAAACAAATTTTACACGTATATACACGTGCATACATATTCTATAAATAATTTTTCCAAGTAAAGTTTACTTTGCTCTATAAAAATTATTTACAGTGCGTACTTTTATAACGAGTAAATTAAATCGAAAAATTTATGAACTCGTATTTTCAGAAAAACTATACAAGAAGAACACACAATGGTCGAAAGAAATATCTAAACATATTTATGTGTGTGTGCGCGCGCGCGCGCGTGCGTCTGCGTGTGCGTGCGTGTGGGTATTACGTTGCAATGTGGACCAAACGTACTTATTTATTTCTGTATTCAAATACGCCATTGAGGCTTTCTAAACACTAAAACACCTTGCTTTGTGCGTTTCTTACTGATAGTACAAAAAAACGTAAACATTTTTCGTCACGCTTGCGTTGGTTTTTTGGTAAAGAGCGCACTTCCTCTTTTCAATATGGCTATATTGCACGACACGATAATTCGTGTCATTACAAATATTTTCATTACCACGACACTTGCGAAAAACATTTTGTACGCATCAGCACAACATTAGAACTGTGTCGAAGAGCGCGTCATTGCAGGGTACGAAGAAAAGCACTAGAAAAGGACGGACGCGAAAAAATGAAGACAAAAACTGTTACCAAATCGATGACGCAGTTTTCTCGCGAACAGCAATTAACGTATGATACATGTAGTGCGGTAGAGCATTTTTCTATAAAAGTCGGTAGATGAGGTAAAGTTGGGTTGTTAGAGTCGCGAGACGTACAGAAACAAAAACCGGTTGGCTCCCCACGTATATCTTTACTCACGCTCTTCTCACATACAAACTGCAGCTTGTTTCTCCGGTGTTGTGGTTGTACACGTGAATTGTATTGGTCATATGTCCTCGTACATGTGTTGTACCGCGTTACCAGTCAGCTCCGCTGTTCTGTCGCTCATATTCTATTTGTTCCTTACGTCTGTCACACCTGATCATTTTGCTGCGAGCTCTAAGTGACCTGTTATCACTTGAACAGTGTTTTTTTATTTAAATACATTCCTGCAGCCGTAAGCGAGGCATAAGTCGTAATTTATAATTATAATCCAAAGCAGAAAACGTGTGAATTATACAAAATGCGGTGTTTTGAAATCGATTTGCAGTTTATTAAATATGCTCGTTTTGCGATGATATGTGCTGTAGTGTTCTTTAACGATTCCAGCAAACTGAAAGCCTAATTGGCTTTGAATATTCACAATAATAACAATGCAAATATTTACGTATCTAGAATTGGGTTATCTGGAGTAATCGAATTACAACTTAATCCCCCGCAGCACACATTTTCCGTACGGGTAAGAGTGATTAAGAAGTTTAACCATTACATTGTGCAACGTGAAATTTTTCATTTAACGTTTGAGCTTTAATTACCGATACAACTTTCGGACTTTACGCGTTTTCCGCGAGGGCCGCGTGATTGTTATTCTGCCTTGAAGCCAATTGAATCAATTGAGAATAAAACAGGCGACTGCGGAGATAACGGTGGAAATTAAATTTGCCAAATTGAATTCAAAAGTGAATATTTCGCTAATGATATAATTATCGGGAGCGAGTGCAGCGATATCAAAGTCGTGAATGCATTGGCTCAAATGTTGTCGGCGTCCTTGGAGAAAGAGATCGTTGGGACTTTCGAAATCCTTGAGACATCTAGATTCACCGCCCGAGCACAATGCAGGCACTTGGAGGAGTTTAGCAGTAGACCAAACGTGAGTTTTTCAATGAAATGTTCAATGTACAGAGGAGCGCTTGTGCGGTGCTTGCAGCAGTCGCTCGAATGCAGCTCTGGGTTAATATTGATGAGCACGAGCTCAGAAATAATTTTGTGCGTATGTTTGTACCGAGTTTTAATTAAGTGCCAACCGCAAGCAATGTTGTACTTGGTGTTTCACCGCTGTACACAAACGTGCACGCACGCACGCCCACCCAGACCCAGAGCGAGTCGAGTATTGGAAAATTTCAGCGAATGGAGTGACTAAAGTTTAAGCAGACTTCGCACACGTCGCCGCGATTTTTTTCTCTCTTAATTGTAATCCACAAAAGGTATAATTTGCTGCTCATTACCGATAATAGTTAAGTAGGTTATGCAATAAAAATCCGGCTTTTCTGGTTTTCGGCTTTATCATTCGCGATAAAGGCGTTTCATAGCTTCACCAATACATTGTTCGAGTGAGTATTTTTAAGAAAAATTAACAACGCAAATGGGCTCTAAAAAGTTATACACTTGTATTCTTCGGGAGCGAATTACGTGCAGAGTTCTAAAACTATAACTTTTTCAACGGTTAGATATCTTGCGTGAAATGTAGTTGAAAAAATGATGTTAATAAAAAAGTTGTAGCTTTCGGATAGAGACATCATCAGATCTGTTGATTAAATTTTTTGTCCAATTTATACGTTTCATCTTATCACGCTGCGAACGAATATTTAAGCAACTCCTTTCCTCTGACACTCGTTTAAATTCAAGTTTGCTCTTGGCTTTTTAATAATGTAGATTTAAGTTTAGATTTGAAAAATTTTAATTGCGCTCGTTAGTATCTAAATTGATCTCAAAGCAAAATTTAAATACATTTTATTCGAAGGCAAACAACCAATCTGAATGTAAGTTTACAATAAAAGGTGGATGTTTTAATATAAAAAAATCGAGGGTGGATACGGCATAAAAAAGTGGGTGAGCGATATAAAAATTTTATTAGTTAATTTGATGGATATATTTAAATTGCACATTTTTTCATTAAATATTTTTTTCAAAAGCGTATTTTAAAAATATTAAATTTACATATTAAATTCTTATTAAACTTTTAATAAGGCTTCAATAATTATAGGACGTAGAAATTATAAATTATTTTTAAAATAACTCGGTTTATTTGATAAATAAGGCAACGTGCATTTTATTGGATTATTTTGTGCATTTCCTTTTTATAAATTACGCTTGTCAAATGTAAATTAATGTTAAGCGCAAATCTGATTAATTTAAAATCTAAAATCCGCTCAAATTAATCAGACTTGTATAAATTGCGAGATTATGAATTGAAAATTTGTTTTGCTTAAAATAGTGCCTTTCGTTTGCAAATGCAAAAATTCTTTTCGCGAAGAACTTCGCTCTCAAAGCTCTTTTAACTATTTTTAACATTTTTGGTATCGTTATACAATAAGCAAAGAGACCTTGCAAGGCAGAGCCTTCGTAAACGTGGTATTTCTAGTATTCTTTGCATTAGGAGAGACGGTGCGCGTAATACCGCCTTTTCTCGCAGTTATTTTAATGTTCGCGAGTAATGACTCAACTGATATTTCGTTAATAATTGAAACGGGAAAAATTGTAAAATTGTTTAAGGCGAGTCGCTTGATTTTTTTACGATCTGAGAAATCTAATATTCATAGTTTTGAACTATGCTGCTCGTATGCAGATTGAATTCCTTAAGAAGCAGGGGTAAAGAAAGAAAAAGGGAGACAAAGAAACGGACAGCGAGAGAGAGAGAAACAAGAGTTTTCTGGGTCGTTATGCGCAATCAATAAAATGTTATTAATAGTCGAGTGCTGCACTTCTGTATATTTGGTTGCAAATAATTATCGATCAACTTACGTGTTTCGGAAAAAGCGAGCAAACACCAGAATGTTGGATCATTTTTGAGGAAGAATAATAATAACTGCCCCCAGCCAACGCGGTATTGAGCGGTGCACTTACCATAAATATTGATAGGTTTTATGATAAAAATAATTTTAATGCAATGCTAATGCCAGTGTTTTAAATGAGTTCTTGTAATCCATTAGGTATCTCTAAAATAATGTACCAACTTGATTATTAATAATAAGAGGATTGGAAGCTATTTGGAAATGATAAAATTATTATTCAGCCCCGCATCGATAATCGCGCAAAAAGTCGCCGCTTAATTATCTCCTCGGAAGACTGAGCGAATAAATAGGAAAAATATGGGCTATAAAGCAGAAGGTGTTGATCTGATAATAATTCTATTTGTTTGCCAATATCCACGAAGGCAAGCTTTATATCTTGAGGGCTCTTTTACAATTTTTCATAAACGCGAATATCATAGGTATTTACAAAAATGAACGGAATCGTAAAAGCGGTGATTGACGTGGATAAAAATCAGCACTCGAAGAGAGCAGTTAAAAGTAACAGCTCGCACGGTGGATAAATAAATCTACCTAACATCAATGCCGATGTGTATAAAAGTGCGTTGAATTCAGTATTTTTTACGTCGATCGACACAGGAGCGCGGAACACATACGAGTTTTGTAAGTAGGCCAGATCCGTAAAAGTGCAACTCTTCAATAAAAATGACGAAAACTTGGAATCTACTTTTATCTCGGTCTCTCCTTTGTTCCGTCTCTGTTTTTTCTTTCAAATAATATCTCGGACTCTTTCGCACGACAGACGACAGACCAGACCATCCTCTTCACTACTTGGTTCGCACTCTCAGTCCTTTTTTACTCTTTTCAACTTCGACCCTCAATAGCTCAATTGACGTGGTACTAAAAAAAGAAAGCTGCTCTATCGTTTCTGCACGTTTCTTTTAGAAGGGAGAAAACTGAGAATTAAAAATAGTTCTCTGGTGAAAGAAAAACCTTCCGTATTTTATTTCTTTCCGTTTTTGTTTGTATAAATGTTTTACTAACGAAATTCTGTAGGAAACGATACATGTCGCTTTAATTACTTGCAAAAAATGGAGGAGTCACCTTGGAGTCATGCAAAGATTTCCTGCAAATGATTTGAAAATATACGTGCAGTGTGAGTTTTAAATTTCAATTCTACATAAAGTATATTTATTTTTGCTTTTACAAAAGCATGCACTTTGGTCTTTGTATTGTTGCTTCCATCAAGAATAGAGTCTTTTTTCGTCTAAAAAAAAAAAAACAAAACAAAACAAAAAGAGAAACAAAAATATAGACGAAGATAAGTTCGAGAGTTTTAAGAATTTTCGCTTTTTAAATATCAATAAATTTAACCGTATACACGCAATTAAAAGATGTAAATTTTTTGTAAAATCTCTTGGTCCAAATATCTTCTACTCTTCATCTATCGACTGCTACCCAGTTTAGGCGTTCACTCAAACTTTAATTAAAAATATAAAAGACAGGAAAATTTGCATTTAAAATTTATCCAAGATTGCACTAAGTATTTTTATAATGCAGATATTAATTTTACATAAATTAAAATTCAAATTAAGCATTCGCATTGAAGTTTGGCTAAGTAATCGCTAAAGTAAAAGGACACGGGTAGCGGGAGGGGGGAGGGTTACTTCAACGCACGTATGCTTATTTGCAATGAGAATTCACGAAGCTTTGCGAAATGTTATTCATTATTCGAGTTCGAATTCAAATCGAATCCGAAGATGAAATTTTTACGAGATAAGTTGGAATGCTTCGTTGAGCGGAGGTACTTTTAAAATGAAAACTAAAACGTCTTGTGTATTTTTCGAGTAAATCCCATCGAGGATGTAGAATATCATAGAATGTTTTAGTACTGCACGCTCGTACACTTGCTCACCGAAAATGCAGATAATACGATTCAATTGAAAACAGACATAAAAGCTTTTTTCTCAAACCTCCAGACACTGCACAAGCCAGCAGCATCACTGTACGGTAGCACGAAATATTTTGTTTGGTTCTGTGTGCGTGTGCGTGTGTGCGCGTGTGCGTGTGCGCTTGCAAGCATTACTCAGAAATCGGTGTGTCATGTGCATTATAGGTTGCTCGGATTGTCACCTGGGCTAGGCTACAAGGTGCAGTTCGAGCCGGGCACGAATTTACGATGTCGCGAAGACCCCAAGCCCGAGGTGTCTTCAGAACCTGAAGACAGGTTGGCTTTCCCTATCGCACATTCAGCGTCTTAGTTTTAATCCATATCCCACAGAGCCGAATGACTATAATAACGCGTGAGTAACACACGAACCTGATGTCTTTTCACTCCACGAACACGAACGTACGTCAATGACATTTTTTAATAACGTATTCCCTTTTTTTATTTGCGAAAGATTGTACCCTTTTCAATATATTTTTCTTTTCTCGCATACTACCGTCTCGGAGCTGCACATGTGGCTTTTTCTAACTTTAATCAGCGGCCCCGTTAATTAAATACATGCGTTGGAGGCAGGGCGCGTTGAAAGCTAAAAATATGTAAATTAGATTACTCTAATTGAATTAAATTAGTACCAAGGATCGCTTGGCGGTCCGGACGAGTTAAAAGTTCAAAGAGAGAGTTATTCGTCGGGCGGTTAGGAAAAGAGTGGCTGGAAAACGAGGAAAAGTAAAGGATCTTGTGTGTCAAGGAAATTACAAAGAAGAGCACAACGGGAAAATATACTTCATCGCCGGGAAGCGGTTCGCTGTGAGCTCTCCGTTGACAAAGTTATCGACACGAGTTCAAATTCCGCTATTCAATACGACGTTGAACGTTAGACGTTGGAGAACGATTAAAAAAAGGGACTCCGCTTCGCAAAGAATAAAAAGTTATTCATCATAACTTTTAATGGTCTAATTTAAGCCGATTCATTTTTCCACTGTTTCTGCTGTTTTTACGAGCGACGAAGCTACGCGCGTAATAAGAAAGTGAGAAAAAACGAAACAGGATAAAAATTGTATTTTCCGTTGGAGTCGATAAAACGAGAGCAGAGGCAAGTTATATAGCATTTGAATAAGAGGCGTTGGTGCGAGTGACTGTCCTACATGTACAATTCATTCAAGTTCGCAGAGAAAATCGAAATTCAATAATTCATTATTAAGCGGCTCCCACCGAGGCTTCCCTCTGCCGAGTCAACGTAATCCACGAGCTGCCGAATAAACAAAACAGTCTTAAGAGCAGAATAATCATCGCCATCAGGAATAATGTATCGGCTCATCGCTGGAGCGCAAATATTACTCGCAACGATAACATAATATATCCATACAAACAAGATGCTCCGCGTTTGCGCAATCGGGGCTCAGGTGTACGTAACTCACGATCGCGTGTGCATGAGGCCGCATACACACAGTATAGAGCACACGGCCCTCGAGAACGGTGCGCGCGCACGCGCCTCTGCATGTGTAAGCGCGCGCGTGTGTGCTTGCGAGAGAGAAAGAGAGAGCCTCCGCGTGCTTTCACGGAACAGAAGAGCAGAGGAGCAGACGGGCGCTCGAGCCCGTCGGCGAAGACAATATCGAGGAGCGCACGCGACAGCGTCCCATCATCGCATGCCCTACGGCGCGCGTTCCCCTTGCATTATTCCGCGCCTCTTCCCTCCTTATCCCGCCCGGCTGCGCGTATCGCGCCCGCCACCCCTAATCCATCGCTCCAAATGCAGGATAAAGGAGAGCGGGGACAGGGTAACGCGGAAGCTATCGTGCGCCGAGAAAACCAGAGCCTGCGCCCCGATTCCCACTAGGATTCTCTCCGACCCTCGGAAGATGACGCGGCTTCGCTCCAGGAAGGGAAGCACGAGCAGCCGAGTCGAAGCGAAGCGCAGGCCAGAGGGAGCGAAAGGTGGCGCGCGGGATTTTCGCGGAGGATGGATTTACGAAACGGCGCATGCCTGACCGAACGAACGGAGCGGCGCCCCAGAACGCCGGCGTTTTCCCTCCTCGCGCGGCGCCCGGGGAGGGAGAAGCCCCTCTCATGTACGTAGGCCACACGGGCACAGTCGCAGCACGCGCACGCGAGCGCGTCAGAGGCACGCCGAGGAAGGAAGTCAGGCTTTTCAGTCGTCCGTCGCGCTGACCTCCGCGTCGCGCGACTCACACGGCGAGGACGCGATCCGGACAATAACGCTTCCAGCAGCAGACGTTCCCAGTGAGCGCGAGCGCGAGCGTGATCGGGCACGAAGAGGAAGGCACCGAGGAAGCCGAGTCTGACGGCAAGTGCGGCTACGCGCCTCTGTCCCTATGCGAAGGGAAGCGATTGCGTGCCGCGGAACGATCGGTGGTGGCACGCCGAGAGACGTGACGGCGCTGGCTACGTAAGAGATGAAAAATTAAGTTAAGGCCTTTTTCGCCGTTCTCTCTCTCTCTCTCTCTCTCTCTCTCTGCGTCTCGCCCTCTTCGTTTTTTTTCCTTCTCGCGCGACTGTTCCCGTAGCCGCTGCCTCTGTGTTGCGCGATCAATTCCACAACTGCTGCTGCAACTCCTGGTGCCGTCGCTCGTGGAGGGGCCGCCACGCAGCGGACGCATGTGCGCGCGGCCCTACCAGCTGCAGCCTCGCGACCGCTCGTAACGGCGAGTGACGCACGTGTGGCCGTCGCGTGTAAAAACCATCGCTGCTGCTGCTTCTGCTGCTGCTGCTGCTGATACTGCTGCCGTCGCCGCCGCCGCCGTCGTACCCGGGACACTGGCGTCGCGGCCTGGGAACGACGCCGGAGCGGCGACGCGTGGACACTCGACACCTAGGATGGGCTGCGGGTCGGTCGCGAGCTCGACCAGCCGGCCGGCGTTCGGGCTCGGCAGAAGTACAAGCTCCAGGGCCGGGCGCCCGACGGCGACAAGCCCGGAAGCGGGGCTTAGTAGCGGCTGCCGGCCCAGCAGCTAGTGGAAATGCAGAGGCTGCGCTCGACATTCAAGAGGTCGCGCACTCCGACCGGCGCTGAAATGAAATCTCAGTCGAGCCTCGAGGTGCCCAAGCAGGTGCGCTCGGCCTCCTTCGATGAGATCCAACTCGAAGTCCAGCGTCAGGAGTCCAAGGCCAACGCGGAGCTCAAGTCCATTGCGACGATCGCCATGGCGACGAGCAGCAGCCTCACCGCAGCCGCGGCCGCGGCCACGACCACGTCTTCCTCCTCGTCCTATTCGCCCAATCGGTCACAGGTCGACGGGGCCTCGCGTAAGCTCAGCACCCTGAGGATTCCCCAGCTGCAGACGGGCCAGCGCTCGAAAAGCTTCGACGTGTCCGAACGTAGCGGCGGCGGCGTCGGAGGCAGTGGCAGTGGCAGTGGCCTCTTGGATAGATCGGCCTCAACGTCCGGGGCCAGTGCCTCCCCGGGCCCGACAGCGGGTTACGTGTCTCGTTGGAGGAGTAGCGGTGAACGCGAAAACCCACCCGCCCAGGCCTACAGCTGCTGGCATTGTGCCTGCCTCGACGAGTACAAGGCCGCCCTTGGGCTCGACGATTTCTGGCAGGAGGATGACAACGATGACGACGAGCCGGACGCCGAAGCCGAGCTCGACGAGGAATGCGAGGAACTCCTGAGTCAGCCGACCCTCCAGCTGGAGCGCGACAGTGAGAACACCTACTACTTCGTGGTTGTGCAGCAGGCTCGCGACGATCCGGACGAGGATGGCAGCGACTGCTCGCGGCGCGAAGGTAGCCCCGAGATTCGCGTCACCCTCAGCACGACCTTCGACCGGCCGAGCACCGAGTCAGAGGCCGACGCCTCCGAGACGAGCGAACCCAAGTGCTGCGAGCTGCTGCCCGCCAACCGTCAGCGGCGCCGCTCGTTATCGCGCCAGGAGGCGCTCACGACCTTCCCTCCCGAGCTGCCGGTCCTCCTCGGAGCCGACGTCGGCCAGAGCAGTCCCGACGAGGACGAGGACGAGGACGACAACGACGACAGTGACCGGGGCTCCGCCGCGGCCGGCCTCGTTGTGCGCGACATCTTCCTGACGGTACCGGAGCTGAAGCGGGACCGGGCCGCCTCCGTCGACTCCTGCTTCAACAACAACAATAAGAACGGAAAGGTCGAAACTTGTTACTCGCTCGCGGTGCCGCAGCAGAGCGCCAGGTCCAAGAGTGTGGACATCGTCCTGCCAACGGACGTCCAGACGAGGTACACCGCTCTGGTGCCCGGCAGCGACGACACCTGCACATTCCACGGGTAGGTACGTCTTGTGCAAGCGCGCCTCGCGTCTTCACGAGCCCACGGAGTACTTGGTTGTGACTGGCGCCTGTCGTCCTCCTCGGCACGTTTACCGATCCACCGCATGGACCCCCAGCATGGCACGGACCCACCGTTTTTGCTCGAGGATCCGCTGAGGAGCGGAGATGGACGTTGTTTGCACGTTTTCGCAGCCCTCGATTGGCCTCGTTTCGTCTCTAAATAATATTGTGAACGTGGCCGCTCGAGGGGTAATCGGTATATTGTTTTGCACGGCACTCGGCTAAAAAGTTTTCGCCGAAAACGAAAAGTTTGCACGAAGCGTTTCGAAGATTATGTTAAACTTTTGCTTTGCATGGCCGGATAAAGAATTGCGCGAAAACTAGTATTTTAGGTCAACGTTATGCGTTCAAACTTTACTCTGAACTTAAGGGATGAATTATCATTATTCGTCTCTGTTACACTCGCATAATTCCAGGCTCTTGCTGTTTTTTTATCCTGAACTGCAAATATTTGCACCATTGCTTAATTTAAATCGGTCTCTCGTGTGCTCCAAAAATCTAAGGGAGCAGCGATATTTTTCCATCGCGTCGAGTGCTCCGTATTATAAACGCACCGCATCGTATCAAGCGCATAAATTTTGGTTAATTGCACGTAATTCCATCGATATTTATCGAATCGAATGCAACAATTGATATTCAAGAATATCACAATAATCCTCTATTCGTAATGTATCCACGAATTTCATCGAGTTCTAATTATCCGCTTAAAGTTTATTGTTAAGCGGCGCACTTTCTTCAGCATTTAATGGTTTTAAGATTAATCCACCGCTCAACTGCAACATGAGTTTTTCACTCTATTTTAAAAAATATCAAAATGATGCGAAATTATGCTTGTGGTTATTTATAACCAGTAACGTAAATTATACAGTGCTCTAAATAAATAATTTATGTATTGTTATGTTAATTTATTATACTAAATCAAGAGAATTCGAAATTATAGTACACGCGATATTCGCGCGATGTTTTCATCGGTTTAATTTTATTTTTACGCGAAATATGGCTTACTAATTTTATTTATTTTTGCTTGCGTTATTGTGCTCTCTTGCGTTCACTTTTTCCCCCTCGAATTCGTACACTACTTTGTTGGCTGTGTTGTCGATACATACGTACGACGACGTTATTGCACGCATGCAATGAATTGTGATCTAAAATAAACTTGAACCTTTCGATATTCATTCAGGAGGATCGAATCGAGTCGTACTACAAGTTTTATCACGAGCAAATGTTATTTTTATTATTCCAGTGATAAAGATGACGGAGGCTCGGGTCTTGGTCAAAGAGAACTAAGATCAACACCCGATTGGAGCAACACAGCCTTGAATGGAGAACATCTTTGGGTGCCTACTGCGGCTTCTGGTGAATTCTGTTACGCCAACGACTGTTCGGTAAGTCCAGATTTTCATCCTCCATTTAAATTTTCCCTATACTCGTTTCATCTCGTAATTTTGAGAGAGGATAATGCGGAGCGCCATTTCATCAACTTCACTTTTAATCTAATTTATACTTTTGCTATTTATTCGCGTACACAAGCTCCGTATTAATTTTATTATAAAATTGTGTTTTTTCAAGAAATCTGATTACTTTTCTGCGATAAATTCCTCAGCATCCTTTCAACCGTCAAAATTAATGATCTTTGACATAAGTCTATAAAGGCAAGTGAAATATAAAAGACGATTTTACAATAAAAGGAGTAATTCCTTTTTTAAAAAAGCACACGAATACTGGGTTCTTTGTGTTCTTTTGAAACACACAAACAAAAGATCTAATAAAATTAAAATTTCGCGTGATTGACGCTAATTGATGATTATATGGAATAAAGATTACGGATAAACATTTATTCACGTTTAGCGCTCGCGTACGCTCTTATATTAATTTGCAGGTGCAATTGTATAAAATTGCTCCCAAAAATCGTTACGATGAATCGGAAAAATGCGCAAAGAAAATTGCTGAGCGATAATATTAGTCAGCTGCTTTGTTTTATACCTGAAAATTACTAGTTTACTCGGAATTCAATACTTTGATCGTGCAAGTTCTAGTGCAGAATATATTTATAAATTCGTAATCGCGGAAGCAAACTGCACTCGAGCATGTAACTGTTTACGTGATATCAGTTAGAGGCGACACGATACTTTCGATTTTTCGACAGGTGCATGACATCCGTGCAAATAAAGAACGAATCGAACACCGGTATTAAAATTAAGAGATTAAAATCCTCGGTAAATAAACAATTAGTGCTATATTCCGATAATGGAAGAGGCCGAACGAGGCAGCGAGACTTTTAAAAGCTTTATTTTCCTGATTTATCTTCATCGCGGCGAGCGAGTGCTTTTCCGCAAATAACGACTTTCCCTGCTTTGTTCTCCATTAAAATAATACTCGGTTATTTAACGAACTAATTTTGCAGCGCAATACTCGCGCTCGATAAACGTAATGCTTTTTCACGGACTTGGAGTGCCGCCGTTTACGAGCATAAGCTCGGCGGCTGACGGCTGCCACTCTTTGGGGCGCGAGCAGAGACTCGAGAGCCACCCCCTCGGTGAAAAAATTGTTCTACCACGAGCCGTCAATCAATGCGTTGCTCGTCCTCTTTTCCATTTCAGAAACACGGTCCGCGCTTCAAGTGCTCGGCCTGTCGCGTCGTCACTCACTCGGCGTGCACGGCCAGCTTGAACTTCGCCTGCAAGCCGAGCTTCCGGGACGTCGGGGTGCGCCAGTACCGCGAGCAGAAGGTGACGAATCATCACTGGGTTCACCGACGCTCGCAGAAAGACAAGTGCGCCAACTGCGGCAAGTCCTTTCAGTCGAAGCTCAGCTTTTCGTCCAAGGAGATAATCGCGGTGAGCTGCAGCTGGTGCAAGTGCGCCTACCACAACCGGGAGTCCTGCTTCAACGTCCAGAGAATCGGCGAGCAGTGCGAGTTGGGGACGCACGCCTCCATCGTCGTCCCGCCTTCCTGGATCGTCAAGCTCCCGCGCAAGGGCAACTTCAAGAGCAGCCTGCGCAAGTCGCCCAAGAAGAAGCGCTCCCAGGCGAAGAAGGCCAAGGACGAGAAGGATGAGAAGGAGGATCAGGGCAAGCTCTGGGCTGTCAAGCCCATACCGAGCAACAACGTCACGCCCGTCCTCGTCTTCATCAATCCCAAGTCTGGAGGCAATCAGGGCGCTAAGCTACTGCAGAAATTCCAGTGGCTCCTTAATCCTCGACAGGTTTTCGATCTCACGCAAGGCGGACCGAAAATGGGGTAAGTCCACATAAATCCGTTCATCGCGCACTTGACTCATCCTACCTTCGGCTTACACATCTTGATAAATAATTTATACGGGACGGCTGCTTACATTTTCGAGTAGCAGGTTTTGGCCCAAAAGCATTTCGGGATTCGAGGCGAGATTCCTCGGTACTTCCCTGTTTTAATTAAAGCGAAAAAAGGGACAAATTAAGATTCATATGCGTCTGTTTATTCGGCTAACAGGTTCGGCGCGTTAAATACAATAAACGACGTAGACAATGAAATGTGGGGATAATTCATTCCGCGAATGTTTCTAATTTAATTTACAGTGTACTTTTGTCCAATTTTTCCTGCTCCTTTCCCGAGAATTTTTAAATCGTGCGCTCCCGTTAGCAAGGAGTGAATAAGCAAATTTTATTAATGCTTCGGCGTACAATGCACACGGAATAAATGATAAAAATTTTAATTAGCGAAAAACAGATTCGTATTTTATTTAATTAAAATTTTCAACTAGATTTTCTCGCAAAGAACAACTATTTTAATTTTATTTATCCGATATAATTTCCACGCGATTTCAGGAAAAACGTCAATTTCACTTTTAAGCGTGACAAACTTTCATTATATTTACAAAGTGTCCGATTAAACGAGAAGAGCAAGTTTATGCGTACATTTGCTTTTTATTCGGAAAAATAATACGGGACTGAAATTTTTAGGTTCAAAAAATTTATAACCCACCTTTTAAAAAGCTTGCGAGCTTTCGTAGCTTTTAAAAAACTGTTTCGTGTCTGATAATTCCTCGCTCTCTCGTCTTTATATACCCAATCAATGTCTGATCAACTTAGAATGCTTTCGGTCTATTTTCACGTGAAAACTTAGTTAATTTTGGGCCAAGTAATAAGAAAAAGCTAAAAGGATCCGATATAGAAACTTTGGTAAAATGTATTAGGTTTCGACCTCACATCTTGAATAAATAACTTGCTTGAGTACTAGAAGGAATTGTTGAAATTTATTTCCACTTTGCTACCTAAAATATTGAATAAGAAGGTTCGTCGGACTTTTTGTCACTCTGCCTCTCCCCTTTTGTTATTCTTTCGTAGATAATTCGCGAAAATCGAAACAGAGGGAATAGCATAGTCATGATAAGGTTAACAAAGTTAAGGAATTTTCACGATAAAATTCATCTTCTCTTACGAGTCACATAGCCTGGCTTGTAATTAACCTTGTAATTCAGGCTTTTTTTTCGTTGCGAAGAGATAATCTATCATACTTTCTCTGTTTCATTCATCATAAATTATAACGAAACGAATTATAATCATTTATAATAAAGTTATTAAAAAATATGAGAAACATGCATTTATAGCCGCATTACAAGTTTCAACTTTGGAAATTTAAAAAAATTACTTTGTTAATTAAGTTATTTCAGTTACTGATTTAATTTACTGCATATACACACACGTATTATAAATTTTAAGTCAGGCTTGTTAGTATATTCGTATATGTTACTTTTTTATTATTACGGCGTCAATACGTTCAGTACATCGGAATAAAAACGTTACTTTTTATGAATTTAGAAAAATAAAGTTAATACAATTCAGCATTTTACGTCAGAGATCATTCCGAAGGAAATATTATTTTTATTTTTTGCTGTTTAATAATAACAGCAAATCATAATAACGCATCCAATCATATGATTACTGATTAAAAAGCTTTTTATACTCTAAATTATCGGCTGATACAAATAATTGTCATTATTTGATTTAAAAATTATATCCAATTATTTTATATTTGCGATCAATCCTGGAGTTTTTATTTATTTTTGATAAGCTATAATATTTTTCCTCTAATACTCGCAAAATGACACGTAAAATAACAGGCTTCTCATCTTTCTCCATAAAACTACAGCAGCAAAAAGAAAAAACGAGTGGAATCAGTACAGTGCACCTGGAGGTACACGCATTGTTACATTATCATCTAATTTTAAATGCATGAACTTAAAAAAAGATGAATGCTACGTTATTTTATTTATGTAGCTCTAGCATGTGCACAGTCTGGTTTTAATTAAGAACGCGATAGTCGTCAATCGTACGGTGCGATGAATGTAGCGTAGCTTTTATTCAAATTGAAAAAATTAGCGCTCAAAAAAGTGGTTGAATTTGAGCATTTGAGCATTCGAGCTTTCATTTATAGCATTTACGAAGTAGGCATAACGTATTTATAATTCGGCTAATACTCTTGAGTGTGACCTTCGAGGAAAGTCTGCTTCCAGTGATTCAGTGAACTTGATTAAATGGAGACTAAAAATTACCAACGAAATCATAAATTATAGCAACTCTTTTGGCGATATGTGCGCGTAAATTTTGTTTAAATATAGACATTTTTAACTCTTCATTTAATAATTTTAAACCCGCCTACAGAATTTTGTTACAGCCTTCATTATTGGTCAGTGCTTTGAAAGTGTATTATTACTAATAAAAACTTTATCTGTTTTGCCTTTATAATGCTTTGAAGTACTTTCTTTAATATATTACACATGATTTTTCAAAAATAGAAAATGTATTGATAATTGTTCGAATTTCGAGTAATAAAATAAACATTATCCTCGTTTATAGAAATATTTAAAGCATTAATTTAGTTCGGGTATATGTAAAGTATTCTATCCGAATCCCTTTCCTCCGCAACGAAAGAACTGCTGAATTATAATAATAATGATAATAATAACAACAATAATAATAATAATAATTGCAATGCTGCATTGCACAATGCCTTTCAAACAAAGCATATGTCAAATATTTATGTATGCATATACATGTGTACACGGTGGTGCACGCAGGCACGCATGCACGCGGTCGTGTGCACGCACACCGACGCACATGCACAACCATTTACGTGCGCGCGTTCACTTATAGAAGTGTCAAATAACTTTACAAATTTACTGCGTAATACGTTACTACTTGAGTACACTGTTTTCTAAGTCAATTATCGAATCGATTTTTTAGAAGATTTAAGCGTTGTACCTGAAAACGTACAACATCGCAAGAAATTATTATAAAATTTGTATTTTTAACATAATAACCTAAATAAAACTCACTTTACTTAATAAACTTAATGGCTTTCATTCGTTTGTTTAAAATTTTAGTTTAATTGTGAAATGTAAGCTTACAGAAGAAACTTTGTTAAGTTATTCGTACTCACTTTAATAATTAGTTATCCGGGGGTATCCATTAATTATTTCAAAATTGAAATTTATGTTTCTATGTGAATTACGATATATTATTTATTCACAATATATAATATATTTGTTGAATAAATCGACGTATACTTAATTAAATATAGTATCTGTAATAGTAGTAAAAATATATCATTTATTAAAATCTGCGAAGTATAATAAAATTACAGTAAATACTAAATATTTTTTTGAAGTACGCGGTTTTTAAAATCTTTTTATGTGCTTTCTGTTATTTTGCAAATCTATAGATTTAAAATTTTCATTTAATATAAGTGGTTTTGAGAATCCACTGCACTGACTTGGTGTGCTTCGAAAAATAAGACAAATATATGGTCTATGAAAAATAAGCTTTGCGCTTTATGTGTAGTTATTTACACATAAAATTTCAGTGATAATATAAGTTTTATAGAATAATACTATAAATTTATTTACAAAATAATTTTTTTTTATTAAAAGGAATTTCAAAAATAAACGTGCATTTGTTTTGTAGCACAGTTATATTTTTATTCTCGTATTTTGTATTTTTTAATTAAAATATCATTGCATATGTTATTGGCTGAGATAGTGACTTGACATTCAATTCAGTAATCTTTATAAAAATACTGTGCTAATGATGTTACACGTGTCCAAGGTATACAGTAGCAGCTAGTGGTCAGTTATGTGGGATTAGCTCGTTTCTTCTGTCGTAGGTCAGTTATAATCTTAGCCCCTCCCCCTCCCGATGACGCTACCTTAAGTCACCAATGGTGTAGTATAGGTTATCAATCTCACAAGTAAAAGTTACTTCGTTAAGATACGAAAGGGACATTTTAAATTAAAAACATTGTTTTTGTTTATTCTGTACAAATCATAGAACGTGCAATTTGGCAATAACACTTTTAACAATAATAAAAAGGGCGTCTTGTACATAATGATGCAGCGACATCTTCAATTTATTGCATTAGTTTAATTATTTATCTTATTATGAATTTGATTTTCCGAGCTTAGACTAACGTTTAACGCTTGACTTGTATATCGATGAGACGAACGTGATATTAAAATTGTATTCGTGCTCGTATAGCTGGACAAATTCTTTCATGGTTTGTTGAAAATCGTCTTATTTTCGTTGCGTTCGTTTAAACTCGCACAGAAGTCTTCGAATAAAAAATGTTTTCGTGTATTTATCTTATAGCATGTCAAGATACAATGTAACGCAATCACTCACATTTTTCTGCAACGAGTTTTGCTTCTGTTACAATATTAATTGATAATCTCTATAAATGTAGATTTACTGATATATATTTTTTGACGTTTCTAATTGATGGATTTAGCTCATGCAACTGCACAAACCAGATCGGTCTCAGCAATGAGATTATACAAATACCCTTTTTATTGCAATCATAAAAATTACTTCTGTTTTACGTGCAGTGTCAGGAAGGTCTTTTCGCTGAACTCCTTAAATCTTCCCGAGAAGTCATTATTACATCCTTAGCTATTGATGTAAGCATTATCTTTAGAAGAACTATTTTTAACGGAATTTTTTTAGACCTCAACTATCGGTATAATTTAATGCTCGCATCTTTTGTCGATAAAGGTAAAGGTTCCAATTTTTATAATATTGATAAAAATAATCGGTTTAAATTTATGTGGTATATCAAATCTTATGCTCGACCATCTATCTGCGTTACGCCTCTCTTTTTGTCTACTAGAGCGCCTTATCATCTGAATCATATTAATAGCGAAGTTCACTGCTTGGTTATGAATATTGTCCATTACTTCAACGTTATAATTTAGCGAGATGTGTTTCATGACAAGATGATCGTATCATCAATAGTAAATACAAGTTCGGCAAAATTCACAACAAATTCGCTTGTTATCAACAACATCGGACGTATTAATTGTTTCTTCGTTTGCAAGATTCGTTAATAATTAAGGTCGAACACCATTTACATTAGCGATATTAGCAATAATTCTTTCTCTCCCTTACAATCCGTTATTTGCCGCTGTCGTAGGATTTACAACTGGATATTTGTAGTACTCGTAATTGGTGGGAAGATGAATACAAGACTTCACCATTTGACGATCATAGTTACAAGTGTATATTTATTTTTAATGATAGGATCCAATGAAACGAGTGCTTTAGTAGTAGAAAATCTAGTTCAGCAACTGTCAATCTATTTACGAACTCATTTCACGTACATATATTGCGCTAAAGTTTTTTATTTCTAAATATATAATTAAATTTTTATAAATGCTCTAGTTATAAAATTAATAAGGAAAGTTATTCGCTTTTTTATTATGATCGGGACATTTCTGTTTTATATGCTATTATTACTTTACTTAAAATTGTCTGCAGAGTCTCAAACTTCGATGTTCAGGTTAATAATAATTAATTAAAGCTTGTATTTGTGTTATAAACTTTTCTTCTTTTCCTATTAGCAAATCATAACGTGACGAATGCATGAAATTAAATGTTTATTTAAAATTATCAATATTATAATATTGTTATAACAACATTGTTAAAACAGTTTAGTATTATTATTTGAAATATGAAACATTTTACATTGGGTTCATTGAGTTACTAATGTTTTTCTAATTATCTTTCGCACGTAGGCGAAAATAATTATAATATTTTTTTTCGCGTTTTAACGATTCCGAAGTTAAAATTTAAATAAATAATTAGACTTTTTTATAATGGATTTCTAAAAAAAACAATGAAATAATTTATGAGAATAGTCAGTGCTACACGTAATTCTACTTTGCTGCGTCCACTATCCTTCAATAATAATGAAATCATCAAATGTAGTTGTTTTTGCTCGGATTTACGACTTATTATCTAATGATTTAAACAGACACAAACACGCGCGAGAGCGCATATTGTAAATGGTCAAATATAGTTTTTATTCCTTGTACACATCGTACAGTAAACTGTAAGGAAACAGAACTTTTTATAGCCTCCTCCTGTAATTAATTTTAATATTACTTGTCAGCTATTACTTCATATTTTACGATATTTCATTGCGTTTCCTACGTGATAAAAAGAACTATTCCCATATTTAATAGAATAATTTAATAAAATTTTATACCTTAACGTTTATTGATACATTTACAAAGTTCGGTTCAAAGGCAATAATACTATGGTATACCACAACCATCTCCCGGTATCGTAAAATCCTTCATAAAAGAACAAACATTTATCTTGTCTAATATTTGACCATTTTAATACTCCGCGGCTATAATCATTATTAGCTGACGTATTAAATCAAATTTTAATGTAACTAATCGTACGATCCATTTCACTGGAATACATCCAAGTACTCCGAATTTGCATTTGCGTACGTCAGATTTTGGTAGTGAGGTTTTAGCGATAGGCGTAATGTTTCGAATAAAACGTTTTGTTACGCTTTAATCGTCGAAAGTTAATTATTCGACCGCAGACATGTAGCGTAATTTTTATTTTACTAAAACTCTCCGCTCTGCTTTGAGAAATAAAAAATTCTCGTACTCCTCAGGCTTTACATTGGCACTGCGATAGCATTTTATGCTATTTTTTGCTGTTTGAAGTTCCACTAAAATATTGAAAGCAATTGAAAATTGGATTAAGTATTGAGTAGCGCTAATGAATGATTAACAGGAAATTTTACAAATAAATTGGAATTAATAATAATTTTACGTGAATTATGTATCTATGAAATGCGCGGATAAGTGGATATTAATATATTAAAAGTAATCGAGTAGCGATTGTTGATAATTGATAGGATATAAATAGTTGCAGGGGAAAGGCAGCGAAAATACAGATTTTGATTGAAAAAAGGGAAAAAGCGGTGATCGATCTATTAATTCGACTGCTCACCGTCTCTCTCGGCGCTGCACCGACGACGGCGTAAGATCTCTAAATGGACGGCGTGCCGTCACAGTAAAGTAGCTCAGGAAGTCGTGCACATAGTGCACTCATACATGACAAAGCCCTTGACCAGGAGATTAGCCAAGCTGTTTGAACAAAAACGGCCCCGTGATGAATTTTTTGCTTGCAACCACTGAAGCCCGGAATAATTAACCGAAAGTGGCCTTCGCGCTTACATATTGGAAAAGCAGGTTACCGTCGTCCCCCAACTATTTGTCCGACAGATATTTGAGTAATTACCAATCACTTGGCGAATTTACAAGCAAGAATCGTATATTTAGTTAAAAATTCCACTCTATTAAACTAATGCTCGAGTATCGATGTGAAAATTATATTAATTTGAGTGATTACTGATGCTGGTATGTGTGCCCGAGTTCGGCTTTAACAAGACTGCAGTTGCATCTGATATTTGGACGAGATTATCCTTTGAGTTGAGGCATATTAATTTATGTCAAATTTTAAATTCCTTTTGCACTGCAACTTGGTTACGGTCAGATATAATGGCTGATTTTTAACTCCAACATTTCGAATGCTCGCCATTATTTCAATAATATGGATTTTATGGTAAAATTATTTCATACATATGTATCCAAACTTATATATAGTTATTGTACGCATTCGGAGCCGCCATAGTTTATGATGCGAAGTAAACTTCTAATAATAGCGACTGGAATCTAGTTTCGGAGATATTCTGCTTGTTGATAATAAATATGCGGTATAATTTTAAAAAATTCAATAAAGCAATTCCATTCGCTCAATGGCGAATAAAAGTTTTTTACATTTTTAACCTCTTGATGCGCCGATAATGTTCGCATCGCCAAACTCACTTTTAGGGCGTCGATTGCGAAGATATCATAAATTAGCAAATTCCACAATATTGAACCAACTATTTTGAATTTCAAACATTTTATTGTTAATTCGTCACCGGTGACCCAGAAAAGTCCAAGGTAGGTACCGATTTTCACGAAAGTCCATTCCACATTCCATGTTTTCTTTTTCGGAGGCAGTAGACCTACATTCGGCCGAGTGCGTTCCCCGAAACATTTTCACTATTATTCTTTAATAATTTCATCTATTTTATCTCAGTCGCGTAATTAAAATGCTATTTAAGGTACGCGCCTTTTATTTTAGAGCCGATAAGCATTTGAACGGCATTGGCGTTGCTTACGCACGGGGCTCGATCTCGAAAACCATTTGGGATTCCCAGATCAATCCTCTAGGAAACTACCCTTGGCGAGTCGAGGTATTTTAGGGTAGAGCGGGTTAGTGGGAGGGGACGTGATGGGTATGACGGGATGCGGGCATTCGGAAATACACGAAGCAGGTGCCCGGACATTGTTGCGGACCGGGTGACAAATTACGAGCCCCACGGGCGCGAACTCATCGCGTTGTGGCGCATGTCTGGAGCACTCGACCGGATGCCAAGCGCGCAACGTCAATTTACACTAGGGTTAGCACGAATAAGCGAGGTTCAATTCCCCCCCCCCCCCGTAAATCCGTCCTCGCCAAAACCCTTATCGAGGAAAAAAGCAGAGATTTGTCAGCCCGTGGGCGTCCTTGTACTCTTTCCAGACTGGAGCTGTTCAAGAAGGTGCCCAAACCTGCGCATCCTCGCCTGCGGAGCGACGGTACCGTCGGCTGGGTGCTGTCCGTGCTCGACCAGATCGGGGCCTCGCCCGCGCCCGCGGTTGGCACCCTGCCCCTTGGTACCGGGAACGACCTCGCCCGCGCCCTCGGCTGGGGCGGCGGCTACACGGACGAGCCTATCGGCAAGATCCTCGTGAGCCTCGCCGAGAGCGAGATATCGATACTCGACCGCTGGCGGCTTGTCGTCGAGCGCAACCCAGAGGCAAGCGGCACCGACGAGGACGCGGCCAAGGGCAAGGAGAACCTGCCACTCAACGTCGTCAACAATTACTACTCGCTCGGCGTCGACGCCCACATCGCCCTCGAGTTCCACGAGGCAAGAGGTCGGTATTACCCGCGTGAGCTCGCGATGTCCGCCCACTCGTGCCCCCTCGTCACGAGCCTCCGCTCGAGTGGCGCTCGAGGCGAAATCTCATTTAGTCCCGCTGCTTCTTTAAAAATCAATTATTTAATTTCGGCCGCTTCTCAATCCTCCGAATGGCTTCTTATGCTAATCCGAGCCGGAGCTTTTGTTTTCGCGAGCGCCGGAGGCCTTCGGCCTTCCCGCGCTCCGTTGGCGAAGACGGAAGGAGGATGTGCGACGCGACGCGACGCGACCCGACCTGACCCTTTGTGCAGTTTTGCACCACCGCTGTCCCGCCTTTCCTCCTTTTCTCCCCTCGAGCGCTGGACGTATAACGAGAAAGCGAGAAGAAACACGAGCGGAGGAGCTCGACTTTTTGCGCGAATAAAAATGTTGTATTGGAAATTCAATTAAGCGCTTTGTTATCAGTCGCTCGTAATTCATTGCGAGGGATCGGATCGATTAGCGAATGAGCTTAATTATAATAATGAATGTAATAGTAGTTGGACAACGGGACAACGCAAAATAAAAGTGTCAATGTGAAATTAAAATCTACTTTGTAATAATAAATCCAAAAAGCTGAGGAAATGACATTATTAATGATTAATATTTTCTGGTAAATTCGCTGATTAATTATAGAAACTGAGTCGAGTGTATAATTAAGGAGAAATTCTACTTGATCTTTAATATTTATTTCTCGAATCTAGCGGCTCGATAATCGCAATTACATCCGCTTTAACTATAAAAACATTCCGATTAAAGGAAGTTTGTAATGATTAAATAAATTTCATTTTAATTACGAGCCCTGAACCAATTTATGCCGATGTTAAGTAACTTTTTTCATCTTGGCGAATGTTGGTCGAGTTATTAAATCATTTATTAAAATGATATTAGAAATATGCGCGACACATCTCTCGGAAATTTCTCGTTACATCTTGCATTATCTTAGTAGTTTCTGAATAATGTAGCACGTGAAACGGAGAATTTAAATGATATTTCCATGTTATTTTTGCATTCAGTATGTACTTTCGTTTGCACTTGTAATGTTATTCTATGCAATAAACGAGATCTCGCCGAGATTTAGAAAAGAAAGAGCATCCGTTCAACTTTTCATGCGCAAGGATCTACTTTGACCCTCGAGTTCTTAAATTTTCACAAAAGAAATAGAACCCGGATTGAAATATTTATTGTCATTTTGAATATTCGCGAAATTTCGCTGAAAAATACATTTGCGAATTTTAAAGAGTCTCGTACAGTTTATGAAGTGGAGTATTTTTAACCGTGAGAATATAAAGAGAATAGGTGAAATCGTATAGCTCGATGTAAATAAATGCTGAGAATTTCTTTATTCCGCGTAGCCTTTTATGTCACGGACCTTCAAAGTAAACACAGATCTCTGTAATAAAGTTAATGATCTGGGATTACGAATTTGTTAATTTCGAAATGAGATTAAGAATATACCTTTGAGTTTTCTATCGGGGTCATTTAAAATACAAAAGGCAAGATTTTATAAAATATTAAATTTTCATAGATAGCGTAATATGCTTTATTTCAAACATCTCGGTAGATCGAGTTCTTGTTATAATCATGATTTATTCAAAGAACAGTGACATATATACTCGTTTTATATTTTATTTCTATCCTGCGATATCATTTTAATTATCTAGTATTTTTTGTATAAATAAATTAATTCAATAGTTTCATTTGACTTCAAAGATAATAAAAAAAGTAAATATCTTGGTTCTGTATCACAAAATTGAATTTATTCGCCGTAGAGAAGTTGTAGAGGGTAGCGTATATTATTATTTTTATATTTACTTTATTATTTATTATATTTACTTTTATATAAATAAATATTTTCGAAAACATTATTCTAATAATTTTGATGATTTTTTAAAGTTAACGACATTGCATTGCAATAAAAGTTAATGTAGAAAATATCATTAATGCTTGACCGAGGAAAGTAAACAGTTGGCATTCTTTTTTAATTTTTGTATTTTCAGTAATTCTGCAATGAAAAGATAAACATTCTATGCTATAAAAAGTTTAAATAAAAAGTTCTCAGTGGACTGAATACATGTTAATCATTGCATATGGATGAGTAAACTTAACGTAGTTTTAAAGCGATTTAAAGTATTGAAAAAAAATTTCACTCACGAATTAAAAGTAACTTTTAATAAAAGTATTTTTATTTTTAGCTTATTTTACAATTTATAAATTTAACTTTAAATATCGCCAATAAATTGCTGCCTCGCGCAATGACGATATCGAGAAATATTCTACCATAAACTTATTAAAATTTTACTAGTTTTTGTATTCACTTATTGAAAAAATAACCTAAATAAATTTCAGTGCGACAATTTTTATCGGTATAACGTATCGCATTTAAAATTTATTACCGTCCATGCAATTTCGTCGATAAATTGATATCACGCGATTAAGAAAATAATTATGTATATTTGTATCGTCTTTCCTATTAGTTGCTCTAACAAGAAAACTGGAAATAAGAGATTTAAATTTAAAACGTTTTATTAAAATCAAAACTATTCATTAAGAAGTATTGAAAATTACGTCCCGAGCTTAAGTTATTACAATTAAAGCGACTGTAGCATTTATTTATAAATACGATATCCTAAAATAGAAGAGCATAGCGAGTTTACTGTTCAATAGATCACATAATTCGATAATTTTTTCTTGTTCAGCTAATAAAAAAGCGTTTTTCTGAAACTTTTCGATCAAGAGCTTCTAAAAACTGATATCGAAAAGTGGTTTGTGTATAAGATGCTTTTTCAGCTCTTTGAAATTGATATTGTAGTACGTCTTAAACAATTTTAAAATATAATTCCGAAGAAAACTTCGGACTAACTTTCTGAATTTTAAAAATAATTTTAAATTTAAAAACGCACGTATAAATTGAATGCAAAACGTCTTCGCGAAACTACGTGTACGTGTGGGCAGGTATGCAAAAATATCATTAAATTGACAACACCCTTGCAGTTTAGTACGCCTATGTTCAAACTCTATTTACGAGATATTGATAGACCGCGATTAATTTCTTGCAGACACGCTATTGTAAAATGTGTGCCTAAAATAATTCTTCATTTTATAAGATTCTGCAATTAATAATAAGCGAAGTCTCACGGTAAATTATAAATTTCGTAGAAATTTTAGTGCGCTAAGTCAATATTGGTGCGTTAAATGAATTCGGGATTATTCACTTAGCAAAAGTGCAGTCTATTGCATAAATTTATGCGGCTGAAAATCAGAGTTGAAAAGGGAAATAGAAAATAGTACTTTTGGCGGTTCGTGCGCGAACGGGGAAATAAGTTTACTCCCTGAGGTCGATGAGGCTCATCCAAGTGTGTTGCAGAGGCCCATCCCGAACGCTTCAACTCCCGGCTGCGGAACAAGATGTTCTACGGTCAGATGGGCGGCAAGGATCTCGTGGTGCGCAGATGGAAGGATCTCTCGGAATTCGTGACGCTCGAGTGCGACGGCCAGGACATGACGCCGAAACTCAAGGAGCACAGAGTGCACGCCATCCTCTTCTTGAACATCGCCTCGTACGGTGGCGGCACGCACCCTTGGGGAGGAGGCATCGGCAGGGAGCCCTCGACCGAGGACGGCCTAATCGAGGTGGTCGGTCTGACGACATACCAACTGCCACTGCTGCAAGCCGGCGGTCACGGGACCAGCATCGCCCAATGTAGTACCGCGAAGATTGTCACCACCAGGACAATACCCATGCAGGTTACGTATGGTTTCGCTCTCACGCGTCTTATATTCTCGTGCGGAAAGTTGTTCGCCAAATGGAAAAACAACAGCGAAGAGACGAAATTTCGATCGACGAGACTTTTGGGCTACTTTTTTCAATCGGTCGCAACTGATGATATCCTTGAAATCAAGAGTTCGAGGATTCGTTTTCCCAAATAAAATTAACCTTGAAATCAATAATAAGAACGTGGATTATGCAGCGCAAATCTAGGCGAAAGCGTTTCACTAGCGCAAGCCCGCAAAAATCTTGTCATCGAGCGTCGATAACAGACAGGGTCACCCAAGAGGATTAATTCAAAAAGTGGCTTTTTGCATGATTTTGCGCAGGTGGACGGAGAAGCGTGTCGATTGTTACCTTCCATCATCAATCTGAGTCTACTGAATAAAGCAACGATGCTGGCAAAGCGTCGCAACACCGGGAAGCCGAGGCAGAAAGCCGCCGAGCTGGAAAGGCTCAAGATACCCCTCATGAAGATCAGGATGTGCGACTACGAGAATTTCCACTCCGATAAAGAAAGACTGATGAAGACTGCCACACAGTGGCACTCGGAACCGCTGGATCTCGACGCCGCGATGGATCTTGAGTCGCTGAGGAATATGCTCGCCAAGGAATATCCCATGGATTCCTGCTGCTTCCTCGATTGTTAGTCTGTCTTTCATTATTTATGCATTTTCCGCATTATCTTCGGATTAAGTTCTCCGATTAAATATCTTTGAAATTCAAATTTAACTTTTCGCTACGCGCGCGCTCCCAAGGACACCCGACGAATTTCCATACGGCCGAGAATTTTATTATTTAATGTTATTGCCTGTTGTGACGTCAATATTTTATAAATCGATGACAGGCTAATTCCTCGCGACGCCGAAGGAGTTTTATAGCGGAGCTTTTTTTTTCTGCACAGCTTGCACGGCGGAGCGATTTTTTCGAATCGATCGAGCGCAGGAACAGTTGCATTACGTCGCAGACGTCGTAAGCGAGGCCATATATGTTCTCCAGGAAGGTCCTTCTAGTCAAGGCTCGCAAAGTCAACAAGTCAATAACCAAGCAACGTCAAGGTATGCGTACACAAATACAAAAGAGCACACACAATATCAGCTTTAGAATTTTGATATCGAAGCAGAATTCGAATCGACAACTGCGTCTCCAATTCCACGCTGCTCTCCATTTAAATTAGAACGGCTAATTAGTAAGGCGGATGGTTTTTCATTTAACAATTGTTCGTCGTGCGTTAAGACAAAATGGAAAAAGATCGATAAAACGTCGGTTCGAATTCGAGCGGAACTTTCGACAGAAGCATCCGACATAGTTTGCGCGGTTCTTCACGCTGCTCCCCTTAAAAAATTCGTAGCTCGGAAAATAGAAGAAGCTGAGCGAACCCTTAGCATTTTCTGAAATTCGTGCGAAATACGTCGCTAACGGAATAACATCGCAATCGTGCCGGATCCATCCTAGCCCCGTTTCCCGGATATCACACAGATTCACTGTAAGGGATAATTTGAATTCAAGAGAAGACCGGCGAAAAACTTCCGCAGAAAAGAAGGCGCGCACAGAATCGAATCGCTTGGATAGCAGGGAGAGGGAGCGAGCTTACGAGTACCGCGATGAGTATCAGCAGCAACAGCAGCAACAGCAGCAACAGCAGCAACAGCAGTACAACTCCAATAAGGCTCGGCAGCTATCGTGCGGGAACATCAGCAGGAGCAGTCTGACGGTGGAGCCGGAACGCAGGCATTCGGAGAATCACCTCAACGAGGAGAGACTGTCTCAGGGACCGTCGAGGCAGACGCAGCACCAACCCCCACCCAGTTTCATTAGGTAAGGAAACGCAAATGATAATTGAATGACGCGAGCGTCGGACGTATGGCTGACCCGGACCAGGAGCACGTACGCGCACTCGCGATGTGCAACTGTCACATGGTTAGCTGTAATTCTATTTTTGAGGTTACACTGGTTGTGCCGCGGGGGCGACTGATACGTTAGATCATAGTTTGCTACTTGAGAAATATTTATAGGACCGAGGAACGAAAATAGATAAGCGCGCCGATCAATACATGAAATGCCCGATTCAAATGCTCTCTTCAATTTAACGAATGCACTTATTTATTATTTGCTATTTTTGGAGGTCGCCAGGGTCTTGGCATCTCGCACAACGGGGATAGAATCGCAGAGTCGAATTCTTTCGTGTTGCGCTTGCAATCGCTATGGATATGGATTTATAATAATGGGTTTATTCAGATTTCAAAACTATTTCTTCAATCGCTTCTATTAGTAGCCTCTCGTTGTGCACCCTTAATTACTTACACGATCGCGTTGAAATGTAGTGCAATCCCACTCTTTTTCTATGTAGACCTGTACTTCGTTGCGACCTCGGAGGACTGCTTTCAACTTAAAAATTACTTTATTACAATTCAAGGACTTAATATTCTAAGCCACTCGATCTCTCAAATATCAAGCTTTTTATTAAAAACTAATGGGTACATTGGCGTCTATTTTAAATTATCCTGCATGGTCCTTAGAGCGTATCTGTTTAATATTAATGGGAGAGGAATTAAAATAAGAAGAAGATTTGTAAATTGCTCGGAAGGCTTTATTCGGCCAAATAACGAAATCATTCCACTTGAGTCGAGTCTTTAGTAATGGAGCTGTTAACTTATAAATAAGAAAAAAGTGTCACGAATTGCATGCGTAGCGAATACTTAATGGTGCACGTTTAAATAAATACTCCGCGAATATATGGAACTTTATCGCGATAAGGGCAATGCCGTATCTTTGCATTTGCAAGAAAAACAATGGATAAATTCAATTATCCCCAGCAGTTCTCAACTGATAGCGCGGAGCTTCGTTAAAACTTTCTTACCATTTCATATACTATTCCAGTTGTTAATTAATGGTTTAATTTTAGCAAGTTGAGACTATTGATATGCGCTTATTAAATTTCGAATCGGAATTAGTTTATATTTTATTCATGTACAAACGTGATATTTTAAGCGAACAGAGTAGGTTAATTGACAGCGTCTATCTATACGTTATTTTTTAACTGAATATTGCAGTCCTAATTGTTTCGATTGATTTAATTGATCTAGTACGTTGAAGTCGCACAATTTTTAGAAACCTCGTTCGACTAAAATTGATAGTAACTAAAAATAAAATCCGCCAAGTTTTTCAGTCCAAAATTATCATAAAAACGCATTAACTTGGAAAGAAAAGGGATAATCGATCAAATATTGGCTTTATGCTCTTTAATCAAGTCTATTTACGACCAGAAACGATGCACATCTGTTTCTTTCAATTTATATTTTGAAATATCGTTTAGCGGAGCAATGACCCCTTGACAAGCTGGACTTCGTGGTGACCAACAAGCTTTGTTCACTCATCGCTATTTGTTATTTCACTCTAAGTGTGCAAATGAAAAAAAACTGAATGCACGCAGACGTGTGTTTTTATACGGAATGTATATCAGGAGCACGAGATACATGTCGAGGCAGTATTAGACTTTGATTAGATGGCGCGAGGCAGAGCAACAGTCCGAAAATCATGGTTTGCTTTCAGCCCCCGCGACAGGCTCTTCGGCCTCAGCCCCGAAGTCCACTCGTTCAACAAGGAGTCGTTCGAGAAGGCATCGGAGGGGGTCCTGCGGGCGGCGAAGGTCCGCGATCTGCCGGCCCTGAAGGAGCTGCACGAGCGCGGCTATTCGCTGCTGTCGATCGACGCCACGGGTCAAACGGCCCTTCACGTAGCGTCGAAGCTCGGCTACCAAGACATCGTCCGCTACTTAATTGCATGCGCGCCGCCGACGATCCTCAATATGATCGATAACGAGAAGTAAGTTGCAATGTAATATGTATGTTTATCGAAGTGCCGCATCCATTGCAGGCGATGTAATTACGCATCGGGGCTCGAGGGGAGGAGGGCTGTTTCAGGAAATACGCTAATTCAAAATAGACGTTGAACTTGTTTTTATTAGATTGCTCGGCTCGTCAGAGACGAGTAATCGAATTAAATAAAATATATTTTTGGACGCGAATCAATAATAAGTTGGTCGCTACTTAAATTCGTCCCTCGATTTCCAGCGTGGAATCCTCTGTCGATCGTCACCTACGCAGCAACGCGATCCTCGGATAATTAATTAACTAACCCGACGAGCTAATCACGAAATTGGTGTTTATTTTTAATTCGAGCAGCAACTGTTCAATTACAAAATGGCGATCCTAATGACGCGCTGTCGGAGAGAGGAACCCGAGTTCGGTAAAAATTTATAAAATCACGGCCAGTCACGCGCTTGATCGTGCAAATGATTTTAGAGGCAACGTCCACAAGGCCAGAGGCTTACGCGTTAAATCACGTCGCGGATGGCGTTTTAGGAAAAACGCTGATCAGCCGTGATTCATCGCACCTCCTCCGTCGTCGTTCATTCAATTTTCGTCAATTAAGAATTTCAAAGCGCGAAAGGCGAGAAATTTTAATTTTCCGAATACCGCGAGCGCATCCTCCTCGCCGTAATATTAAAAACTCCAAACTTTTAGCCTTGCTTCGTCTCAATTAAAACTTTCTTAATATAACAATACTTATAAATTTACAACGCGGGAAAACTCTCATTAAAGATGCCCGCCTCGTTTAAAATCGTTTGAAAAGGAGCGTTTTTTTCAGCGCAACACGCCATTAGCATAATTAATCACCGGCGCCCGTGATTGTCGGTTAACATTCCCTAATTAAAATTTGCTTTCCATTGTGTCAGGGGTCAAACGGCTCTTCATAAAGCGGCGGAACAAAAACGACGATCGATCTGCTGCATGCTGGTCGCTGGTGGCGCAAAATTAACAGTTCGGGATCGAAACGGAAACACTCCCCGGGAGCTCGCCTTTATTGCTGAGGATCGCGAGCTCGCCGCTTATCTGCACAGTGAGTACAAGCCTCGCGCATCAAAATTGGAAACATGCCTCTGGAATATTTAAATGTCCTCTTGATTGCCGAGAGCTGCACTCCCCCTTCCGGCGATTGATTTTTTTCGAGGACTATGCAGCCGAAGATAATCGCGCCGCCTTCTTGCTCCGCGATTTTGAGCGCCGAAAAAAGTCTCCAGTCGCGCTTTCTCTCGCGAATGCAGTCAATAGTCGGTTTCAATTCGATTTCCTTTGCAATTCGCTTTAATAGCTGTATGCATTGCCGAATGGTATTTTGAAATTGCAGTTCAGGCGTGTGTTGCTCGTGCTATTGCAAACGATGAAAATGATTCGACGCGACCGATTTACCTTGATACGTACTTAATAAAAGCAAAATTCGTTTACTTCATCGAACAATTTAGGGGGAGGACGAATTGCCGAATTAATTGCGCGCGATATTTAATATGAAATTATAATCGCAACGTGCGTACACACACGCTTGTTTACTTATGTTATCGAATGTAATCATTTATTTTCACCTAATATCAATTATAACGAGAAGACGTAGAATCTAATCGACGACTTTTTATATTATTGTTTTAGTGCATTGGTGCTATAATACGATGCGTATCGATTCAAATATTCTCTAGTATTTTAAAATTTCAAATCCTTGCGGAGATACGGCGAATCATTTTCATTTTAAATAAGACTGATTCGGAATTTTTAAATTTATGACGAATTTGTGGACAAATATGATCTGGAGAGATCGAAGAGACATAAAAATTCCAAGCTTTTATAGAGCAAATGTCAATTTTTTCAAATTTAAAAATCTCGCAAGTTATGATGTTTAAAATAAATGTTCTCATTTTTATTTATGATTTTTACATGTATATTTACTTTCCTAAATGCGGATATTTGTAGTTTACTGCTGCAGTTGTTGGAACTTCCGTCATATTTGCTTCACATAAACCAACAGATTAACGTTTTCGAAAAAAACGTTGCGTTTTTGCGAGAGTTTTTCAAAATTTATATTTTAGTCTTCTAAATTATTTATTATAAATTTATTATGTAGCCAAATCGCTGCATTTCCGCGTGGGTTGCATAAATTTAAAAACGTCAAGAAGTAGAAGTCATACTTTTTATTTTATCAAAGGCAGGACATTTTTCTATTCGAGAATGTTTTCCAATTATTTGTTCCACGAAATAATAATTTTCACAATTTCCATTATTTTATGCAGGCCAAGAGCAATTTCAATTAGTAACAGAAGATATGGAGAACATGTCATGATTTCACGAACGTACGTAACAATAAGATCGTGAAACTGTGTAGAGAAGAAATCAAGTCTTGACCTAATGTACTTTCCAACAGCTTTTAATCGATAATAGCGAAAATAATCATATAATCCAGGATTATCCAAGATTATTGTTGTTGTCATAAAGGATTATAACACATAACGTTCCGCTAATTAGCACGTAAAGCGAACGAAAAAAAGAGGACACTGAGAAACACGGCGAATATAGATATATATACATATATATGCGCGTGCGCGCACACATACGCACGCACTTGTGTGCGGTGTGCGAGCAGGCGTAGGTAGGCAATTTGCAAATAGCCGAGTATCGAAGTATTATTGAAGAAAATACTAATAAAGTTTAGAAGAGCAAATTTTAAAGTAACCTTTTAGAGGAAAGTAACAGAGCAATCTGATGAATGTATAGAACCAATTATAATTAATTCAACGTCGAATTTTAATACTATATCTCGAACTATAAAATAATATAAGAAAATTTCTACGCGTTTACAAATATAATTAAAAATTTTAGCATCTCGAGATGCATTCATATCAGACTTTTAATCAATTAAACGAAAACATATATTAAACTTACGTACGTAACTGTAGCGAATCGAAAGTACGCGAGCGCGTAGACGGTAGAAGTAACGGAACACGAATAAGATTTTAAAAAACGTGAAAACTAGTGGATATTGAAATATACACTTAAATTTACTATAACATTGTAATCTTAATTGAAAAATCCTTCACGATTATGTGGCACTGTCCAATAATGCATCATTTATATGGATGTTCAGTACCAATCCAAAAGACACATCACTAACTAGTTTGAAGAACCGAGATGGGTAGGTGAAAATTAAATTTTAATAAAAAAGAGAAAAGAGAAAAGCACGAAAGGCGGGGAAAAAGTAAGTCGAAAACTATTTTGAAGTAAACTTGTATAAATTTTTAATTTGACGGGGAGGGAATTTAATCGAATGGTAGAAGAGAAGAGGAAAAAAACTGATATTTTTTTATTTAAATAATATTACTTTCAAATGAGCTTTTAAATCTGATTCGTTAAATGATACGAGAGATGAAAAAAAAGAAATTTCATTTCGAGACAACAGGTATTTATTCGATACCAATATGAAAAAGAGGGATCAACGTACGAACACCAATTAGCTATTAAAAGCGGTCTATCGCAACTGTACTATTATACTGCTATTATTATTATTATTATTATTATTATTATTATTATTATTATTATTATATATTATTATTATTATTATTATTATACTATATTGTTACTATTACTACTACTATTATTATATATATATATATACATTTAAATATAATCTAATCTTACGTTTCGAGTATGATAAGGTCGTGTTAGCATATTTCAGAATTATTCCGATGATGCTGCAGCAGCTAAAAGTGCGCTGAAGCGACGCGGCTAACCGACATAAATAGAAGTATAGTTACAACAATCATCCTTCCACTTGTGTCTAATTTTTCGTGTCATTACTGTACGATCGAGAGCTACCCAACGGAGACAGAGAGATAGAGAGGATGACGCTTCGCGATGTACAAGTAAGGGAGCTTGCGACGTTACGCGTGCGCGTACGTTTCAACTCGTTTTGAAGCTCCGAGGTCTCCATCGAACTCGTTTCCAAACTTGCTTTCCTCGAACTTACAACACGTCGAGTGAACGAGTGCATAAACAGCAACTTGGAGCGTTCAATCATTTTGTGATAATTAAAAAACTTTCGTTGATTCGTGAAAAGTCAATGTGATCTCCCGAGACTATTTCCTCTGTGTAAGTCAAATGGCGCGGGCTTCTTGATTAAATCCAAGTCGCCGCGTAACTTAGTATAGATAGATTAGGTATATCACGTACCGCACATGTCCGTCTTGAGAAAAAAAATATTTCAATTTGAAAAGGAGTGCTTCTCCCCGGAAGACACACGCGTATCTAAATTAACGAATGGGTCAAATTTAATTTTCGGCGACTTTCTAAAAATAGGGAACACATTGCTACTGCATCTATATTTTTATTAACAATTATTCTTCCGATGAAGCAGATAGCGCCACATTTAATGGCTCGGATAAATTTTACTTTATGACTAATTGTACCGTTCAATTTTAATACTCGGTCTTTATGATGAGGAAGTTATTTTTATCTCGATTAAATCAAGTTTATTAGCTCAGTGATGGTTATTCTTGAATTTCCATATCTCTACAAGTAAATGGAAATGGTAAAATAGTATTTTAATTTTGGAGAATAGAAAACACAACGTGAATTATAACGATTTATAACGTCTTTGACAATTGCGAAAAAGAAAAAGCAAATAGATTCAGCTTTCACTTTAGCAGTACAAATATATTAATAATATAATTATTAATTATAAATATATATATATATATATATATGAAATTGAATTTTATATTGTGAAAGAGTGTTGCATCGTATAATATTTAGATGCAACACTGCGCGAAATCAAAGTACGAACATGTATCGAAGCACTTTTAGCGTTTATAATTTTTTTATTTGTACGAAAAGTAAGTATTTAAAAATCAGAGTGGAATTTTTTTGACTTAAAGATTTCTATTTGAAACATTAATTTAAAAGGCATACGATAAAAATTGTGTTTACCGAAATTGAGTTCAAGTTAAACACGAATAAGGAATACGAAATATTTTATCAATAACGTAATTCTATGCAAATTATAATTTCAGTTTTCATTTTAAAAAATACATGGCAGATTTCTATTTTGATTTCAGCGATTCGTTCACAACCCCAAAGTATTCAATTAAATTAAAAAAAATTATCAAATTATATACTCTATGTAAGCTTATATACATATATGCATGCATTTACGTATGTGTGCATATGTATATAACTAGCATTGAACGTTAATTGGTGGTTTATCTGAACCCATCAATCTTTTACGTAAATTAGCTACAGTTAGTCATTGATATATACATTATTCAATTGAATTGAATATTACGATTTGATTATAATTTATCACCAAACTTTTATAATGATTATTGATTTCTCTTCGATATTTTATGTCGAGCTTTTTTCTATAATTCAAATAAAATCAATATTTCTTCATATAAAAATTTCAATAAAATATTTGTTGATATCGTTTAAAATTAAAATGCTTTTATAATTAGTAAAATCTAAGTTGGTCGATCGCGATGCCTGAATATTTTAATCGAAACATTCGAATATGTATTTGTGAATTTAAATTCATTCAATAGACAGAATTACTAATCGTTATCTGATTATGCGTTTCTTTACTGCAGAATTAATCAATATAAATTATTATAAATTATTTTCTCCAAGGTTGTTTTTATCATTTGATTGTCATAGAGTATGAAACAGAATCCAAAATTATTCTGGAGCCGTCAATCGCGTTCGTTTTCAAAATATATTATGAAATAAATAAAATATATAAATATCCTTTGATATTAATAACTGTATTTAGCTTTTAAATTAGACACGTGTTTAAACAGGGATAGTAAGTTAATAAAAACATGCCTTGTTTCATTCAGATTAGCGAATGTGAAAGAAAGAACCCAATAGACAGGAATTACGAATTGACGATGACTAATACGGAATAATTGTCGGCGTAAAAAAATCATATCGAGTTACTGGTCTCTGTATAGGTATTATGCCATACATTTATTGCTCATCCTACGTACAGATCCCGTTTTCAAGGATGATGTAATTGTGTTAAAAAACTCAGCGCGAATGATTATTGCGTGTACGTGGTATACGAGTCATCTGAGTTTAATCTGTATATGTGCGCGATATTCCGAATACCGTCATAGTTAAATTAAAATAAACAAAAATACAATACATACATATATACCTATAAATATATACACGACATATATATATCGTTAAGGAGAGTTTTGAACTGGAAACGAAAAGTATCTTATTATTAAAAAATAAAAAAAACACGACATTGCCTTCCTCTCGAGAGACATCGGAGTTTTTCGGCCTGTGCGTTTTTTCTTTTACGTTTTAGAGCAATAAATCCGGACAATCATAATGAGGTGCGCGCAGACCGAATTCTCGCGTTTGTCCAATTGTAATAGAGTCTATCGTTGATTTTATTAATTATACATAAAACAATTGTACATTATCAAAAGAAAAATAAGGAAGACAAAAAGAGACACAATATTATACAAACACAATAATGATGTCTGTATTATGAGTTTCACGATCGAAGGAGCGATTCGCAATGGCAAGCTCGTCACTATAATTTACATGTTTTACGACGAAATTTCAATTTTCATTCGTAATTGTAGGTATGACTGTACGCTTCCGTCATTAAACGATCTAGATTGGGTCTGTGCAACGAAATATACACTAAAAGAATAAAACGATCAGTTTCATTTTAGACTCTTTCACGAGCGGGTAGACGAAGAAATTAAGAGGATATAAAAGTGCTATAAAATGCAGTTCAATTGCATTAAAATTCAAATACTTTCTTAATTAAACGTGTAATTAAATCGTCTTCAAGTGCTTTCACGCGCTGTATAGCACTGAATTCCAAAAGAACACAAAAATATGAAGCAGCTATTCCGCAGTTTTATTATTTATCCTTTAACTTTATGCGTCGGACGAAATTGTTTTCTCCCGATAATTAACGAAGCAAATTTTTGTATCATTGGGGCTTGAAATAATAAAGGTCGACGTACGGCGATTGCTCCGTCGAAACGAGAAAAGTCTATTGCAATCGGTTTGCAAATACTGGGATCTGGGCCACTTAAAATTGAGGAACGCTACAAAAGCCGAACTCTGGTTTGACGAAAGAATTACTTCCGTTTGGTCGGCGCAACACCGCGGCGCCAACGACGCTTATTGGTTCCGCTGATACGAATGCGTCGGTTACTGCGTCACTATTGAGCAATCAGAGACAGAGGCTTAGCTTCGTGTCGCGGCACCCGATTGTACCACGAAATTGCAATACATTCTCAGTGACACTGTGTGCGTAAAAGAATTAAAGCAACAACTCGTTCAACGACTTTCCGATCGGTAGAGTGTGTGCCCCGACGTCGACGACTCTCACACCACACCGAGATAAAAAATAATTAGACATCCAAGGGGTGTTTCTGTACTTTTTCTTTTTTCATTCGCCGTCGATTCGATAAACTCTCGTGCGAATAAAAACGAAGTTGAAGTTCGCATTGATGTATCGATATTTACGTTTGCGTTTTTACATCCAATTTTTCACGGGGCGTCGGGGTTAATGAGATGTTTGCGCCGAGGAGAAAATCAATGAAGCGTAGGTAAAAAGAGAGGCTCACAATAGACACCTATTATTATTGTTCCTTATACGAGTGATTAGTCTAATCAAGAATACTTGTAAAATATTTGAAACTTTATATATGTATGCGTATATAAAGTAATAGAAATTTACTAATCTCTATAAAATAGTAAAGTAATTACGAGTGATACAATTTTTAATTTAAAAAATCCTCTTTTATTCACACTTTGTGAATTTATACCTAATCGTGGAAATAAATCAATCTTTGATAGTTAAAAATAGTTCTTAATCGATCTTTCATTTTGCTCGATAAAGCTTTTCCTAAATAATTTCAAAATAATCTAGTAACAAAGTTCACTTACTTAAATTTACACTAATGGAGGGAGGGCAAAATATTAAAAATGACACATGTTCAAAGTACTTAAATTATCTTTTAATTTTTCCACATTTTAAATATTTCGTTAGACGTTGTGCTTAAGCTCGTTCCTAACGCTAATTATTTTATTTAAATATTTGTTTGGTGTTATATGCAAAGGTATGCCGAAAGTCTGGCTTTGCAGTGATGCTCGAAATTTTACGAAATCAAAACGCGCCTCGTGTTTATGTTGCTTTGTTTTTGTAATGAAATTACTTGGAAAATGCAATTGCAAAACTGCGAAAAGAAAACTTCTCCTGCAATACGTTTGCGATTGTGCAATATCGTACGTAGATATTTATTGAATGTTATATAAAGTTTCATGATAATGCAACATTAATATTGTAATTTTATAGTACATTGTAAGAAATTGCAACGTTTTTGGGCAGAGAACTTATATTTTCTTCAATTTCTTCGACTTCTTTATGTTGTTCTCTTATCTTCGCAAACCTAAAATCCACTGTGATATATATATATTTTTATGTTATAATTTTAAATTTCATCAGAACTCGCTCAAAATCAAAATATAGTCGAATCGATTTTTAAAAAAAGTAGAAGGTTGTGAAAATTGAAAAAAAGTAGTCACGTACGTGATCGCAAGACATAAATGTAGGGCGAGCGAGTTCCTATAAAATGTAAGAGCGACAGCAATTTCTATTTAACTCTTCGACAGATAAACACCAAAGTATTAAAGGCGAAAAATAGTAAAGTATATAAAAGAAAAGTAACGCGTTGAAACGAACTATGATCATTCATGTATATGATTCTAATGTGAATCTGCCGTGTAGGATTAAAAATAAACTTCAATAGAGGCACTTGGTATCTTCTGTAAGAAATAATTACCATTGCTATTGTTATGTACTATAATCTTTTAAAAAAGAACGATTATTTGTTATTTAAAGAAACAAGAATAATATTAATTATAATTTATATTGATGATGTTGCTATGCATTCAACAATTTTGTAAAAAATTCCTTATGTAAATAGGTGAAACGATAAAAATTTGTAGACTTAGCTACTATTCAATAAAAAAAAAGAATCTTTCGCGAAAGTTTCTTTCCTTACGAAATCTTTGTTCTTCCGCGTTTGGCATTCGTTTGTAAGAAATTGCGTTTTAACGCAGTAGACTACATATGCTTTCTTCCTGTGTGATATAATTACTTCTGACATATAATGTAATGAGCTATGCGATTTATCTCATACGACGGATTATTTTTTTTACCCTCTTTGAATTGTTAATATAATGTCTATACTTGTATATTTTCAAACTCTAATGTAAGCGTCCAAATTTATTGTCGTTATTGTTATTATCATCATAATCATAATCATTATCATCATCATCACCATCATCATCATCATCGCCATCATTATAATTATTATTTTATGGTGGCCATTGTTAAGTTGTAACAACAAATGACTTTATAATACGGATTTCATTATTTTTATTTCAAACGTTGAGATGAAAAGCTCAGTATAAAATATTCTTGCAAATTATCATTAATTCTATTTCATTCATTTGCGTTTATTTATTTCCTAGTCAAACTATTAAAGCGTGAATTACAAAATCGAAAAATACGATTGTTACTTTAAGGGGCTGCTAGTGCATCAACATACAAAAATAAAAAACATTTCGAGTACTTAAACTTATCGTAGACGTAACAATTAATTTACGTTTCAATTTAATTTTTTCCGCAGTAAGAGAAGTATCGATTAAATACAATCTTTGTAATTCGTTAAAAATCTAAGACGACAATTAAGATTTGTTTTTTAATATTCATTTAACAAATATTATTTTTAATTAAAACTGTTCCTTTTAATTTACGTCAACTAGTCAGTTTGTATTTACAATTTTAACGTAATCGATGCAAATCACGTTAGCGAATACATTTTATTAGCATATAATACGCGACACCAAATTTTCATCCTATTTTTATTTAGTAAATACGTGGATAAATAGGCTATAATAGTCGTTATGCGCATTATAGATGTAAAATTTTGTTTGCATTGAATACAACGAAATATTATCGTTAACTCTTGGAGACTGCTACTATAAAAAAAACTTGTCACCTTTTAAATCTGTAGAATAATGAATACCTTTTAAAATAATTCAATATCGAATACTGTAGACGTCTTAGCTTACGTGGATTAACTGCATTAACGTGCTTGTATATTGTGCATTCGTAGCCTCTTAAAATTATTTCAATTTAATGAAGAAATTAAATAAAATATAACTTAATATTGTTATTATTATCGTTAAATTATAGTAGTTTAAGAACTGGCTATTTTAATATAAAACATATTCTCATCTCAGAAGAATTTGTAAAACGAGAGGAAAGATGTAAGAGAAAGAAGTACCGTCTGAACTTTACGAAGGAATCAATATTTCATCCGAAATAGTTTGTTCTCTTTGTTCAAGAAATTGAGCATTACAGTTTAATACACATTCATGAAAATATAAATTTTTCATAAAAAAAACTACGTATTGTGGTAATGTTTATTATACCCATAAATACAAGCTGCAGCAAAGTATGACAGCAAGACAGGACCAATAAATAGAAGATAAAAGGAGAGTTAAATTTCATACGGATCTAGAACCAATCTGCTATAACTAAAAGAACAGCCGACAAATCCTTAAACTCCGTAGCTCTCAGTAAAAGTGCAAACATCAAGTGCAAATACGCTCGAGCCCGTTTCAATAAACCGCATTCTCACAGTGTATTCGTGAATATTTTAATACATAATTACATTCTACGCAATTGAATTCTTACCGAGATGTGTAAATAGCAAACACGTGATAACTTATCACACAGTATCGTACGAACTTATTATAATCATGATGGTATCAAATCGCTATATTTTCCTTGACAGAAGAAAATGATTTACTTTTAGTGTTTAATAAATTTTAAATGAAAATAAAGCACTTTACTACAGCACACATATTTTCGTTTTGCTTTGTTACAAATTTTTATCCGAACACGTCCTTACTCTTCTTAGACGCAAAGCGCGACGCGAGGGTGAAAAATCCGTGGTCACCAATAATCCGAGGAGCGGCGAACGACAGTCGAGATGGAGAGGAGGATAACGTCGGATCGGAGGCGATCAGCTCAGTTAGTTCGCAAGTGAAAAGTGATTCCTCTCTGGTGCCAGACGTTCTTCTGGTCTTTGATGTACGGTACGGGCAGCGAGCAAATAAGGTGATTTCTCGAAGAGTCTGCGTAAACGGGCACCTGTAGGCTGCTAAGATCACTCGTCAATTCCTCGTCGCTCTCTCCGCACTCGTCGTCCCGCTTCTCCTCGCTTTCGTTCGAATTATCGTGATCTACGTAGGCGATTAAGCAAGCCGGGGCCGTGACGACTGTACTCGCGTGCGCTGTTACTTCTTCCAAGATGCCGTTCTGTATGCGAGCTCCTGTGTGCAATTAATATCGGAAGTTTCAGAGGGCGGCTTTCTAATTAACGGTGGGCTTACCAGTTTTCAATAAATAATAATACGACTCGCTATTTAATTTAACGCCGCCTCCACTTGTTGCTCGCCCGATTAATTTATCATATTTTGTAATTGGTGTTCCGGCGAAATACACGAGAATTAAGTATTAAAGCTGCGACTATCTCGGATGAGCTCAACGGGCGAGTATTCCCATAAAAAACATCTTTCGAGCGATGCCTCGGCTTAAATTTTAACTCAACTTGTTTAGTAATATAATTACAACTGTACTTTAATTTGTATTTTATGGCATAACACACCCGGAAAGTGTAAAACAAACGTGTCTTTTTCAGGGCGTATTTTCGTTAAATCATTTTGCAAACATTAGCAAGTTTGCTTTTTATCCGCTGTTGTTGATTAAAAACTGGCAACAGAGATAATAGCTCCGAAAAGTATAGTTTTACCCGTCAGGAGAAGACCCTCGAGAACAACCGACGTTTTCCAGCTTCCCTCTCTGCTGAAATTCGCGATCCATTTTGTTTGCAAGCGAAGGCTTTCGAACGGTCGTCCAGATTTTCGTGCAGTGTATTGTTTGAAAGCTGCTAGAAAAGCATCGGGCCTTGCAAACCAGGAGAATTGAACTTTATCCGGAAATTCGTTTAGCGATATCAACGACTGGTATCTCGAAACTAATTGGTTTATAAATGGAATTATTTCTCGTGGACCGGAATACCATTGAGAAATCCACTTAGCAGGAGTCTGTATAAAGAGACAAAAAGGTTTAAGGTATTTTTATCGTCGTGTATGAGTTCACGGTACAAGTTAACGGTGATACTAACTTTTAATCCGTTTTTAGAATCTAGAATGTCTAAATCCGATCTAACGAGTTGTAACAGTTGTCTCGTGGTATTTATTTCATCCGTGAAAAATCGCTTTAACGGATCCTCTTCTAATTGTTGAACATTCTCCTTCGAGTTTGTCGAATTGGTTATTCGTTGTTCATCGATTACATATCTCAAGTCCTTTAGGGTTTTCGAAAAAGACGAGGTCGATTGCTCGGCCGCGTTTTCTCCGTGAATTTTCTTTTCTTTTCTCAAAATATCTAAAAAGGCATAATTTTTAGGTTAAGTCTGTGCGAACACTGAACGATGATAATTAAAAAACAAAAACAATCAACGTACCTTTCAAATAACTTAGCGTAAATTTAGCTTCCGACCTCTCCCAAGCTCGATAAGCGTTCGCCGGGAGTCCAAAGAAAGCTTGAAGCGAATCCACGTCGTTCATTTTGTCCATAATTATGATGGGATTTTCGGATTCGGCTCTTGGTACGCTTATGTCGTTTCCCAACTTTCGGCGACCGCTGTACACGTCCCTTGACCAGACATTCCTCAGCATTGCTTTTAATGTGCGCATGTCGTATTCGTCTTGCAAAAGTCCACCGTAAACAACGACATCGAGAATTCCCCTGTCGGCCTCCCAGTCGTCGCTATATTTTTTCATGGCGTGTTTCGGATTTTTCCTCACTACTAGTTCGCAAGCTGCTTCTAGATCAGCTTCGCTCCAAGCATAAGCCTTGATCCAACCCTGAGGGACGAACCTAAAAATGTCGATAGTCGCGACGGATATTATTTAGACTCGTTGTTCGACGCGCAAAATAAATTTTATGCAGTTGAGATTCTGCGATTTCATCATCCATTCTGTTAACGCAGACTTAATCTCTAATAAATTTATAAACAATAACGTACTTTCGTCTTTCTTGAAGAATCGCGTGCAGCCAGGAAATCAAAAGTAATTTGCAAGGATCTTTTATCGTAGGTTGACGTTGCTGCAATTGCTGAAGCGATCTTTTAACATTACGCTTGACCCCTTCTGGTGGTTCATAGGCTAATTTTAGACATAAACCAGAGAGCCCAGAATAAAATCCAGTACATTCTTCTGTAGTTAACCAAATTCTTGTATTAGGATTTTTGTGTGTAGTGCAAACCGGCGAGCGTAAAATAGCCTCGAGGCTCGGCAGCCAGTTTAAGGCCAGTTGAAGATTACTCAGTAGAATCCAACTACCCTGCCTTTAGTAATGCGATTGCAATGATTAATTATAGAATAACCGAGATTAGTTTATATTGGTTTTTTAAATTTTCAAATCGAATAGTCAACGATCGTCCTTTTGTCCCAACTACGTTCTTGTACATTATGCATTATATTAAATATGCAAAAGAGAGTTGGATGCAGCTCTTTGAGTTATCTATTGATTTACAATGTGCAGTACTATTTTCTTTTTTTTTCTACATATAGTTGAGATAAAGGGACAAATAAAGCTTTGTTAATTTATTTCTGCAAGCTCCAAATGAATTTCCTTGACTAAAAGCTAATTTTCCACGGGAGTAAATTATACCCGAAGCGAGTATGCGATAAAATCTTTTTATCTTACTTGCACGCAGCTTCCAAGGCAGATTCGGCTTGCGCTACGTGACCTTGGCCCAGAGAAATTTCGGTAAAAGCAGATGCTCGTACCATTTGACGTGACACTAAACCATTAAGCTCCGGTCCAGGGTCGGCGCCAGGGGATAAGAGCAACAATACCGGCTTTGCTTCGTTCTCTTCTGCTATTTGTTTTAAAGTCCAGGAAGGCGGCGTAAGGTTTCGGACTCCTGTGATTTTTATTTATGCAATTTTTCACGTTTAACGAAGCCTGTAAATTAAATGTAGAAAATGGCGAGAAACCGATGGTATTTACCGAGTTGCTGAGCTGTCCATTTACTAAGAGCTGTATGAAGATGTTCAGGGTGGAGGGCTTGGATGATCAAGATTTTTCGGAATTGACTGATATTTTCCTCCGTGTAAATATTAGAAATATTATTCATCCAGTTCAACTTAAATTTATCCGTCATCTGTTTTAAAAATTATCATTAGAAAACATCAAAAAAGATCAAAGGTGTGTAGGTGAAAAAGAACAAAACACTTGCCTCGGGTAATGTGCTGATTAAAGCTTGAACCGCCAACTTCTGTTCCGGTGGAATATAATTAGGAATATCAATTTCAGAGCCTGAGCTGCTAATATATGCACTTTCCCCGTATAATAGAAGATTACGCTCTTTTTCAGGAACCGAAGTCAAAGACATCGCTAAATGTAACGCTAAGGGGAGTCGGTGCTTTCTGTAGACGGCCTTTGTGCAGTGATGAAGTGTTAACATTATTACGCTGAAAATTGTTAAGTTTAATTACTGGCGTTAGGATGGCATTACTTGCATTACTTTCGAGCAGCACAATTTCAAAAAATGACTATAGGCTAAGTCAATTTCAAGAATAACCGTTTTAAATTGTAAACGTGGATTAATTTTAAAATAATTAAATTTTTTAAACCTTAATTAACGACGACGTACTCGTCTACGAATTTCGCAGTTAATGTTGTTAAAATTTCATTGGATTTCAGAAACGTTCTCACAGATTGAAATTTCAAAATAGATAATAAAAAAATCTTATTTTTAAGCTTTTATTTAAAGAAGGAATGTTACGAATTTTTAAATCTGAAGCTATTAGTTAATGAAATTGTTGTTGGAATTATCAGTCCAGATAAATTAAAAGAACTGCACGTTTACTCGTACTGGCAAGTTTTACGTTCGTTCAAAAATCGAGGAAAGCAAATGTCAAATTATAAAGATGAATATAATTACCTTTAAACAAATGTATTCGTTTATAAAATTTTTAATTTTTGCTAAAAGTCCGGTTACCTTCGTGTATTATATTCATTAAAGGTTCAAGCATAAGAAATAGTATTTTTTAAAAAATTGTTTGCACATCTTGAATAACAATTAAATAATAAAATCCATATATAATGATCGAATTAAAAGACACACTATAAAAAGTCTTCTTACGATCGTTCAAGCGACTTTTCTCGATCATCCTTACTGGACGAATTGTACGTTGGCCTTTTGCGTTCTGCCTCTAAAAATATGTCGGTCATAACTTCGGTAGTGAAGACATAGAGGGAACTGAGCGTAGCAAAGGACCTGACGAATTTATTAAGAACGGCGGTGAATTTGGCGAGCCTTTCGTGCTCCTTGCTTCTGTTGACGACGTCTTCGAAGTCACGGCGACTCTCGTCGAGGGCGCGTGCGATCTCCTTGGCCTTGGATTGCGTTACCTCGAGTGTAGCCAAAAGACCGCCACTTTGTTGATTCTGCGACTCCTGCAGAATGTCTTGACCCCGGGCCGCACCTAATTGCACTAGAAGCTCCAATCTTGCAGCCTCCATTTCTCCCGATAATTGCTCCTCCCTCTCTAACGCCGTCCTTCTTCGCTGTTCGACTTCCGGCGTTTCTTGCAAAATAGCCTGTTAATATGTCGTGGATAAGAATGAATATTAATATTTATTTTTGAGAAGAATAGAAAGCTACTCGAATAAGTTGATAATTTTGCAATTCAATAGCAACGAAACTATTGGCAGCTAAAAAATTATTTTAAAAATTCGTACATTATGAATTACTGTTAACCTAATATTTTTCGTCTTCATCTTCTATATTTAAAACTTTCGTTATTTGTAAACTGTACTATTTAATAAATCATATTTCCAATAGTTTCAAATACAAATATATCTTTCGTTTTTATCCGACCAACGTTTATTAATAGTTCTAATTTCAAGTCAGGATTCGACGTCGGCACAAACTTATGTTATTGGTTCGGCTATCGATCGACTGATTACAACCAATAATTATTTTTATTTGCAGAAATCGCTCACTGCCGATAAAAAGCTATATTTATCTCGTGTATCAGCACGTCGAGCCTTGTCCGGGTTCCATGGCTCAAGCGAGCGCTGCGTGCCATGGAAAATTCGACGATTCCAACGCTCTACCTCCAACACTTGGACGTTCCGTTTAATTATATCTGTTCACAAATCCGCTGCTTTATCTACGGATAATCTGTTTTACTTCTACGACTCCTAACCCTCATCATTTCATTTTTATTTTATTATTTGTTATTATTCGTCGGTGCTTGCGCTATTTATCTCAGCCTCTCTCAAAATATTCACATTTTCCTGGTTATGTCACGTTTTAATTTTTGCTTCAAAATTAGTAATTTTCCGTATACGAATTTATCCAATTATTTTCCACTTTGTGAACAAAAAATTTTCTAACGAGACATTAATCGTTTAAAGAAGATGCGATTCACAGAAGAATTTATCGCGATGCGACGAACCTTCTCGATTAATCGCTCGGCTAAACTCCTGCTGCCGGCGCCAAGACTGATTTTGACGACGACAGCGTCGGCTTCTCTGGGTAGACTCTCAAGCAGTCCTTCTTGCCTCGTCGCCAGGAATAAGTGGAACGATTGCTGGGTCGGTAAGACACGCTCTCCGATTCTGAGCGGCCGTCGCCTGAGCAGCGGCAGTAGGATCGCCGGCATCTCGACGATCTCCTCGACGAGGAGCGACTTACCAAACCTCACGGCGAGCTCGACGCTCGTCAGGAAACGTGGATCCCCAGGCCGGGTGATTTCTAGCCGAGTCTCGCCGATGTTTTGCTTTAGCCACTCCACGGCTACGCCCGAGGGGTCGACGAACAGGGGCACGAGATTACCACGCAGTGATCGGGCCGCACCGATCAGACTGTCCGTGTCGATCGGCAAGCCCTGGGCCCGCCACTGCAGTCTGTCCCGTTCGCTTATCAGCAGATCCATCGCGCGCTTTCGCTTCTCGTCCTTCTTTGACGACTGAGACTTTGAACAAGAAAACGTCGAGCACTTCAATCAGCATTGCCAGATACTCGCGAAGGGTATTTTGGTCAAAAATTTCAGATATCATTCGACTAGAAAACTAAAGAATTTAAAAAGCGTTAAAATAAGAAAGGATTAGGAGGTAATGTTGCTGCTTATGGAAGTGGTGGTTTCACAAATGTGAGTTGGTTCCTTGACGAGATTGTATTTTTAAAAATTAAGCGAATGCTTTTCAGGAGCGCAGGAGTTGCTAAGATAATTGATTAAGCAAGTAGCGAGTCAAACCTGGTAAATCAGTAGTGCAGCCGCATTGACAGCCTCTATGCCGATCCTCGTTCTCCTTTCGGTCAGAGTCCGGAATTGCGTTTGCCAGTCGCTGTGCTCGGTATCAAGTTTACCGAGCAAAGCTCGGGCAGTCGCCAGACTGGACTCGGTCGTCTCGATACGCAGTTGCAATTCGGCAGCGCCCCTCGAATGGGCTGCCAGCTCTTCTTGCAGCTGCGCTACTTTGCTCTCAACCGTGTTCAGGCCAGACTCGAGCTTCCCGATTTGCGTCTCTGCAGCCAGGAGTCGGCTGTATTCGACATTTCAACGATACGAGCATTAGAATAGCGTTAACAGTGTGTGCGTTTCTCGTGCACTGATTTACTGGAAGGATTTCTTTAATATGAGAGCAAAAGCAATCGGTAAACGACATTATATACCGTCTTTATAATCTTATTCTAATTGTGTATTCATAAGGACAGTTATAGCAGCTGAACCGTTCTTTGGTTATGGATTCAAGGGAATTTATTGAAATTAACGTTCTTCCGCTCAATGTACTGACTTGGAGAGCAAGCGTTGTTCCCTCTCGAGGGGCGCGACCTGCTGCAAAATTTGTCCGTATTGGTGGTTGGCGAGAACCCAGGCGGCTAAGGGAGCCGCGGCGACGGAGGCCCTCTTGGCGGTCTTCTCCTCGAAACTGTCGGGTTTCTCGTGGATGAGCTTCGCCACGGCGTCGAGGCTTGCCGGTGTACTGCGACGCGCATCCCAATTGCGGATCTCCTCTTTGACGCCGCGTTTCGCCAGGAAGGTTTTCATGCTGTTCCAGGAGGTGTCGCGTATGCCCATCAGTCTGAGCACACCCTCGAGGACGTCGCGTACCGGGGCTGGAGGTGCCCGCAGCGAGCGCACCTCCGACAGAGCGTCGGCGCTGATGCCCGCGACTGCTTGGGCGGCTTGTTCCACCAGAGGTTCAACCTTCCCTAGCTCGTTTTCTATCTCAGCCTGCGGAATTCGAATAGATTTTGACTCGTTGTCTCTTAAATAGAAGGCAGCGGAAAAAGTGCTTCAAAGATATAATTTGGTGTAAGCTTTGAAACAAATTCATCATCCGCAGATCTGATGTTTCCGCTTGAATCAAACAGCGAGAGAAGTGCTTTTTTCGTAAGTAATGCATTTTTTGTGCTTTAGTTTTAAATTGATTAAAAATTTTTATTCGACTATTGTGCATCGATAATTTTAAAATTCGCTTTCTAATAAATCCATGATTTCTGTTTTAAGATCGCGTGCTTTGATCGTGAATACACTGCGACAATCATCTTTTCCGGCATTAAAATATTTGAATAAGTCTTATTTAACAGCAAATAGACATCTGCTTATAGTAGATTATTTGAACCTTTTCCGTTAATACGAGTAAAACAGTTTATCGCGAATAATTTTGAAGAAATTAGATGGATATTTACATACTTTGAATTAATAATTAACGAATCGACTCGTTTAATGCTTAAAAACTGCTCGGAATAACGATGTTTGCGCAGTTCTTTTTAAACAGCACACGCGCAGAATTCATTCATAATTTTTTAGAAAAAAGCTCGTAAAATTTTCGTTCTACAAAATGTGAAAGTTAATTCATAAATCTGAAAGTCGAGTAAATGAGCCCCGCTGCGGATGCTCCTTTATACCTATTTATCGCGAAAAAACGTTTTCTCCGCGCATTCTCTTTCCGATCGTATTTTAATTCTCAATGTTACTAACACGTCTAAAACGGCAATTACCTTTCGACGAGCGAGTTCTGCACTTTCCTGCTCGGTCTCAATCTTCAGAGTCGTCATTTCGCCCCGTTGTCCCGTAGCGCCTCGCATAGTTGCTGTTATTTGCTCGAGTGTGGCGTTAGCTCGTCCTTTCTCAATCTACGTCAGAGACAAGAACGTGAATTCGTATTATTGGAAATACTTACTCGCACACTCACCTCGAGCTCGCGTCCTTGTTTCGTAGCGTCTTCTTCCAACTTAGCTACTCGATCACCAGCTTCTTTTAATCTATCAATGCCAGCCTGTAAGTTGTTCAACTTGTCAAGAATTTCCTTGAGCCACGTTTCGCGTAGTTCTTTCCACTTATGGAGCAGAGCAATAAATCTTGCTGGTACTTGCTGTTGCACGGGAGCACTTAGATGAGCTTCTACCGCTTCTTTGAGTCCGGAAAATTCGTCTTTGACTTCCTTGGACGAATCCTTGTAAATGTTGGCCAGTTCCGTCAAATGGTCCTCGATTAGCCACCATTCGCTCCCTAAACTTTGACCCGTCGTTTGCACGCAATGACGGAGTATATTTGATTCGGATAGATATGTTTCTTTCAAGTCGTTAGCGTCGACGATTAAAGCAACTCGAAGATATTTTCGCAGACCTATTGGAGTCGATCGCATAATTATTAAAAAATAAATAATTTGTGCGTTTGAAAAATTTAATCGCGGAATTCTTTCGTGTAATTTTATCTGTATCGTTGGATGAAAATTTAATTTTCAATCATTCTATTATATATTAAATGATAGTCTAATCGAATATCTTTAAAAATTTGTTATATTTTCATTGCTATATAATCATACTTTTTCAAAAAGCAGATATTTATTCGTATTGTAGTGCTTACGATAATATAGATATTGATCCAAACTCCCTGAAAATTCTTCTCTGGCTGCTAAGTCAGCAAGTGGCGCTACGAGACCTAACAATTCTTCTGTTGTATAAAGTCCTGGTAACTCGCCACTCGCTATTATAGCAGAAACTAAGATACTCATATCGTCTTCGCGCAAATGATATTCTTCGATTAATAAAATAGTTGGAACACCGTCTACACCAGCAGCTTGAACTGCACTTTTCACTGACGCTTTTCCTTTCCCTTTAAATAATTTTTACATTTTTATAATTAGTTACTGTTAGCGACTAAATATTTCTGTTGATAAATATGTGTATGTACCAGGTCCAGAATCGATAAGCTGTAGAGATGTAAGAACGGAAATGATTTTTATTGCCGATCTTCGACCAGCACCTGGACGTCCAATTAAAAGTAATCCTTTTTGTTCGCAACCCAAGGCCCAGCTAATGCCTATAATTTTAATAAAATTTAATAATTAAAAATTTGAAATAACGTTTTGAATGTTTTGACTTGTCAATATATTTTAGTAAAGCCTATCATTTACCAGCTACTATTTCTAATAAATACGACGAAACATTTGTCGACATAGAGTCTCCTTCTCGAATACATCTTGTTACTGCATTTTCAACTTCAGTTTTCCAATGTGATTCTGATAGTGAAGTTAATCCAGCACTTGATCCTTTCCAAATATATACTTCAGCATCAAAATTAGTACCCGCTGCACTTCGAGAATTAATGATCATTTCTAAACGTCTTTGTTGTTTCATAAATAATCTGTAATTGTAAGAAAATAAGACAATTTGTATTTATCATAAATAAAATTGTTTTAAGAATAAATTGTTTACTTTGGTCTAAAAAGTCGACGAGAAGCATCTATTAAGTAACCCGTGATATCGGATTCATTTTCAGGCTCTGGATAATATTTTAAAGAATCAATCCACAGGATTAAATCTTTCAATGTCCATTTAACAGATGATTCATTTGTAAAAATTTCATTAAATGCTTCAAGTATTATTGGAGACATTTTATCAATCCATTTTGTTACCAATAAATCATTGCCTTTTAAAGATTCTTTGAAATGCAATACTAAAATTGCATCTAAATCTCTCGGTTTTTGAACTCTAATGTTTAAAATATGCGTAGAAAGAAATAATTACGTTTCATAAAAAAAATTGCGTTGAAATATTCGCCGTACTTACGGTAAATAATGTGAAGCTAATAATGAATCTAGTCTGGGATGTATTTTTGTCGAAGAATCACCAGTACTTAATATTATTACAGGTATTTTAGCGAATTCTAAATCGTCTTCGTAAAATCCCCCTTCTTGTATCAATTGTCGAATTAACTCCTGTATAATACAAAATAAATATAGCTAATTGTAATTAATTCCTTTTTCAAGAATCATCGTACCTGAAAACTGTTTGAAGCTAAATGTAAATCTGTTACAACTAGAATCAAACTTGATCCGTTTTTCGGTTTATATGTTCTACCATCTGATGATAAATCCAATTTAATACACGATTGTTTTAATCTATTAATTAAGTCTTTTGGACCGTATAACGATGATCCCTTAACAACCAGGATCGCCTCGTCAGATTCACTTTTCATCAAAGTCAAAATTATAGATAATAGCGAATTTTTCCCACAACCGCTTGGTCCCCGAAGTATAACAGCTTGTCCAGATTTAATCCAAGGTAAAGCTGCACTTACTCCTCTTTGCATGGATCCTTGTGTATCACATTAATTTTTTACTAAAGAAACAGTTCAAAATAATTCAAAAAGTACAAGTTAAGTGTTATAATAACCTGATAGATACATGGGTCCATTTTCGGTGTTTATTGTTTTTGCGTCAACTGTGAAAGGATCCAAAACATCTTTTTCTTTGTTATACAGGGCGTCATAAGGGTATTGAGAGTCCGGGCACCTGCACAGATTATACGTTTATTTTAATATTTTTTATAATTTCGGCGTAATACTCATAATTAAGAAACTTTATTACCAAATGCCAGAGAGTTGATAAATTTTAAGAGCCAAGTCAGTCTGTAGATTCAAGCTCTCTATTTGGCCAACCATCGAAAGTAATAGCGCGTAAGTGCAATGCGTCTGAGTATCCGCATTTTGGAAATGCAATAATGCGGTGCGTAATAAGCCCGAGGCAGATTTTTGTTCCTTCTTTATTTTTAAAACCTGTTCGACGACAGAGCAAAGGTGACTCTTGATAAAATCAATCGACACCGATGGAATATTTTGCGTAATATTACATTTAATAAGAACAGATGTTGAAATCCCTCCAAGATAAATGATTCCTAATCGAGAAACTGTCGCTGGACTCGCACCAGATAATTTATGCGATTCGAATATAAACCTAGAATTTACAAATTCAATCGGTAACACATTCGACTACTTTTACATTTTAAGCGTTGTCATTAATTTGAAAATACCGTGTTCCAGCTCCTAATTTCATTCCAACTCCATTAGGCAGGGTTAGAATACGATTATCGTCTAAAGCAGAATTTAAAGCTTCCGCCCATTCTGGTTCTACGTCGCCGTTAAAAATTATCCACAGCGGCTTATCATTAGAATTCGAAATAATATTTGATATTAAGCCTTCCTTGAATTCCCTGAAGTAAAATAAATTCTTGCGTTATCCTTAAGTTTGATTGTTTTTTAAATTCCCGAAGCAACCCTTATAATTAAATCACACTATTTTGTAAACAATTTTACCTTGTCTGAGAATTAACGATTCCGAATAATTTTGACTTTGAAATAGCCCCTGGATAGATTTGAAATTGTTTCACAGGCTCCCCAGTTTTCGATAGACTCTCCGCTAAAATTTTAATGATTATAGATTTTCCACATCCTGGAGGCCCTACAATGGCAACTCCACTTCTGTTTTTTAACTGATCGTTTAATTGAATACATCTGCTGATTAGATTTTTATGTAAGCCTTGAGTTTTACATATACTTGTTAGAATAGACTGTAAGTTTTCTTTTCCTTTAATAATATCATCTGGAGATAAATTGGTGGTTGGGAATATGTCATTCAATAACGATAAAAACTTTGGCAAATCTTTCTCAACCAATTTCGGTATTGTAGATATATGAATTCCCGTCAGCATTCTAAAAATTACAATGTCCGTTGTAATTTCAATCACGCATATATATTTATATAAACTAATGTTAAATGTACAAATACGATAATAAATTTCAATCTGACAATATCCGTACGGATAATTCGTTTATTATTTAAAAAGTTAGAGAGAATTTTTATGAATATTTACGTTTAAAAATTAGTTCGCTATTGTTTGTACATATTTCAAGTAAGTTCATATACAAAAGTTATTAAATTCAATTATATATGTATTTAAACAAACCGAATAAACCAAATAATGACTTTTTATTTTTAACAAAGACATATAAATAATTCGATGAAATTCGAAATTTATGATTTTCAAATTTTTGAAACAAGAACTAATGCATAAATAAGTAATTAAAGTTTTTTTACTACATATTAGCAATTTTTTATGCATTAAATTTAGATCTGAAGCGAATACTAAGTATTATACAAATGAAAAAGCACCGGTTAATGCATTTTAAATAAATAGATAAATAGCAAATAAATTTAAGATTACGCATTTAAGATGTCGCGGCAAGCATAGCAATAGTATAATATAGTAAACCTGTTGTTTTCACAAATACTTTATGAGTATTAAAATAGAAATAGCCTAGTTTTAAGGTTATTGCTGCAATTTTTTGAAACAATTAAGTATTGGTTACATTTCAGTATTTATCAATTACAGAGGATGCAATTACAGGACCTGATGGTAATGTGCAATTGAAAAAGCAAAGCGAGATTCAAATAAGGAGTAACCTTGAACTTTCGTTCGATTCGCCACTATCTCGAGCGGACGAAGGGATGGCATTTAAAACTGATCGAAGTGCTCGCAGCCCCCAGTCGTAGTGCGGCTGCTTAGACAATAATTTCTCGGCAGTGTCGAAGCTCTCGACCAACTGGTTAGCCAATTTCGAAACATTCGCAAAACCGGCACACTCGAGCAGTGTTCTGACGATGTTGGTTTTATTGGGGTGCGCCATTCCAATCGGTCTGAACAGTCTTGCCAAGGAGTCGGGCAGTTTCCGGCGGCCTCCGTAATCATCCCCGGCGGGATTCATCGTAACGAATAGGCAACAATTCGGGCTCACGGGAATTTCCAAGCCTCCCAAATTCACGTTCGACATTCCGTCTCGAACCGCCGCTTGCAATGGTCTGATCAACATAGCCACTGCACTCATCGTGCTCTCCTCGAGCCGATTAAATTCATCGAAGCAGCCCCAAGCTCCGGCTTGCGCCAAGCCGCTTAAAATGCGACGCATGCTGCCGGAGTCCATCGCTGATTGAACAAAAACCCATCAACTGTAATAACGCGATCGTGCAAACGGATTTAACGAGTTTTTAAAACAGATAAAACCTTCGTCGCAGTTGAACACGAGGACGCGACGGCCCAAAATGCTTCCCAGGGCCTTGATGCTTTCGGTTTTGCCTGTACCGGCGGGTCCGGTCGGGCTTCCTCCGAGTCCCAGCTTCATCGCCTGAGTAAGGGCGAGGTAACATTTTTCCGTTAACGGAGTTCTTACAAGATTAATCGCAGATCCTTGGTATTCGAAGCAGTGGAAAAATTCGGCTTTGGCACAGCGTATGATGACTCCACCAGCCTGCAACAAACGTCGTTTTCGTTTTAAAAACATTCACCGCTCGATGAATTCAATAGCGAGCAATTTTCCAGGGAAAATAATGCGCAAAATCTAGGCCGTGTCCAGGTGACTTTCAATTTACGTACACTCTTGTAAGTTCTAAGTTGACGATTCCAATTCCACATGAGTTTCTCCTTATCCGCAATTACTTTTAACAGGCTTCGAACGATGTAGAGGTGATGCACCGTCTCGAGCAATAAATTTTTTACTTTCAGAGATATCAATTCATCTCCCAGGCCCTCTAAGCTTCTGTATCGCGCTCTCTGACTCTCGAGGTATTTGAGCAATTCTCTCAAGCCGGCGACGTCATCTTCGATAGCCATTTCGCATCTTTCGGTGAATCGAATTCTTTCGCACAAAAGAAGTATTTGCGTTGGGTACAGGGCGATGTTTGGTGTTTGTTCTAATAAAGAATTATTTAAATTTTGCTGCAGGGCATTTCGTATACTTGCTTCTAAGGTCACCAGCCACTTTGGAAACGGTTCGGAGAGACTGATTTTTTCAAATAGTTGAAGCTTCTCCCCCTCCGGAGAAATGATACTCGTTATGCAACCGTTCTCCTTTTCTGTCGAATCAACTCCTTGGTATAATTTTGACAGATGGACGTCGAGTCCTTTTCCTTTTCCGGATATTAATTCTAGTAGATCGTCGTCGCTTAAAAAATACAGTCTTGGGTACGAGGATCTTTTTTCCTAGAATTACTATGGCACGTTATAAAAGTACGTTCGAGTAAAAGCTGGCGAAAACGTAAACGTGTAAGATCTCACCTCTAAAAAGTCATCCAGACTTCTTTGGCACCTGTCCATTAAGTCTTTAAGGTTTGAAAGAGCATGAAAGGGTAAGTTTTTTAAAGATGGTATTTTTGGATCTCTTGAAATCTCTCCCATAAAATACCTGTAAAGTAAAATTTTTTTAACAATTCCAACTCTGTTACGTTCCTCGAGGACGAGAAGTATTAACCTGAATTCTTTATCGGCACGTGCCCATCTGCCAGAGTCGCTCGGAGCGCCACCGCTACCGTACACAGGCTCCAAATAAATCCATTTTCTTTGGATTATACTTAATAACTTAATACGCTCTTCTAATTCTCGCAGAGCAGCTTCGCATCGAGATGCTCTTGAAGCGAATCTGTCGTACCCAGGTGCACCTCTCGCACCCTCCAATATAAGTCTGAACTCCTCTTCGCGTAATTTTTAAATATTAATTTTTAACGTTTTTATGGAACAGATTTTTATAAGCAGATTTATCTATGATAAAAATTTACCGGCTCTTGCTAACAACATACTGTAGTCCTTAACAACAGAGATCCCTTCGTTTTTACTATCCTTGGAATCTTGCAGTGGCAGCGAGGTGAAGCTCTCCCAAGCTTCTAGTTCCACGAGAGCTTGTCGAATACCACTTTCGGCTGCAGCGCGTTTCGACATATCCTGTAAAGCCCTTGAATAATAGTTTTAGTTGCTCCGGAAATGGTGCATATTTTCTTACTAAATAATAGCGAACCTTAATCCGTTCGGCATTTGCTTTGATAGATGACACGCGTTGCAGTAAGTGGCCCAACGTTATGTCACCCATACGGTTTACTTTCTGCAGCTCCAGAATTCCCTTCAACTCGTTCCAGTGTTCTTCCACGAGTTCCTCGCCTCTCAGCAGTTGTATCCATTCGATCGATGCTCTCAAGTCTGTTATTCGACGATCGATGTAAGAGTTGGCTACTTCCTTGATAGGAGAATCTTGCAACGACTCCTCGCGCTGATTTTGCGAGTGCAGATGTATTTGACTCTCCCAAGAATCCAGCCAATCGTGAAATTTCGCTAATCGGCGTCTGGCCACAGTCCACTCTTCCTCCTCGTGTCTCTTCAGCTCTTCCACAAACTCACCTTGAAATTTGCAGTTTAATTCTTCAGCCTCCAGTTCAGCCTCCATCTGTGAGACTATCTTATCGTCGTTTGCGAAGATTTCCTCGACGGGTAAATTCAACCTCTTGCAGTCGCTTATCAGCATATCTCTTTGTTCCGAAATATTAGTCCATTTTTCACGCATCATTTCGATCCAATCGTTAGCGAGCACTTCTGGCCTCGCACTCCATTTTGCATTCCAGCGCTCTTGCTCATCGTGAATAGCCAGTACTTGATGCCGCAAATTCAATTTTGCTTCCTCTAGCTGATGGCGCATCACTCCGTGATAACTATCCATGCGATCTTTCAAACTATCCCATGCAGTGTGAGCATTACTCAAACCTTCGATAAAATAATTAAATGAGTTAGCTCGAGTCAACGAACGTTAAACGTTTGTTGTACGGCATGTTTTATAAAAATGTTTATCTACCTTCTAGCTTCTCTCTATTCCAGGCTGCTAAAACTCTACTCAATCCCGTAACGTCTTCTAGTTCTTTCGCAATTTCGTCAGATTGCTTTTGAATGTTTGAATAAGCCTCGTAAGCTTCCCCAATCTCTTCGATAGTACGTGCGCGTTGAGATAATTTTTTCGACGCCGACGATAAAAAGTCCACGATTGAGATTAAGCGCGAAGACGCCTCTGCTCGCAAATCCAGCGCCAATCGCTCCCAGGATCTTTTTGTTTTAAAAATAAGTAACGCAATCTTAACATACGTGAAAATTGTATTTTTACCTGTGTTTATGAGTGTATTTATAATTTACCTGCGAGACAAAGATTCCAAATCACTTCTTATAGTTCCAGTGTCTACGGTCATGCATAATATTTTTACTTCGCTTGCTCTCAATTTACTAATCTTGAAAAATTCGTTGGACAAACACGGTTTAGTATAAAATTGTATGTAAAATATAAAATAAAAATTATTTTTAATATTTTTTTTATGCAACGATTTTTAAGTCGATGAAGATTATTACTTCCAAAGTTTTAAAATTTCCTTCCGAAAAAGAACGCTAAGCTAATAAAAGTCACGAGTGCAACCACCAGAACATTGACTTTGAGATACCGAAAAATCGATAAATTAATAATGCATTTAAAATTAGCAAAAGCGAATAATTAGCGAGATGAAATTAATCGAATTTTACCTCTTGTGCCCATTGCTTCGCATCTTTAAACGCCCTTTCCCAATCCTGGGGCTGCTTACCCTTTAATCTGAAATTAAAAACCAAAAGATCAAAATTTACCTTATATTACGCGCTAGACTTTAATTCGCTGTACAGCACATAAAATCGAACTTTTGAACTTACGTCTGACCTATATCGATTGTTGCGGGAGCAACAAGAGACAGCCACTTGACTCGGAAGCTTTCGAGCGCGTTAAGCAATATTTCTGCCCCTTTGTAAACCCCTCCAAAAAAATAGGAGCTTTGCGGTACAAGAGTCTTAAAGTGGCCATCGACTTGCTCGCCGACTCCACGAAAATTCAGTGGAATCGCCAGAAAACGACGAATACTCAAGTAGAGCTTTGTGCGAATGTCCTCGAGTTTCGGCTGCCACTGCACGGACTTGTCACGGAACGTCAATTCGATTCGTATTTCTGGCAGCTTTTTTATCAAATTCGGCAAGGCGGCCCTACAAAAAATTTATTCGCACATTTGCAATTTGACTTATTATTTTGAATTAATTAATCTTCGTAAGCTTTTTGCCAATTGTGCTTCACTCGTTTAACTGTATCTAATGAAGCAGCCAGTTTCGATTGCTCATACACATTTTCGCGACATTACCTGTAAGCTATTCCCAAGGCTTTCAGCAACTGACGATCCCAGTGAACTTTCCATGCCGTTGTATTTCCATATATAGTCTCCACCGAGCTCACGATTTCTTTCATATTTTTCAGAGTGTCCTTCCACACTTTTTGATTAGTTACCATATTAATAGTCTCCGCTTTTAACAAATTCGTAACTAAATTTCGCAAAGCCATATGTTTGCCGGCAAGTTCGGTATTTTGCTGTGCAAATTTTTGGACCTAATTTTAAAACGTCATTATTATTACAAAGAGAAAAACAAAAATTTATTACAAACTATGGTTTGTTATATCGAAATTTCTCCTTTCCTAGTTCAGGTTCTGTCCGCGTGTTCGATTCATTGGGCTGCATTCAAGCGTTCAAACGCGCTTCGATTTCGAGAAGTATTTTGTCAAAATTTCGAGTTGCGTTCACTCGTTCAGCCCCGCGTGCTTATAACGCAGTAAAATGGATTTCCAAAAAACGCCGTTCTTAACTATAAAAATGTCGCTCGGTATATTTACCAGCTCCCTGAGTCGGTTGGTATAAACGTCGACGGCCCCTGGGTCCGACCAGACGACCCCGGACTGCTCCCGCACAGCCCCGGCCAACTCGAGGGCTGCGGCGAGCATCAGCGGACGCAGGGAGGGTATCATTCGATCCCCAATGGTGTTGTGGAAGTTGGCGATCTGCTGAAGCGCTCTGGCACGGCCCGTCAGTGCCGAGGCACGCAGCACTAGATCCTTGACTTCTCGGGGTAACTCGACTCCCTGACCGGCTAGACCGCGTCCTTCGCGAATCAACGTTGTCAATCGTGGGTCGAAGGTCACCCGCATCATCTTCGCTCCGGTCAGCTCCACCACTGCGCTGTCATGGCCAAGGGTGAGTTCCTTGCTCAACACGGATTCTCGCGTCTCCGTCACCTCGTGAAATATGTGTATTGAGCTATAAGTCGTTGCATCGCGACTGATTGAATTTAAAAAAATCGTGCTTTCGATTTAATGCCACGCCCTCGCCGGTGATTAACAAAACTCATTCGTCACCTTATTATCGTCATCATTATTTGTGGTTGTACACATATGCCAATATTAAGAGATTTATTTTCTGGTAAGCATTTCGCGTTTTATCGCTTTTTCTATTTAATACTATTGCCAATAGAAACTATTAATAAAATATAATTACTGTAAAGTAAAATATATCATAGCTTACTAATTGCAATTGTCAAGATAGAGTTTTATTGCGTTAACTGGCATCCGCATACTCAACAATACTATTTTTATCAAGAAGTATTTTTTACTCGACTTCTTACCCAATTTGTACTCGAGTGCAATGGTAAAAGAGTTTGCTTGTTTTTTCTCACGAGTAGCGTTAAGAAATTATAAAGAGCATTCGAAATACTTCGCGACGTGTCGTCGCTACCTTAAGACGCAATAAAATCTTTTACCCATGTTTCAACGAGTTCTTGTCTGTTCCTTTTTATTTCCTCGAGAGCACTCGTCAGCTTTTTCGACATCTCGTCGAACCCTGGAAGATCGTCGAGCAGTTGTTTGCCGAGTACGTGCAAGCCTTCGAGTCGATGCACAGATACCGTAGCCATCCCTACATTTTGCAGAATTTCGGGCGTATCCAGCAACTCTTTCGTGTCCGGTCCTTGCAGACATGCATCTTTAATTTAAACATAAATTCTACTTTGAATATTCCTCGACAAGTAGCTTTTTTATACCGAAATCAATTTCAGTCGTCGCTTTCAATCGCATCGTTTTGCTTGTTACGTTTGCTTAATATATATATATAATTAATTATTACGTTTGCTTAATATATAGATAAACAGCTTAGGCGGCGTTTCAGTTAATCAACTCTCCGTAACGAGAAAGAAGTAGCGTCGCTTAATACTTTACCGATGAATGTGGAATAGGCGGACAAAAACAATTGTCGCTCGGCAGTAAGAAGATTCTTTATCGCTTTCCTCTTCACCAGCTCGTTGTATCGACGAAATTCAGTCTCCACAACGTACGGGGTTTTCGCATTAGTAATAAGCGCCTGCAGCTTCATAGCGACGCGCTCTTCGACAGGTGCGAGGCTATTGTGCAACTTATCCGTTAATCGATTCCACTCAATATCGTTTTCGATTTCGAACAATTCTGCCAGACAGATAATACTATTAAGTTCCAACTTAATATTCGCTTTAAATCAGCCTGAAAGGTTGGTAGTCTATTTCTTACCTTCGACGTTATCGAATCTTTTGAATAATTCATCAACGGCTATATTTTCTCTTTCCTCTTCACTCAATAACCTCATTAACTGCCGATTCTGAACTCGAATTTCTTCTATTTCCCTGAAAATTGCATTTTATAAAGTACATCTATTTTTAACATTTTCCAGAATGGCGTGCGTAAATTACAAGTAAAACTTATATGCGATAATCACTTTAATCTAATTCCAAAATTCGTGCATTTTTCGGGTTTGTAAGGTTTTCCTCTCCATGGATGCGGTGGATTGTGAGGCCAAAACAGTTCCGTCATCCGCACGGACATGGCTACCCACTTCTCACATATAGAAGCTCCCATTTCAAGGGCTTCGTCTTTGACTCGCCGTATTGGTAGAGCCTAATTGCGAGAACAGATAAAAATTTATGTGCTTTGTTATATTATTGTACCCACGAATGTGATTTTTGTCAACATTGCGACTTACGTTTCTTATTAAAGTTTGAACTAATTGCACTATTTCACTTCCGACGATTTCGAGCAGAGACTGCATACGCTCTTCCGTATAAATTGGACCTTTGAGTTTCCATAAATCGTCTAAATATCCGGATATAGAATCGATTATTTCCTCCGCCAGCATGAGCCCGTCCCTGTTTTCCGTGAAATTAATAATAAAATTAACAGTTTCGTTTGATTCGCGAAATCTATCGAGTTGTATCCAATTTTCCTTCAATATTTTCAATAAAATTATTTTGCTGTGACAAGTTTTCAAAAAAATTTATTTAATAACGCGGAGAACAAGGCCTATAGAAAAACAATTTTACTCATTGAACGTGAATTTATCAGTTCATTAATCCTGTATTTGAGGATTCAACGTTGATAAAAATAAAATAAAGTAGGTAACTTTTCCGACGGCGATGAAACTCTAAGAGAAGTTGAATTTTTCATTTTCTTGCAAAATCCACAAGCGGAATTTCATTTGTTAATTAATTCCATAATTGCGGATTGTGCAATTTGATATTGCAAAGGAAAATCGTTTGAAGGTGAGCACAATTTTTGAATAAAGAGCTTACGGCAGACTACGACAATAAGATAAGAAGCAGGGAAAATGCCACAATCTAAAGAATAAAATTACGAATGTTTGTAACTCGGTAATGAAGTTTCGAATCGAAAATGGATACGCGAGGAAATTTTATTAAAATTGCGAGTATAAATTATGTTAGCAGTTCACAGCGGCGAACACGATAGATTTTAATTTATGAAACTAGAACCCGATGCTGCTGTGCATTTTGAAGAGGTTCGATTTTTGCTCTCGTAGCACGCGATATCGATATCGCAAAACCTAAAATCAGTTTGCAAATAGGAAAGACCGAACCACCCCATTAAAGCATTATTCCCTGCTCTTCGCTCGTTATTTATAGTCGAGAAAAAAGGACGGGAAGCAACCTTGCGACAGCCACGCTCTCCATCTCACGACGAATGCTTTTCAGAAAGAGTACGGCCTGCTCGTAAAGTTTGCTCTCCGCCTGGGTCCTCGCACTGGCCGCCTTCTCGTGCATGAACGACTCCTCCTCGACGAGCGAGGACACCGCCTTGGGCCCGAGGAGCTCGTGCTCGAGCTTCTGCAGGAAGAGCGAGTCGATGCCCGCGGTCTTGAGAGCCGGCCTCCAGACTTGCCGGAGTGCCTCTGCGAGCGAAACCGCGCTGTTTTTGCAGACCGACGTCACTTGCACGACGTCGTGGAAGTTCGCCTCCGTCACCGACGAGTCCGAGATCTGTATTTGCACGTTTTAACGTTTAGCGGTGCTTGCGTTTCGCCCGCGCTCAATGGGTTGCGGTGCGCGCGGAGTTATGTGCACTCTAGACGCAACATTTTACTCTAGAGTTGAGCTGCGGCTGCATACCTACTCCGTCAGATTTTATCTTTTGTTTTCAAGGCACATGGAGTGCATTAGCGGTTGAGACTAAAACTGAAAACTTAAAGCTAACCGACGCTGCTAAGTAAGTCGAGGAAAAATGTTTTTAAATATTATCCTCGAATGATGATATTATTTCGGTTCAATATTTATGCTTCTCTCACGAGTAAAAAATACTTGATTAATTAATTGATTAATTAATGGCTCACGTTTCAAGAAGTGACGAAAACAATTGTCTAATAATCTAACGCTCATTTGCAAATACCTTTTAGTCTATTGAATTCAGCAATGAATTCAGTGATGCTATTTAATATAAATAACGCGTGAATTGAAATGCAATTTAGAATACTATGAATGAAATAAAATCACTCGAATTCCATTCGCATAATTAATTAATATTATTAAATTAGATATGATTATTAAAATTGAAACTCTATTATCATAGCGGCTTAACTTGCATTATGCATCGTTCGGAATTGTTTGATTCGTAAAGAGACTTTTGAAATAAGAATGGTGACTTATTAAATATGAAACTTCTACTGCAGTTTGAAAATATATTCAGACAAAAATTAGATTATAACTTTGGTAAATAATGTTTATTATGCATTGAATATCGTTACGATTAAAGTAGAGTATTGGCTAATAATTTTATTCACAATACAAAGATAAATTTATGCAGATGATCTTGATACATACAGTTCAAGGTGAAGGAGAAAATTAAACGGTATTAATTACATTTTTTATGTATCACATAGTAAATAAGTTGATACGAACAAGAATGTGATATTGAATCGACTTGATATATTCATAAATTATAAAAAATACATGACTATTACTAGGGACATTTAATTTGCACTTATTGCTTATTTTACGCCGTTGTGTTTTATCTACTTTAGCATATTGAATAAATATAGTTGAAAGTTGTAATTATAATATCATAATATTGTATTCATTACAAGGATATGTAAAGATAAACAATAAATTTCAATAAGAAACTAAAACAACTAATTTATTTTTATGTTAAACAAATTCCTTAAATAAAAATACGCAATTTTCCTAATAATGAATCATTAATATTTTTAATGTTTGTGATTTTATGAAGTTCTAGAAAATATTAATATATAACATAAATTATACAAAATTTTCAACACGAATATAAATTTTAAGCATATTAAAATAGTTTGAAGCCTTTCTGATTTTTACATTAATATCAAATTTTACTAGATCACAAACTTTTGTAAATTTATATAAAAAATATTTGTAATTAAAAATAGTCTTCTGGATAAATTTTGATACATTTCATTTTGTAAGTTACAAGATTACGTTGAGGTTTTTTTTAATTATTTGGAACGAACAGAAGTTAATAAAAAATAAATATTATCTGTGTAACTCGAGCTTTTTAATATATTTTTGCTAAATTTACAATTTCATAAACGCATAATTGGAATCACATTTTTTCAATGGAAATTTCAGATTTTAAACGCATGTTCTAACGTTTGTAATAATAATGTTTGTTCTCAAAAATATATAAAAGTTTCAGATCAAACAACTGCATACCTTAAAGAAAAAAGTGCACGGCGTATTTTATTTTATCTATATGAAACAGAACTTTCAAAGAAGAAATATATTTATTCTCTTATGTTTTTTTTCGTTACCAAGTTTAGAAATGACTTGTCTTTGAAGGCTCCAAATTTTCATCTAATTAGTAATGTAAATATAATTATTTACCGTGTACTGACTCATCATGTATTATGCATAATTTTCTTCAGCAACTCCAAGAATAATTTAACCCCTTTAGTGATTCTAAATATCGGTAATTGCTATGTACAGTGATCATTAACTAGATATAATCGGAAGAGCTTACGTAAGATATTTTAAGTGAAGGTCAGCTAAAAGCATATTATTTTAGATAATTTTCATCTTTCGCGTTATTCAAAGAATACCAAAAACTATTACACATTATTATTATATAAATTTTTGAATATCATACTTTCATTTTTTTAAACCCGGAATCACAAATAATTATTGAAGTAATGTATAATCGATCGGTAAGGACTATTGATAATTTCTCATTAATCGCAACAGAGTTTTTCTCAATCTTGCACTTACCTTAAAAAATACTAAATTATTACCACCTAAGGATAATTCATTCGTCAATCTAACACGAGTTGCTGAATTCAATAATAAAGGAGTGGCGTAAAGTGTTCGACATTTTGCTTGATCCAGAAATCTTTCAAGCAAAAACATTTCACTACTTTCCAAGTCATCTTGCGGGGAAACACCAAAAAAGTTATGGGCCGTCGAAATGATGAAACTTTGCCTCCTATCGATTTGGACCATTTTTGCGATCTCGATTCAGCGAGCAAACGTTAAGCTCCAAACTTAATGACATTTATAAACAATTACTTGCGGAAAACTCCCCGAGCATCGGTAAACGTCAGGAGAACAACGGGTACAACACAACAATGTTTGAACGACAATGCGATAATTCGAGTACAGCCCGTATCCATGACAACGCTTAAGTAGACAACAACAAAACACTGACCGGCATCTCTCTACGCACACATGCTTGAGCGTAACAATTACTCACCGGTTGCGTATATACATTGTTTTGGCTTTCTAAAGGCTAAGTTTTTTTTGTGCCCTTACCTGCTCAAACCGAGTACTGATCTCGATGTGCATTCATTATTCAACTGGACAATACATCGAGTGGTGGTGTACGTCTCGACATTCGTGCAAAATTACGTTTTCAGAATAGAGACGCAATTTTGTGGATTTTAATATTTTCGAGCGAAGAGGAAACTTTTTTCATTGCAGACGTCATTGTTTACGGTAGAATTTGAAAGTTTCTATGTGAGCTTGCCAACTTGAGCTACATGTTTTATCTGTTAATGGGAAAAATAGATTTCGAGCCTGAAACTATTATGTATTAATGTATTACAGATTAAAATAAAAGCTTAATTTTTATTTTTTTAAATTACTATATTTGAGAAACTGCATTAGAGCTTATAATTTGAGAATACGTATAACTATAATCCACTTTTCACAAAATGAAAGCCTTCCTTAATAATTTTCTTATCTGCAGTCTCAAAGTTGGATTATATCACTTTTGTATCGAGAGTTTCAATAATGTTTTGTTAACATATTAAGGATAGTTGTAACAAGAATCAAACGAAGATTGTTTTTCCTTAGGTGAGTCATTCAAATTAATGATAAATTTAAATTCCACGCAGTAAATCGTATTGATAGAAGCTTAAACTGTTTCATCTGAATAATTTAAATGTAAAATTCAATCCTATGAAAATGATAAAATGCGTTGATTTATGTTCCTTCGCCACTTATTTTTTGTACTTGTTTCATAGAAACCCGAAATAAAAATACTATTTAATTTTCTGTAGGCAATTAAATAAAAATATTTCGGTGTTCTCGTTCCTTTTACGACAATATAACGAAGCTGTTGACCGCGCGAGCGTGAAATTTGTTACATTTCAACATTTTCACAATTAGCTTTCTTATTTTTCGTAAAATATGCTGGACGCATGCGTCGTTTTTTAAAGAATAATCCTCTTCTAATCGATGTAGACCGCATATATGAATGCGAAAATGCCTCTGACAATAAATCCATGCACGAGCACACATTGGACGAGGTGTTGGCAGTAGGATAAGCGCCGATGTTGTCGACCATGAATAAATATAATGAAAATTTGCATCGCAGCTGCTGAAAGGTGCGCGCGCCCGATCCGCGCATTCTTTCAGTGAAAAGCGCACTATGATCAGTTGAATGACAATGCATAAATGGAGGCTTATAATTTTATAATGCGACCAAGAACCTCTTCGAGAAGCGTTTGGCGGAGACCTACGTTTTTAATTTCATTCGCGTTAGAAGATCTTCCTGTGAAATCAGTCTGATTATCGAACTGATTTCAATGGGATAACATTAATCTCGAATCGATAAGTGGGATTACCAGGGCCAATCAGATTCTTATAAATATAGTTTCCTGCTTTTCATTTTTTTCTGCCATTTTTGTGCGCTGCTCGTTTATCTTATCGGATACTCGTACGTAATCGAATTTTTAGAGCTAAACAGTAGCGTGTATTTTTGAAAAGAGAATTGGAAATACGAGCTGCTGAGTTGAGAAAAATTCGTCTCGCGTTATGTACGCTTCGCGCATTTTCAGTTTGAGAAAATTGCAAAGAAAACGAAAATTAAGATTTCAGCGTAAAGCTTCCAGATACGAGCCAACTTCTGGTCTTCCCCTCGACTCGATCCAGGGTCATTCTCAACTTACGGACACGTGGTTAAATTGTGTCATTATCGAGGCGAAAAATGGAAAAACAGATCGAACGCAATGACTCTGTAAAAGTAAGGCGCCGTAGCCCCGCAATAGATCACAAGCTTAATTCTTATCTGAAACGTAAAGAGCGTTAAAAGCGAGTTAGATACAGCGTCGCTGGATAACAAGGGAGCAACTTAATCTATTACGTGACTAATTTCGTTTGTTTTAAAAAGATATAACGGTCCGCGGATCGGTTGCGGTCGAGAGTCCGGCCTTTTCATCGCGAAAACGCTAAAACGCACTCCTTGGCTCCAGGCGGACCGGGGCCTTGATCCGAATAAAACGTTCGGTCAACACCGCGAACCTAGAGCCGAGATACTCCGAACCGAACCGCGGAGGGGCGCAAACGCAAATACCATGGACCGTTTATAAACTCCCCGTATCCAACGCCATTAAAGCCGAGAGCCGAGGCGAGCGACTCCTCGCATTCCGCGACGCACGTTCGGAGCGACTCCTCGGCTTAAATAGCGAAAGGCCTGGATTTCCACGAGGGGGAAATCTCGTCGACGAGGAGCGATCCGCCGCTTTTCCACGCGGAGTGGGAGAGAGAGGAACGCACACGCGATTAGCGCGGAGCCAAGGCCGCGGTGCGTGTGCGGCAAAAATTTAATCCGCAGTCAGTCCGCGTATTCCTGTGGCCGGCGTCGCGCACCAGAGACTCAAGCACCTACGGCCTGCCGCAGCTGCGATCCTCATTACAGGTTTGTGGTTCTCGAATCGCGGTTTCGTCGGCGAGCGTGCGATCGCCCTTGCGATTTCTTCTAATTTTAAAGGCGCGGCGTTTGTTGTTCCTTCGCGATCCGATGGCCCGATGGTCGCTCGCGCGCTTTATTTTTAACGCGACGCCGGGCTGTTTAAGCGCTGCCGCCGACGAATTATCGTGCTTAGCTGGGATTTAGCTTTTTTCAAGCGCGTTTCGCGATAATAATTGTTATTTATGGAAGCGATACGTTGACGTGCGATTTTGTTCTGCGTCATAAAAGTGCTACGCATTTATCGGGCTCCCGATAGTTTTCTTTTCAACCTCTTAAAACTGCGATGTTTGAATTATAAATTCGGTGCTGATTGGCGCGTTTCCTTCTAAAAATTAAAAGCAAAATTCTGTCTATTTTTGCAACTGGAGGATAAGTCGCGTCAGCGCGACTCTTAAGAAACGCACACGCGTCCTTACACTTTTTCTCTCCGTTATTGAATTCAAACACTTTAATTATATTCTCGCGCCTCTCATCAGGCTTGGCGTCACGTATTTAAATTTCACAGAGGAATTCAAACAATAATAATATCGAACGCATCGGGCGTTCATTGTGTTGAAAAATTTATTTAATTTCAGTAGGTTACGTCGTGACGTAAGTGGAATTAACATAGCGAACAAAGTGTCGAGGAAGTCGGCGCACGTTGCTAATTCTTAATGAATCGCGCGCAACACGACGCAACCGATTATGATCTATTATCGCGATGTGTAACATTAATCGCGGCTTACCGGCTGATAATAATCAGCCGGGCCCATCCTAAAATCCGTAAACGCGCTTGCGCGTCGCGACGCCCGAAAGCGCGCACCATGGAAAAGGGAATCGGCGAGTCCCGCACGTGCAGAAATGCGCGGCTCGCGGGCGTCGCCGGAGACATACCGAGGCGCGCGCTGAATCACTGCGATTACGCAAAGCCGGCGTCGGGGAGGGGGCAGCAGAAGTTCTCTCCAGATGCACCGAGATAACGGGCAGCGTTCGTTTGCTGCAGGCGTTAGAAGCCGAGTCGAGAAGCTGCCACCGCCGCCGTCGCCGCGCCAACTGGAAACCATGAAGCCCGAGCACGGGGCCGAGAAGCCGCAACCAAGTGGACTAGCCGTGACCGCCAGCATCGTGGCGCATCTGCTGCTGCTGATCCCGACCCTCTACATCGTCGGGCTTTCCATAGAGGCCTACACCTTGTTCGCCTGGCACCCGATCTGCGGGACACTTGGAGTGAGTGATCATTAATCGCGCTTAGGCTCTGGTACGGGCGATGCTTCCTTAATTGGAGTGTCCCGCAGGCCAACTGATTTTCGATTGTGACGTGACAAGTGTGGTTTGCGTGGTTGTTTAGCCGAATGACGCCGATGATTATTTTTGCTGACAACGTCTTCTGTGCCCATGTCGAATTTAACAATTTCCGACTCGTTGACGAGCATGTCGTCCCACGTGAGAAAAAAGTAGTTTGCATTCGCCACCTATTGTCGCTATTGACAATCGAAGCCTTTTTTAAAGATAAAGTCAAGGGCTGTCGACGCGAGGTGGATTTCGATGACGAGAAGCATTCGATGGAAAAATTCTTCGTCTATTCTAGACTAGAGATCACTAGAGGTTAACTGCCATAAAGAAGGGTTTATTAAGCCTATAAATGCACAATCGTGTGATTAATTGATTAGAAAAATAAAAAAGTTAATCCAATCTCAGTTTCGTAATTCCTTCTTGGCTTTAATTTTTAAATCGTTGAAAAAAAGTACGCTGTAATAAGTGCTGGCAACTATGAAAAACTGTCTCATTGCTAGAGTGAAAATGGTATTATAAGCTCTAAATTGATAACCTGATACGTCATGATATCCATTGCAAATTAGTATTAATAGTTTCTCCTGATGATCTAAGAAATTTAGTTTTGCATTTATTTAAACGGTGCCGCAAATTTGAGTTTTGACACCAAACAATATGTATATTCTTTTACCTGACTTTACATTTTCATAAAATTCCAAAGAGGGAAAAAGCTATGCGCTTTAAAACATTGTATTAATTATTTGAAATACGTTTTTTAGTAAATATTTGACGAAAGATGAAAGAATATAGTAAAAACTACATATTTATTAAAAAGAGGAAAGTTGGTAATTTAAAAAATTTGCTCAATCCGAGCATCGAGCAGCCACGGAAAATATGTGTACGGAAATATTTTAGAAACGTTGAGAGTTTTTCAATTCTTTTCATATTTCAATTGAGTATTATATTTATGGGATAATTTATGAATAACTTCTTTAATAAGTGCTGCTATTAGTACATCTATCTCGAGGTAATTTTGTTTACAAACGTGTTCAGCTAGTGAGTCATAAAATTTATTATTAGTCGTCAAATTAACAAAAACAAGGGGAAAAACATAAACCATACGAAAAAAGAGATGAGTAAGGAAATTATTAAGAGGATAACGAATCTGCATGTTGGAAGGAATAACAAGTTCACGTATATGCGACATTAAGAACAATTGCTGGAAATTGCTTCTAATGAAGTAAAAAATGAGGTCATTGAAACGTTAAAAATTACTCCTCGTTCCTTTTTAATAAATTTCCCACCTTGAGTCAGCAAATTTAGCAATCCTTTAATACTCGTAATTATTAGCTTTTTATAAGTGCTTCTGCCCGCGAGTTCTTGGTATATTTGATTTATGGCTTCTTTGAATTAATCGCTCGGGAAAGACTCATTTTGTCACGTATCTCTGTAAAACAAATTACCGTCGATACGCTTCACTTTTAATATTATTTCAAACACACAATTATTATCCTCTCGAGTATTTACTTTTCTCGAGACCAATGAAGCATTGTTTTCTGGGTCACGTACGTCAGAAAACGTATTTGTTCCATTAAAATAAAAAGCAAAACGTAAGCCGCGACTCTTCGCTCTTTGGAGAAGTCGAACCTGATTTCCAACAACTACATCATTGACGCGCGTAAACTAATCGTTGAAATCGACGAGTCCCCGCGCAACAGAGAAGCGTAAAAATACCCGATACCCCGCAGTCGCTTAATTGTAAACGAGCCTAATAAGATGCCAAAACAAATGCAAAAATCACTGTTGCAGGCTGGTCTCCTCGTAGCCGAGGCCATTTTTTCAATCTCAGGCGAGGCCTACATCTCCAAGAAACTGTCTAGGCCCAGCCGCGTCATCCTCCACTGGATCCTACACTCGGTGGGCCTGACTCTGGTGATCGTCTCCCTCATCATCATCATCATCAACAAGAACAACAAAGGAAGCGACCACTTCACGACGACTCACGGACAGCTTGGACTCGTCACTATTGTCGTCACAGTTGTGGTTGCGTTATTCGGCATCCTGGCCAACAACGCCCGCTGGTTCTACCCGAAATTGCGGCCCGTGCTGCTGAAGGTCCTGCACGCGTTCGGCGGTATCCTCGCGACAATCCTCCTGCTGGCGTCGGTCATCAACGGCACCTACAAAGACTGGTGGACGAAGATTGGCGCCTCGGAGACCGGCCGTGACCTCGTGTTCGCCGCCCTCTTCATCGCGGGCTTCATCGTGCTGGTGAAGCCGCTGATCGGCGCCATCTCCAGGAGCCGCGTGCTCGCGCGTCCGCCACCCGCGGCCCCGGTCGCCATGAGTGAGACTGCGCGATGAGCGACTCCTCCCCGTCCGACTCTCCGTCTCTCCGCTCCTCGTTGCAACCCGGTTACGCGGTCCGACGAGCCGGAACGAGCCAAGCGATAAATCTCGGGCGTCAGCGTCACTGTTTAACGCGACGGCTCTTTCGTAAGAGCAGTTCAGGACCGGCTGCCGTTGCGGAAGCCGACGCGTCTTTTTCTACTTTCAATGAAAGCTTTTGTCGCGGGATAATCGGCTCCATCGTGGGAGTCCCTACTCCTACTCCTGGTAATAAAATAAAGTTCGTCGATCGCGCGTAGACTGGAAATTACGAACCGCGCTTGGAAGGTGTAAAGGAGGGACGGAGAGAGATATAAATAAAGATGCGCGAGCGTGCAGCCGCTGCACCATCCTTGATGTGTTTCCAAAGATACGTATTAAGCAATGCTTTGTTGTTTTCTTGCATTATTCGCCGCGATCTTAATGCAATATGCTGTCGTATAATAAGAATAGGCACGTACGCGTGCGTCGCGATCCGTCGATGCATTCATTCATTAGGCCGTTGCAGGGAGTGCGTATTATTTTATTACGAGAATATTAGATGTTGAAGCGAAAGCGAAGAAACTGACGCTAGAGTCCCTCGGCGCGAGAGACTGAAACGTTGAATGTTTTTTCTTTTTTTTGTCATTTTTGTTAATTAGTTCGGTAATCCAACGTTTTGATATTTTTTAATTATTTACTAAACCCGTGCGCGTGTTATTTATTTACCCCTTCACCTGTTAGATTTTTCCGTATTAAGATGTTAATTCGCTGTTTAGCGCAATCTGTCTTAACGAATGCAGTTGCTTTTTACGTCGGTCGAATTAGCGGTATACCCTACATACGTATTGCGGTTGTAAAAGAATTTGAAAAACGTAACGATGATTTTCAAACGCCGGGGAAAAGAAAATAAAATAAAATGAATAATTAGTTAAGCCTTAGTCTCGAACCAAATGTACGTATTATATACGGAAACCAGCTTCTCCATTTAATTTTGTATTCGTTGTGACACATTGATTTTCTGCGAATAATACCTGCGCTAAGGTCAACGGTATCATAAAAAAGTTTCTACATTATATAATAATGCAATAAGGTATTCAAAACATCTAACCTGTCGTAACGAACTATCCGAACAGAAAAATGATATAATGACATATCTAAATAATATATAATAAAAACATGGTGCAGACGATTTAATTATTTATCTGTGTATCTCTGTCGCAATTAATTGCTGTATTAAGTTTTAGATGTAACCAGGCCTAAAAATAAAATTTATGTATATACACATGTATACGCATATACATATGTTAATTTTGTATGCTTTAGCTGTCGAGTGAACGCGAATCTAATATTTTAAATAAAGAATTCAAGGAACAAAATTTATTATTTATCGTCAACCATATATTAACACTTTATTAATCGTACACGCATCATATACATATACACAGAATATAATGTATATATTTTTTTTTATAATACAATATCTTTTTTAATAATAATAATAGTGATGATATAATAATAATATAATAATAATAATAATAATAATAATGATAATGATAATAATTCATTAAAAATCTGTCAATATCTTAAATCAAATACATCTGCTTTGTGTAATACAATCAACCATCTTATAAGAATACTTATCGCAACAAAATTTTGTTTCTGCCTTAACATTATGCAACACATGTATACATATATATTTATTTTTATACATATATAGAATTACATCTATTTTTATATTTAAAACGCGATGTGCACAATAAAATATCTTTTAAAACGAAATATTACATCGTTTTATCATTATTTTTATCTTTGAAATTCAAAGGCTTATACAAATATAGAGTATTTCAACATTAAATTTTAGAAATAATCCAATAATTTCCGGAATAAACATTCATAGTTTAGAAGATTTTTTAATGTTATATGTATTGGTAACGGACGATAATAAAGCTAACATTATTGTCGTAGTAACAAAATTTATTATTTATGAATGAATGAGGAAACATTATATTAAATTCATTTGTTAAACATCAAACGTATACTGTTCAACCAATTATTATTAAAATTCATTTTCTCTCTATACAATTAAAGTACTTTTTCTATATATAAATTATGCTTTGAAATTGATTTTTTAATTAGACAATACAATAAAACAATAAGAAACTTTTACGCAAAATAATGAAGTAATATATGGACGACACAACAATCATGCGGCTTTACATAATAATTGAAGAATCAAATATTTGCATTTTTTAACAAAATTGCAAGAATTTGTTGGGAAATATCTAGTTAAAATTATATTAATGATATAAAAAATAAAAATATATATTATAATTTATCAAATCAAATAAATAGATGAATTTTATTTTTACAATAAATCAATAACTTTTAAACAAGTTATGCTAACTTAAAAAAACATGATATACTCATTTAATTTAAAAATTTTTTATAAAATTTTCGTAACTGACTATCCACTTTAAAAAGTTGTTAAAATAAGTCAAGCCATTTTTATCAATATTTTCCTTTAAACAACTAATGCCTTTTAAAAATTTCATCTATAGCATTCGCAAATGAACAATCTTGTATATATATATTTATATATAATCCTATTTAATTAATAAAATAATAATTAATTTTTAAATTGATTTAAGGTCCAATTTTAAAACAGACTTAACATAACTGAATTGTTTGTAAAAGCTTTTAATTACCATAATAATTGAACGATAATTGTTTAATTACAATATTTTAATTTGATTTTAAATTGTTAAGAATGATGAGTGAAAAATTTACACGCGTAAATGAAAAAGTATTGAACTCGCGATTAACGAAACAAAAAAATATATATCTTATCGGTATCGAAATAATGGCTACTAAAAATATTGTGTAATAATTTCGATAATAGTTTAATAATTGATAACTGCTAATTAAATTTCGAGACGATTCGATACAATTATTTAGTAAAATATTAAGGCGACAAAATTTATCAGCAAACAAGGAATAATAATAATGAGATTTAAGAAATCAAAAAAAGCACCTCGATATTTTTTGTGTACATCACGTCCATATAATTTCTAATTCATTTTTTAACTCTATACCTATGATACTACGTAAAAATATATCCATTTCCATCCAATATCTGGTATAATTAATTAATTGCTTCGCTGAATATGTAAAGCAAATAATTATACTTTAAGTATGTAGGACAAATTTTATGAAATTGTTGCAACCTTAATAAATTTTAATCTTCTATATAATAGTTTAATAACTAGATCACCACGTTTCCTTTAGTTTTATTGTTGTGTATTAGTCGGAAAAAAATCCACGTGCTTGCTTATTTCAAAATTGATATCTTCAACTGACGAACAGTTTTTATAAATTATTTTTCAGTTACTTTTCAAAAATTTTAGAACTATCTTTGTTTTAATCTTTTATTCGTTCATTCATTCGCTTATTCAAACAATCTCTTTTTTTCAGCTTCTGCTCTCAAAGTCGCTTATGCAAAAATCATATACGTCATCTGGAAATGTATGTACTTATTATCTAATTATATATCTGTACTTTCTACATTTCTTGGAGTTAAGGTTTAACCGAAATTTAGAGAAGCTAGTGCCAATTAAGTGCAGAGTACGCGCTCACTTGGCTCGAGCGACGAATTCATACGGCGCTCGAGGACCTTTTTCTATTCGACGTTACATCTCACTCCAAAGAATCTAGACAGTAATGTTCGATATATCAATTAACATTTCTCGAAATTATTATTGTGCTGCAAAAACGATGTTGAATCAGGCTTTTATCGTTGAACTTAACATTACTTTCCGTAAACCCTTTACTCGTACAGTATACAGGGTGCATTACTTTGTACTGTCTGCTCTATATTTTTGTAGCTCATTTTTAAGCTCAGAACATTTACAGCCACGCGCTCGGGCGTCTCGAAATCGTTTTACTCCTCTGTTTTTCTAATTTCGCTTAATTTACTTAAAAACATTCGCGAGAACCACCGTGTAAAATCCGCCGACGCAATACAAGTTCTCGAATACTCATTCTCAATAAATAAGTACGTCTTAACAATTTGCTAAAATTGAGTATTTTTTATGTCGTGTTTCTTTGGATTTTTAATTATTTTTTCTGTTTATTCTTAAACGTTAACGTCTAATTAACAACAAATGATGCGTATCTTAGCTTAGTTTGCCCTTTCCATTACACATGCGACGATTACCTGAAATGCCAAATGCCTCTTGGATTGACGCTACAAAAAATTATTTATATATCTCTTAACTATAACCACGTACTTTTATATTTTCTCTTTGCACTGAGCGCCGCGTGAGTATCATGTGAGTTTTACTTCGTATACTTCCTACTGTTTCGCCTTGCTTTGATATTTATTTTTCTTTAAGAGCTACAGTAACTTAATACTGCATACGTATCCGCAGAGGACGTGTAATTCATTTTTACGCGCTAACTAGATCAGTTACTCGTCTTATACATGTGGATTCTCTATCCGGAAACAATATAACTATTCTTTTACAGAAAAATAAAATTTAGCCCGAGTTTTTGTATTAACATATACATATATAAATCCATTTATTTTTGTGCAATAAATAAATTTTTATATACATATGTATGTATGTATATGTGCATAGTTTCGCAACGTAATAAATTTCCACGCATCCTATGGTCTCTTACGCTACATTACGTACTCGCACTCGCGATTCTCTTTCTCTTATTACTACCTTCTCTCTTTCATCGATAAGAAGAGGTACAATGTTTCTCACTGATTTTATATTTTTCACTGCAACTGACATTCATCACACTTTATTGTAATTTTTTACGGATACGTATACACTCTTTTTTAAATATACTTTATCAGAAATAAGTACGTATTTAATGTTGGTTAAAATCGTATAATTTACATTCTTCCCATTTCGAAGCATGTAATATCATAATAGTTACAATGAATAAAAAGACACTTCTAATTTTTGAAAAATAAAAAATCACGAAAATGAAAACCGAAAATTTAGCGCAAAAGCGTAATTATTTGTTCATCGATAAATTTTGACATCATTCTATTTAATTTACTCCCTGAAATAGCTGCTTTGGAAAAAAGTATTGACTAAAGCGATCCGAGCATTTAAGTAACCTAACTTTTTACCAATAAAACTTGGAAAAATTTTTTAAATTTAGACAAATACTTTATACTTTTAGCAAATTTTTTTATTTTCAAAAAAACGACAGAAATTTTATACTTTTAAATATTTGTTTTATCGTACATATATATTTAGCGGCTTAAAAAATGAATACTTTAACAGTACATACTTAACTATTAAAATATCAGACTGCAAAACATGAGTAAATATATCGACGAAAGTAACGCGTCAATAAATTATTCTTATGTACGTATAAGATTAATGAATTTAAAACTAGACCATTTGTTAATACTTAACTGGTATCTGTATCTTTTTAAACTTTAATCCAATGATTTTCTATTTCCATTGAAAACTTATACTCTACATTACGGCTAAATAATATTTAACTTCATTCTATTTTCCAGCGAAGATTTTTCATCAGTTTAATAAAAATATACACTTTTAAATATATTTTTGGTTGTATATTTTCCTTGAACAGCTACTCCTTCAACATAATCTACCAATAATTAATAATACTGACGGATAAGAAATTACGATATCTTCGTAACGTACTGAAATAAAAAGGATAAAATTAACATTGCATTACTTATTTCTGAAGCGTATCGTTCATCATACTTTTATAAACTGAGCTATTTACACTCGTGCTGGAAAAATACACTTACCACTTTCTTTTGTCAATTTTAAGCAAAAATAGTGTATGTTTATTTATTCTATTATATAAAATAATTTAATAGTGGAATTCTTTCTACGGTAAAAAGTGAAATATGATTGCATCGATGTAGGCTTCTACAATTGTATTGAAATAAATTCCCTTACTTTGAGAATATTTCGCGATTGAAGTTTCTTTTTTTAAAAATAAATTTTTTATTTATTTGCAGTTGATTGTACGAACTAATGAAATAGCTTTAAAATCATTTTTAGGAACTCTTGTATTAAAATACTCTATTATCTAAAGACTTTGCTACGTGTTAGTAAAATAGATACTCTAATGAAATAATATTACTAAATGACTAGTCCTGGAAAATTAAAGGCAGACACCGACAGACGTTCCTTCACATTAAAACTTTTGCGACTCCATTTATACCGCATAGAGTAAACGAGAACAAATAACAATAAAAAACTGCACATCGAATTGTTGAACGGTGAGATGGTTTACATAATTTTGCACGAGTACAAACACTTTACCAACACATACATAATAAATCCATTATTCGTCTCAAAATTACACGTAAAGAAACAAAACTAAAATTGAATAAAAAACAACTTTTTTCGCAACACTTATAGATATTATGTATTAATATTTATACAGATTGTAACAGATGCGAATGAAAACTCTTTAAAAGCTTGTACATCGCATTTTCAAACACATATCTAAACATTTGGGTGTATATATACATATACGTATTCATACACGGGCGCAAATGTATATGTATATTATATACGACTTTCTGGTTACGTAAAACTAACGATAATTTATGAATTATACGTTGAAAAATAATATGATCAAAGATTAAGGTTTTTCGTATTGACTATCGACAATGAATTATTCAACTTTTTAGATTTTTGCACTACTTTTATCTACATTATTCGTAGGCGATGATCATTTTCGCGCATCTTTTGTTATAATTGCAATTTTTACTTTTAACACGGCGCGTTTTAATGGCTTTGTGCTGATTTTGAACACAATATACGTTATTCTAATTTATTGAGCGAAGGTAAAAAAAATCTTCCAGTCGTTCGTTGAGAATTAAAAAAGTAGCAGCGATATATTTAATACTATTTTTAATATTCCCCGATTCGTGTTTATTACAAGTGGATGATGAAATTATAAAATTAATGATTTTACGTCTAATAAAGCAAACGTTTTGCTCGGCTTTTATTTATATCAATGAGGTAACTATGATCTTCTATTGTTTGTGTCTGCCTCATTCGGTTATTCTAAATCTTGTCGTAAGTTAGAAACTTTTTAAACGGTTGATATTTTTATTAAATCTTACATAACGTATTTACAACATTTAATTGGACAAAAAACTAAGTCACTTTCTTAGTTCTGTAATCTTAGGGTTTTGCTTATGTGTATTAAAAAAAACTGTTATTGATTAACTTGAACAAGTAAAAAATACTTGCAATACAGTGGTAACCTTAGACTTCATGAAATAACTGACGGATACAAGCATTCTACGGTAATTTTGTAGTAATTAAACGTGAGTGCGTATATATATATATATATATATATATATACTCATATCAATTCATTAAATTTTTTCTATTTACATCTAACAAAGCAGGAAGCAATATCGTCAAGTAACACATATGCCATATTTATCTATGATTCAATTAAAAACATCTTCCATATTTATGTTTCGGTCGAAAAATCATTATTTTCCACGCATATAGCTAATCAACGTTTTTCAACTTAAAAATCAACAACGCTTATTTAATTTCTGAAACGCTTGTAAAAGATGTATTTATATAAGATCTGGCTGAGGAAACACACAATTTTTCCACACACTGGAAGAGTATCCTTCCCGACATATTTCAAACGTGTACGAATATTTTTGCAGGCAAGTGTGATTTTCTTTAGACGCAAAATACTTTCTACATCTGGCGTACCTAATCTCAACTTACTTTTCAGCACAATAAATATGTACATTCAGTAAACGGAAAAATCAACGAAATCATTATCTTCTTTTTGCAGCACGATCAAGCTGTTCTTCCTTGAATTCTCCTCATACCTCACAAGATTTCCAAACGTACGAGCAAAAATAAAGTCACAGTTAACATGCAAATGGCAAAACGTCAAGGGTGTGCGGCTCACGCGGAGGCGCGTAAAAGAACGTCGCCAGCGCGCACGATTAATAAAAAATGGGATGTAGAGGAGAAACGGGTATCGCGGCCTACCGCGTAGGCACACACCGGGCAGCTAAAAATCAACAACGGAAGGTTCAAAACTTAAAAGTAGAGTAGGCGCGGTTGTTGGAGGGATCGTCGGCGGCCTCTTGTCAGACCTGCTGCGAGGTGATGAGGTCCGTCTTGCTCGAATTCTTGAGTATCGAGGGTCCGGGTAACTTTTGAGAGCCACCGGTCATTCCGGCCGTTCCCTGGACCGTCATCGGCTGCCCGTTTACCAGGACGATTGTGTCGTGTACTATCGAGTCGTAGCCGCACTGGGGCCCTGCGGATATTGTTTTAACTGCACACATATTTTTATTATTCTATCACATTGAGCAGCCAACATGTGTATACATGTGTGCGTGTTTATGTTTATGCATATCTCTTCCACAATTACGCGGTGATTCATCTTTATTGTGAAAACACACGAGAAAGGTACATTTTCTGTTGAAAGTTTTCAAGTGCTCGTGGTAAAATGTTCGGATTAACGGACAAGTTAATTTTATGAAAACACGAAGCAGATACATTCTTTGCAAAATTAAGCAAACTTTATTAGCCCTAATTTTTCGCGAGGAAAAATGTTTGCTATTCTATGCCTTCTATCGTGAATTAATATTTTTTCAAATCAGTACACACTATAGTTCGTAAAAGACTGGATTTTTTAAAATAAATTTACATATTTACTAGTTTATATAACATTTAATAGCTGGTCGAATTAATTACGAGTATTTTCCAAAAAAGGAAATGCTAAAAATGATTATATTCATGTAGTTGTTATTTAAGAAGTTGCTATTTTATTATTATTAAAAGATTCTAATAATAAAATTTTTATTTTGTATTATTTTTGTTATTTGAATGATGTTACTTTTTGAAAATAGCTTCAATAAAATTATTATAAGCTCTGATTATGGAATACACATACATTAATTATAATAAGTAAAATTCATGTCGTTTATTTTATAAATAATGGAAAATATGCGAATACGTTTTTAATCAATTCTATTTTTTATTAAATAGATAATGCTAACATGTTTAATTTATATATAAATGCAAAAAACTGCTGATGTGCGAGTTTTCAAATACGCGTTGTAATATCTGTTTTAACATAAAATATTTCTCATTATAAGTAATCAAAATGATTTTTATCAATTCACAGTTTTCAACTACTTCAAATAAAAAAATAAATATATATCTTGGTTATTTTTATTCAATTACTATTTTTTTATTGTTACTTTTCCGAAAAATTAAAAATACTAATATAAGTTTTAATTTATTTAATAATAAATAACATGTTGCTCTTAATAAATTATATTATAAAAGTTAAAGAAATCTAAAATACATTATCAAAACTCGATTAATCAATATATTATTATACTATGAAAAACTATGTTTTTATTGAGTTTTTAAAAGTATCTGATACTATTTAAAAATATAACGCGTGATCTTCAAATTGATTTCATATCTCATAATTTATAATACCATACAAATATAGAAACGCGTCATAAATAAATGATTCAGAAGAATAGAAATATTTCAAATTAATTTTTTTAAATTCTAACTTTAAAATTTGGTTGAAATATATAATTGTATATGTAATATTAGTAATAGTTTTTTAATATTTATGATAATTATCTGAGAGAATTATTTGGAATCTTTAAAATAAATTTTATTACTTCTAATTTTTCTTAAAACTTAGAATGAATAAAAAAATGGTAATAATTAATTAATCAAAATTTAAAAACTAGTTATTTTTGCCAAAAGTTGTAAATATCATTGATTTAACAAAACCAGAGTATAATGTTGTTTTTCTTGTATGATACAACTATACTCTTGATAGTTATAATCACGAAAACAAATAGTACGTCTTTGTTTAAATTGTCCATTTTAAACAGCAGTTTATTAAAAAAATTAGAAAAAGTAAAGTAAATTGTAAGTTTGAAGACAGTGAAATTTTTTATTTTTATTTATTGAAAATATATTATAATTTTAAAAGTATAAATTTAAATTATAAACTATTATTTATATATTTTTAATTTAAAAAGTAATAATTTTTCTTTTTTATGATTTAATATTTTTTTATAGTATAGCTAATAATATAGCAGTATTGTGTAGTTTATTAATGAATAATTTAATACTGTACTTGACCTACAGTTTCGAATACGTGCAAAAGCTTCTAAAATGATGTCTAAGTTTCAAAAATATTTGCAAAGAAGTATTTTTATACGTTGTTTTTCATAAGTTTCTAGAAAGCTACTCAAAGTTATCTAAATTAATGTTAATATATGATTATAAACTTAAATTTGTCGTAAAAATATTTTACTTTTATGCGATATGGAAGAGATTGAAATAAATATTAAATAATTACTTGGTATAATTATTGGAATAATTATTCGGTAAATTGGTTACATAAAAAGCGAATAAAATAAACCATGCAATACAAATTTTATTTAATTATTATCGATATAAATATTTCACTACATCTTCAGATGTCAGAAGAATTAGTAGTGGCTAATCTCGAATATACAGGTCGACTTTGCATTAAATTTATCAGATATGATATTATTATATATGGAGAAGGTGCAGTATTAACTTTATATATCAAACATCGAAAGCTTGGAAAAATTTATGAAATCAATTCTAAATTACGACGAACAAAATAGAAGGTTCAAAAAGTATTCAAGAAAAAATTTATCTCCGAAATGAACGAAGCTCACGTGATAAATATTTATTCGCTTTAATATTAAAATTGTGCATGCAGCAGAAAAGTGAATTTTATTATTATGCTATAAATTCTACATTGAAATCTAAATTCTTTCAACATAAAACTAATCTAATAATAATAACTACTAAAAATAATAAAAATGTTTCGTGACTTAAATACAAGTGAGTAATTTTATAGATAGTGTTCCCTTTACAAATAATTTTTCACTATCATGAATGATCAATATTTATTTTAATCCCTAATAAGCAATCCTCTATGTAACATTTCTTCTTAGATATTTCGACATTTTTCATGCACATAATATTAATGAAAGATAAAAAAATATTCAGCCGAAAATTTAATGATTAAAATTAGCAAATGATAAATAATTATATCTCCGAAAAATAAATAAATTAAATTTAAAGATTATCTTGTAAAATCATGTTTTATTCTAGTCGTTTCTAATATTTAAATTTTTTTACAGATAATCTAAGCATATTATTATCATTTTAACATATTATTAACGTAACTACCTGAAAATATTTGAAAAGTACAATTTACGCTTCAAAAGATGTCGTATCCGTGAAATGTATCGAATCATTTGTACACGTGGTCAAACACGTTTTTATCTTTCATTTAAATGTCAAAACAGTTCTTAAATATATCAATAACTAATTGTGAGTCGTCTATGAGCTTTTAAAAATACTACAAAAACGAACTATCGAAAAAGTGGGTGGATGAGAGCCTGAGGGAGAGGCAAGGCGATTGAGTTATGAATCGCATCATCGGTCAATGTGAAAAAACCCAACGTCCTGTCCTAGTAAATACAGGCTTGTCACTTCCTAAGCGATTCTTAATTCATTGCATGCTCAAAGTCTTGCGTGGGGATGGGGATGCGTAGGAGAGCCGTAAGTAGTGCACGGGAGAAGATCCACTCGGCTCGAATGAGGTCGATCGGGATGACTAATTACCTGGGGAGGGAGTGTGCGGCAGTGTCCTGGAGGGTGTGAGAGAATTCCGGGAGGCCGGCCCCCAGTCGGAGCTGGGCTGCAGCAATTTCCGGGCCCTCCTCCAGACAGTGTCACGCCCGGAGCATCGCAGCTCGTTGTTCTCCTCGTCGTCGTCGTCCTCGTAGCCATGGTGCCGACGTTTATTCACCCTCAGTTGACTCTGTGAATAAGTGCGTACGTGCGTACGAGTGGCCAACATGATTTATGGACTGGACAGGACTAGACTCGGGTTCGCTTCGCAGTTTTAATGCGTCGTGGCAATAAAGGTCCTTGGAGACGCGCCACACTAATCTCCAGTGTGTTAATGATTTTTGTCATAATACATGGCACTTCAAGGGTTTTATGACTTTTCTTATATCTTTGTAATTGATATTACAAAATCTGTTTTAATAAATGACTCCATTATATATTTAGCGGCACGACGGACTTTATTCCTTAGGAAACGGATGCTGTCACCCATTAATATTAGAGTGAAAATCCAATAATTATTTGCGACGAACTAAGCCAACGCAATTTTAACATAATCCGAGTGCCTTTAATTACAATGTAATTAATGTCAGGCAAATAAAAGCTGTGTTTTGTCGATAATATTGTCTGTAATATTTTTATTTTTTTTCTAATACAGAAATTATATAATATCAGATAAAAAGTAGAAGAACAAAGAAGCTCAACAATAATGCAATAAATATCCAAAATGAATTATCTTCGTTATTTAGACGACGATAAGATAAGCTCTAAAGTTACGTAAATTATTCGCAAGAGTAATTTCTCAAATAAAATGTAAATAAAAACGTTGCGCAGGAATGCGGTTCTCCGAATAAATATTTTATTATAAAAAAAATTATGCTACCCGTTTCATTATTAACAATTTTTCCGTCTTTCGTGTGTTAATACTTTTACAAAATTTTCCTTTTCATTATTAGTTGCATCTACTCAGCCATTTAAAAAGAAATTTATCAATTGCAATAAATTATTTGGTATAAATTTTATTTCACCGAATTTACTGTGTATGTGTGCAAAATTATAAAAGAAAGTTAATCATCCATTGGCTGAAAAACTCAATTATAAAATTGAAATTATTGAATTTATGAAAGTAGTTGAAAAATCTTCAAGTTGATTTTAATATTGGAAATTGGAAGGCAAAGTAAACACGAAGCCCACGAAGCCTTTTACTTGGTAAAAAGTATTACTTATGACTAACAATTACGATTATGGTCACTTATGTTATATTACGAAAGGAACAAGGTAAGAAAGGTAGAGAAAAAGAACTAAACTTACAATAGCGAAACCGACGATAACGAGTACTGGCACTAGTCCAATAACCCATCCAACGACGTCAGCCCATCTTGGGTAGACGTATGTGCCGTATTTGACCGGCTGGTATTCCACCCAATTGAAGAATAGGATGAAAAAGAGGGTGGCGGGTGTTACGACTTTCCACATCCACGTCCAGAAAAACCTCCAGCAGCGACTGCGCACGCCGATCATCTGTTGGACATCGTCCAGAAAGCGGTCGGCTCCGTAGACCCACGCCACTAGGATACATTCGCTGATAGCGATTAGTAGAACCGACCAGTTGGCCGCGTATTTGTCCATTAACTGGAGCCAGTACATGCCAGCCTGTTGGTACGTCCATTGCGCCGGATTTAATATTTCATCTTTGACATTTCATTTGGTCGTCGGTAAAAGCGAAATGAGAGCGATTCATCTTTGGCACTGGCTTTCGTCGAGAGCAACACGATCATTTCTTTTTTACCAACCTAAATGCGATTATATCGAAAATCTATCCGCGTAGAAATTTTAATCGTGTTCAATTAAGATGGTCTTTTTGATAAAAGCAAAATTCGGAATTTATATCGACGCTCATTGGCCGTCGTTTGGTTCTCATTTCGCCTTTAAATTTGCAATTGGAAGCGTGAAATGTTAAGTATTAAAACGCACATTAGTGGTAAATATGAGGCCACCAGCGTAACCGAAAACCGCACAGGCAAGTACGATCCAGAGCTTGTAGTGCCGTAAAGCCGGGATACCGTCGAGGATGGCGGTGGTGACGGTTTCCATGAGTGCGAATTGTGAATCCAGGCCGAGGGTCAATAGCATAACGAAGAAGAGTAAAGACCAGACCGGTGCCACGGGCAGCCTCGATACGACCTGTACAGCATGTGTAAATGGAACACGTATAAGTTTACTTAGTCGGAGATCCGTTACGCGGCAACAGCCATTACACTTTTCTGCCCCTTCCTACTTCAGTTCATTTTAGAACAAACTATTTATTTTAATTCGTCATTGGTTGTATGCCTCTGTGTTACTTTAGGAACGGGTGTTTCATTAATCTTGCTATGGAGACTCAATAATAGTGCAATTAGCTGTTCAACTGAATATTTGCGCATCGAAAAGCTCCTTTCGTTTCGACTTGTGAATATTCTTTGTTAACACGCAAATTAACTTTTAAGATATCGATATTAATCTGCATTAGTAAGTTCTGTCAAATAATTAGTTTTACTTATTGTTCTAGATTAAAAGTTATTGCTAAAAGAATGTCGGTGCCTTGACATTTAATTCCTCGGATACTCTACTTTTTGCTTTTGTGTATGCTAAGACAATTACAGCATAACGACAAAATAAAAATACGTGGAAAATTGTTATGACAATTCCAATATTTCCTTCATTTTATGAAAATGAAGAAAATCTGACTGTATTTTCTATTGTTCTGCGTATTGTAATTAATAATTTTATCTTAAATACTTGTATTTCTAAGAACAATATTATTAAACTAGTATTTATGAGAATAATTTAAAATTAAATTTCAAAAATGTAAGTTTACAAAATGTATACTCCGAGACAATAATACGAGAAACAATCGGTGGCAAAATAAACAGAACGCATATATTTTATCGCTAATTTCATTGAAATGTTGTCAAAATAACAAAGGAGATAAATCAATTATCACAATCGATTAAAAATTCAAATAAAGTTTCATTTAGAATTTTAATTATTTGCAAGCTACAGTTATCAATAAATATTATTTGAAAAGTTTAATTTACGGAGACGCTATTTTTTTCTAGCTAACATCAAATAATGTAATCTTTAATGATACACAGAGTTACTCTTCCTTCTATTTTCTCAGAATAAATAAGTTCTTTATTTTTACGATTCGCGTTTTACGGTGCCCTAAAAAGTTAACATTTTCAAATAAAAAGTAAGTAAAGCACATGTCAAAGATTAGTACGTTAACTATGCACTTATCGATTAGTTGTGTCCCCTGAGATTCCTTTAAAAAACATGTACTAAAATTGAAATCATGTTATTAACTTCGTTTCTACAAAATTAGGTTCGTAAACTTTTACGATACGTTACACGAAGAGAAAGCGAAATGCCCTATTTTATTTGAGAATAAATATAACTCGATTTAAACGATAAGTCATCTTCGCGAAATTGATAAAACAAGATTATAAATGTCCATTTATCGAGAAATGAACCTGAAACTCCTTCGTATTGCGACGCCTTCTCACCTCCGGATAAACGATGAAAGCGAGTCCGGCACCCTCGTCGACGACGGAGGCGACGGGAACGTCGAGCTCGTGCGCAAGGAAGCCGATCACCGAAAATATCACCAGCCCAGCGAAGAAGGACGTGCCGATGTTGCTGACGGCGACGATCAGAGAGTCTTTGTAACAGTTGTTGGTGAACTTGTTGTAGGAGCTGAGAGTTATAAGGCCACCCCAGGCCGGGCTGAGCGCGAAGAAGATCTGCACGGCAGCATCGCCCCAGACCTTCGCCGAGGCCAGGTGTTTCCAGTCCGGCGTTAGGTAGAAGAGGATGCCCTCGTCGGCCCCCGGTAGCATGATGCCGCGTACGAACAAGGCAATCTAATCACAAACAACGATACAGTATTCGAGCTGGTGACGCCTGATCAGGATCTCGGGACGGAAGCTAAATTTTTTTTACGAGGAGTCAAAGGGCGCAATTGCTTATGCACGATGTTACGTATAGGTAGACCTTGATAAAATCTTTAGTGCGAGATATTAAATTCTAGCATTTTCTGGCGTTTTATCGCTGTTCTGCACTTATTTTTAAAGAATATTGATTAGTGAAAACACGCAAGTGATGCAGAGCAGTTTCGAAGTCTGAGAAAGAATTTTTACAGTTGAATTCGTTGCAGATCGATCAATTGCAGGCCAAGTTTTGACAGTGTATTAAACTTTTTTTACAAGCGGCGATTACAAACTAGTGACAGTAAAGTTTTCGAAAAGATAAACGAGCGATCGTTAAAGCTCTTGTCTCTTAAATCGGTATTAGTCGAAAATTAATAATCAGTAGTTTGGCGATCAATTTTGATTTTGGCTGTGTAATGAATGCGGATAAAGAATTAACGATGAATAACTCACCAAAACTACGTATGGGAAAAGAGCGGTGAAGTAAACGACTTTTCCTGAGCTTTGAACTCCTTTACTTAGGCAAAGAAAAACAATGATCCAAGCCAGTAGGAGGCAGCCAGCCATCTTTGGGTTTATTGTACCAGTTTGCTTCAATTCCATGACTTAGTCGAAGCACATGATTACTGAAATTCGACAAAGCAGTTGTTCAGTCATTAAGAGAAACGGAAGTGCAAAAAGTAGACAGCGCAGTGACGGTAAAATTTATTTATTTACTTGAAATATTCCTCAGCTGGAGGCTTTCGTACGTCAGACGTAATATTCGCTGCAGTAATATTATTTGCTTCTAATTGGGTGGAGTTGAGGCATTCCCTCCTAAAATATGTCATGTTTTGGCTAGAGCAAGCCAAGGCGACTTCCGGCATGAAACACTCCTTCGTGCTCCACTCCTCCTCGCACCTGCTCCACGGTAGGTCACCTCCTCCTGCATTAATGCATATTTGAAAAAGTTGCATTGAATCGAAAACTAATTATTGGTGATTGATACGTATGTGCGTGTATAAAAACAAAAAATGCATCTCATTTCACGTTCGGTTTATTTTGTTAGGAATTTATTGATTTACTCGTACGTATGCGTCATGCCGAAGAAGCGTGTTAAGCTCACGCGGAATATTTCTAGAGCTTACTTATGTAGAAATTTGTTAATATAACTTTGCGCATACTTGAATAGATTTAATATTTAAAATTTGAAATTAATTTTATGCTTCGATATAGATAATTTATGGATAATTATGCGATAAGTTCCTGGTTATTATGTATTATGTATCGTAAATACCAGAAGATGTTTTTTAGCGATAGTTCATTTTAATGTCCTAATCAACCGTTAGGTATTGCTTGTACTAACTCATACATTCTCATGCAACTTATAAAAATATTATTTTTAATCTTAATATGCTATTGTTATTATTTTAAAGACAAGTATTCGAATAATAGTGAAATGTATAATCAAAGAAGTTTTTTCACGGTGGAATAAAGTTATTAAATTTTTATAATTAAAATTGATTAGTTCACTGTAATCAAATAGAGATTTAATGTAAATATCACAAAAAATTATTATCTTATGAATAGTATTAAATATTAAAGTGTAAACTAATTAAATTTATCAATAAAATAAATGAAAATGTAATTGTAATTAAAGTTGTTAAGTACTCTACTTGCAATGAGTTTTTATAATATAACTTGTTATCGATTACAAATTTTCAACCCAATTAATATTTTTAATTTAATAGAAAATTATTTTGTGTGAAATAATTTTTTACATATTCTGAAAGAGAAACTCACATTATAGTATTATTTTAGACTGAAAAAATTATATACCGTCCTTGCAGTTAAACTCGTTTCCAGGCATATATTTTTAATATTTTTACATTATTTATTAAAGCTAAGGTATTTTGTTAAGTTTAAAATATTAGTTAAATTTTATAATAAAATTTTCTATTATATATCTATGTATTAAAAAATGAAAATGCTATCAATCTAACTTCAAATGTTATTCTAAAGATATTCGTAATCAAAAAATGAAAATAATTACACTTTTAACAGTTTTTTATCGTTATTTTAAAATGTAAAACGGAATAATTTCAATTCAAAATTATATCTCAAAATTTATAAAAAGGTGTCAAAAATATAATCGATTTTTGAAATTATCAATTGCTTCGATTTCATAGATTTTATAAAAAATATTCACAAATCGTTTCTTATATGAACTGTATAAAATGTTTTAATAATATACTTAATATAGTTCAACATAAATATACATATGCTATTAATAATTATATTTAGGTTAATACTTAAATTATGTAGTGTTACGTAATATTTAAATAAAGTGCAGTATAATTTCTAAAATAATTTCCGCCCGGAAACTTAAAACTAAGCGCTTTAAATAAAAATAATTGAGCTACCTAAAGCATAATTAATTTCATTGTTATCTTTTGCAAATTTTTAGAATATAATGTAAAAGCAGACAATTACAAAAGAATGAAGCACTGCTTTGAATTATTATTTCTTTACTTTTTTAAATTTCTTTGTGTCAAATTACGCCAATTTAGTAAGCTAGCGTTGGTTCTTTATTTAAAAGCTGCAATTCTTTTACATAAGAAAAATTTTATGGCTCGGACAATCAGCATTGAATTAAAAATTATTTAAAAAACTTCTTTTTAAGACTAAGAAAAAGTAATTAAAACTTTATTACTTGATTGGAATATGCGCATTTATAATAAATTCCAATATTTTAAATAGGAATATTAATAGTTAGATTTTAATTTTGTAATAACTTGTAAGAAATATTGCTGAATATTTACAATCGTGCATTTTTAGGTGTAATCGATATAAGCGAGCTCTTGATGTAGCTATAACTACCCTATAGTTGTATTTATCGTAATGCGTTCAGAAAATGCATCAGATTATATTACTTCTAATATTATTACGGTTAAAATTTTCGATAACAGCAACTGAAATATAAAATGTAAAAGAAGTAGAAAGTTTATGCGCGCGCACAAACGTCTGTATGTATTGGTATGTTTTATTTTACACACCATTCCGAAAAATTTAGTGACTCATTACACGTATTCATTTGTATTAATATATTATGATAAAAATTCACAAAGGATAGAAAAATATTCGTGACAATGAAATTTTATGAATTTTTGTTTCGATATCAAAATTTGCGCGGTTGAACTCATTGAAATATTATCGTGTAAAAAAAAAATTAAAAAGTGTATGAATATATCTTTTTTAAACAATTTTGAAAATCAAAAGGAAGCTGTCCGAATACGTAAAGAAAATATGGGGTATAAAACTTATTTTATGGTCTGTTTTAAATATTGTAAGTTTTATTCATGAAAACATGAAATAGTGCTTATCAAGATGTTTTCCATGAATTTATACGCGTGAATAATTGTATGTTTATAATTCTAGAGCAGTGCGGAATTTTCTTCAGGAAACTCGAGTGTTTTTAGGTTGATAAAGTCGATAGCACCATTATTGATCTTTTCGAATGTCTTAAAGAGAAGATTGAAACGAATGAAATAATTAGCGTTCAGATGGGGCTAGGTTTGACAAATAAATTGGGCGAGGACAAGAGGAAAAAGCTTTATGGATCGAGAAATAATCGCACAGGGTCATTGGTTCTTTTTGATACATCTGACTTAATGCACAATGCAACAATATTATCCATTTCGTTCAAATACACGCGCTCCGCTCGAATATCTTGATTTGTATCAGTAACTTCCAGAATCGATTCTTGCACCAATCGTATATTAAAGTATTTTTTTCATTTTCCGATGTGAAACGAAGTGCGATGAAAAAAAATAGGTGGAAATATTTAACGGAGACGAATATTAAACTTTGCAGTTAATATTGAAGAATCTGTTTTCACAATGACAATCAACATTTTTAATAAAAATTGCTTTCTTGATTGACTCTTGATATCGGGAAAATTACTATGTTATCGTGCTTTTCTTTTTGGACCAAGCACATCGGAAATCCCATGAGCTGCTCTTTGAATTCTCCTCAGCTTACGCAAGGGATTACAAATTGTTTATTGGATCATAAAAATGTATTCAGCGAGTTTCTGTTAAGTTGGACAAGGATTTTCTTGAAATATCCGATCTTATTTCTCGTCTTCAATTTTCTTTTGCGCTCGAGAAGATTTTTGTTAAAAAACCTGAAATTAACATAGGAAACCTTTGAAATCTTTTTTCCGCGGACTGGAAATTACAACACCTTTATTTCCAATATAGAAAATTATTGATGTACTTTGAGAAGCAGTTTTTTAGTTGGAGCGCACTCGTAAAAGATGAAGTGTTCGATAAATTGGTTATTGTGGACATCGTACTCGTTACTAGCCTCTGCAGTTACGTTGTCGACGGCGTCAACCTATATGCTGTTTTTTCATGTTAAAAATTGCGGACTCGAATTAGTAATAAAGCATCGCACGCCGCGAATTTATCAGCACGCACAGTGGATAAAACAAATAGATTTGCATTTACTTTCGCGTGCCCGCGATCTCGGCACACTAGCGCAAGGAAATAGATTACGTAAAGATGCCGCTCGGATTTCCGATGCTTATTTATATCATTCATTGCCCTCCATAAAACTTTAGAACCCGCCACAAAACATAAGTAGCATATTTATATTTACTATCAATAAAAAGTTATGTAAAATTTTTTCGCTTATCTGTGTGCGCTACGGCTAAAGTTAGTGTCATCAGCTTATTTAACACCTCTGGATGCCAGAAGAGTAGTTCGACATAAATTTTAATAAACAACATTTCAGATAATCTGGTGGAACGCGCCTCGTAGTTAAATCGCGAAGAGATAAGGTAGAAATAAGCGTGAAGAAATAATCGAAAAATTGTTCGATTCTTAATTCACTTTTTCAGGTACAGTGTTGATAAAAATCTGCACTTTTAATTGTAACTCGTCGAGTATTTATATTCCGCTATCGTGAACTTCAATTCAAAGAATAGATTGTTATCTCAAACATACTTAAGCGCCAATCTGCCTCGGCTCAGCGCGAGTAAATATTTGTTGTCGTACCAAACCAATTGTTTAACGAGCCGTCTAATACTATCCCCGATACTATCTGATACTATTTACATCGAGTAAAATAATTATAATCTATCGATGGACTTACCTGCGACCGAAGCAAACATGTAAAAGAGTGTCCACGCAATGATGAGATTGTAGTAGAGCATGACGACTGAACTGACCAGCACCATGCCGTAACCCAGTCCCCGCAGTAAAGGACAGAATCTCTTGTAAGCCGCCACCGGCCCCAAACTCGCATACTGACCTGCATTCAATAGCATTTACATAAAGCACGCAATAATTGGAACTGAAATCGGTGTGTTTGCGTGGCTCGCAAAAGAGCGTGAGTGGTGTTTTGTGGGTGAAGATACGCCTCAACGTTGTCATCCAAAATGTATTCATTAGTCAAAAATGACTTGCACCCTTGTATTAACAATTATTATCATTAAGATGACTGTTTAATACTTTGCAAATATGCACATTTAATTAGATTTTCATATTGATTTAGCCTCCATAACAGTATTACTAAAACTTCCTCTATTAATACATTATTCGGAGTTTCGTATTAATACGCTCGACGGTTCGAGCGTTATTTCGTGCAGAACGTAAAAACCTTAATAATCGAGTCAAATTATGTTGAAAACCGATGTATTAAATTAAATCCTTAAAAAAGTTACATATTAACAATGACGTTTTAGTATTTCGAAGATTAGCACTAATTAATTCACTGCACGAATTGATGTCACGTTATCAACTTGAAATTATGAATTATAATTAAATTATTCCTTTTTAGAGCCTTATAAAAAGGCTCGTATAATAATATCAAAGAACAATTCAAGCATATTATAGTTTTAGTTTAAAAATCATACCAAGTTTCAAATTTTCCTTACACGTTAATAAAGTTTGAAAGTAAATTAAAATTCAATGTTTTTTTTAAGTTGTTTAGTTATAATATATATAACACACATTACCCGAAGAGAATTGTTATTTTTTTTTATAAAAGTTATGAAAGTTATTTCTAAATAATTTGAAAGGCTGTTCAACTTTTGCTCTAGATAAGCTAGCGCCAACTAATTTATTTTCTTAAATCACGTGGACGCTAGAGTTGCAGAATGAATATTTGAAATTTAGATATTTGCATTAAAATATGACTGTTTGCAAATTCAACAAGAATATTATTTTCTTCTTTAGCACACGTACGCATTAGAAAAAACTTGCGTATTTATTTACATTTTCTGATTATCGAGTAAGTGTGCTTGCAATTTGTAATTAAATAAATTATTTTAACAAATTCTATTAATTGGTGTGATATAAATAAGAAAATACGTTAGACAATTAAAAACTGTGCTAGACTTCTTTCTTAATTAAAGAAAAAATCTTTTGATATAATATTATAAAATAGATGTATGTATAAATTCAATTAACTAAAAGTTTCTAGATGATTGAGATTGAGGTGAAAATTACCACAAGAAATAGAGAAGACGATAAATAGAGAAATTTTAAATTGAGACAAAACGTTAAGATCGCGTGCTTCTTTCGAGAACAGCGAAGCTAAGTTTTTTTAATGAAAATTTCGATCTTTTATTATTCATTATTTTTTTAAATTGGTTTTTTAATTACTTATCAAATATATATAGTTTTGAATTTAAGGTTCGTGATAAGTCTACTCTAAAATTAGATGTTTATCGTTTAAAAACAAAACAAGCGCTAAAGAGGAAACAATCAGTAAGGAATAAGAAATTCCGTTGAAGAAATTTAATTTAAATTAGTTAAAAATTTGGCGGTCGATATTTGATTTAAATGAATAATGCACGCGAGGTATTTTATCATTGTCAAAGTTCGGCTATATCGAGAGCATATTTTATTTATAATTATTTCCGAAACATTGATTTGCGTATAATTTTCATTATTTGAAATACTTTAAACGAGCTCCTGGAAAAAGCTTCGATTATTACCAAACGGCATATCGAGTGTTAATTGAATATTTCCACTGCAGTCGGTCGATTAATTTTTGATGGAAAGGAAAGAAATATAAAAACAATAAAGCATAATTTAATTTTGCATTAATGAAATACCTGAATTCAATTCGAGGCATTAGAAAATTGAAATTGCAACTGCCGGCACTAAATGCTGAGACGAGAAATGTTTTTCCTCGCTGCTTTACGGCGGGGGTGCAAGTTTCGTATACGTAAACGTGGGTCGTTGCGAGTGTGAGTGTGTATAATTTGAATAAACGAAAATAGCGACTCACCGAGTGACAATTCCATGAACATTAAAGGCAGCCCGCCAATAATGAGCATGACGGTAAAGGGAATGAGAAAGGCACCACCGCCATTCGAGTAGCAGAGGTACGGAAACCTCCAAACGTTGCCAAGGCCGACGCTATAGCCGAGGAGCGAGAGGAGAAAGTCGAATTTGCCTGACCAGGTGCCGCGCTCCGGGTGCTCATCCTCGCCGCCTTGGAGAGGTGCCTGGCTGTTGGCCACCGAGTACTTGTCCTCGTTCTGCAACATTCGTATAGTTCTCGACGATAATAAAGCGACTCGCGTTTCACGTTACATAAGCAGCGCAATCGCCACCCCTCGGAACTTCCCCCTTTGTTTTCCTTCTCTCTTTCTCTCTTTTTTATTGTTTTGCGAGAACAGTGCGACCTTTTAGAAAGCTCGTTCTCGTACCTGATATTAAACTCGAGCTTGCAAGAGCTTAATACCCGTGCACAGCAGCTTACGCGCACGTTCATGTGCTTCGCTTATTTTACGAGGGGAACTTAAATAATACTCGGCAGAATTTAGAATATTCTCAAGTGTCTTATTACAGGATGAATTAAAGCGGCTTGATAAGTTTAATTTTTATTTTGCAGAAACAACGCGTGTTACGACGCTCCTCGGAGGCTCTTAAGCTTAGAACTACAATGTGTCAGATGCTGGCTGGATTCGTTTTACTTCACTGATATATCGCTCTCCACTCTCTTCTCTTCGACTACTTTTTCTTCAATTAATGTTTTTTGCAATCAATTTGTCAACGTCTGCTTCGCAACAGATGATGGATAGTTTAATTTATATTTGAAGAATCTTTAATAACATTGTGGAAGGTTTGATTTGTGGATATATTGGGATTGCCGTTATTATCGCTAAATATTAATTTTATAATATTCTTAACAGCAACTTCAAAAGATTCAATGGCATAGTTAGTTCTGCTAAAAGATGAATTTCACAAAAGCATTGATTTTAATTTTGTTCTACTTTTAAATTAATTATTATCTGCGCGCAAGGAATATATATTTTTGTGCGGTCAAAATAGGAAAGTTCTATTAAATTAATTCAGCGAAGTTTTAATCAAAAACAAAAATGCATTTAATATAATTTAATAACAACCTGCACTAATTGAATATTAGCTCAAATAATTTTGAATTTTATTCACAAATAGACGATAAATAATGCATATGAATTAAAAAGTGAACAATATAGATTAGAAGAGCAGTATTAAGTGGCTAGGTATGGTTGAAAGATATTCGTTAAAAAAATTACATATATATTTTTTTGTAAATCGTTGAGAGATGAATATACGAATGAAAAATATAGTACAAGAAAATCATTATCTAAGCTTATGTTTTATAGATAAATATGATACGTATTTGAACGTCTTTCAATACATTGTATATGCGTTACAAAATAAAAATGCGAGAAATAGAATTGTAATTTAAAAATTCCAAATAGTGTAAATTGAAAATCAAATAAGTTTTAATGCTTTGAAATAAATACGTTCGTCCTCAATGCTTGTTATTATTCTCATTTTTCTTATTAGAAATTGTAAAAAATCGAAATCATATTCAAGCTCTTGTCATGTGTAGAAAACAAAGTGCAGTTTCAAGATGTTTCGTTATTAAAGATATAATTTTTCGAATTGGTGTCATTAGAAAGTAAACAAAATAATCAAAATTAGAAAAAGCAAAGCTTGGATCGATCAACTGTAAACAAGACGGAGATCAGTTTATAATCTACGGTCAAGTTCACGCTATGCATATAGAAAACATACGAACGTACGTAGAAATAGTAGATGCAGTCAGGTTGGATAAGACACATTTACGATGAATATTTAATAAAGACCTGTTTTAAATACTATTTATTTATTTTCCGTCGAATTGAGCTAGTTAATCGTTAAAAATAAATGTTTAACCCATTAATCACTGTAGGCGAGCAAAAAAAAATAATAAAAAATAATCCATCGCGACATAACGCGCCTTCGCCGACGCGCAACTCCACACAGCAATTCGTTGTCGTCGTCGTCGTCGTCGTCACGTAAGGAAAAGCCCAGACTCAAGATGTACATCGGTGATTCTCGGCTTATAAAATCGAAGCGAACAAATGTGACTTACGTCCCAGCAGTCCAGGTAAGGACGTATTCTCGTCGACGTGTCCTCCATCCTTAGTGCTCGCTGTAGTCGCTCACTGGTTCGCAGTAGTTAAGGCCGGCCTTCGTCTCCTGACGGCGGGCCGCCGACGCCGAGGATGGCCTAGGTTCCCCGTACTCGCCGCACATGCTTGCGCGCTCACGCCACTACGAGGCGGCGCCGCGGCGGCCCGACGCCAGCTGACCTCGATGGTGCGAGCTCCGCGAGCACTTCCATCGGGCCGACCTTGACTCCCTTACGGCGGCGCGCGCACACTCGTGTTTTTCGCTCGGCTCCGAATGCGCACAGAAACCACGGCTTCTCTCTCTCCTCGATGCACGGGGGTGACGATTACGAGGCTCGGGGTGACTCGGACGCGCGCTCGTGGATACTGACAAGCGAGAAATGACTCTTTCCCGGCCAGCTAGCTGCCGCTCTCTCCGGCGACTGCGGGCGCGAGAGGCGCGCGACGTCTCGATCGATATTGCTGCTCCTGCGAAGGCTTGCACCCTTTCGCGCCCGTCCCCACCCCCGAGGGAGGTACCCCCACCAGTCGCGCGGAGAGATTTACGCCTCGTTCGGTTAACGACGCATCTTTCGCTGCCCCCATCAATCTCCGCCGCCCCTGGGCCTTGTGCACGAGCCCCGATACGATTCGAGAGTGTCTCCGCTAGGGGACGGCCTCCTGAATTGGGGAAGAAATTGGCGCGTGTCTCCAAGGGGCGCCAAGCTTTGTTTTTCTCCTCCTCGGATCCCAAGATACGCTATTTCGACTGACCGTAGGATCTGCGCTTGCAATTTTCCGAGTTGGAGTCCGAGTCCGAGTCGCGGTGCACGCGCAAAGGGAAGTCGGATAAGCGAAGGGGTTTTCCCGTCGCAGAAATGTAGGCTAAACACTTGTTAAAGCTCTCGTAAGCTGGGTCGGGGGCCGTTTTCCGAACATTTCTCGTCGCACACGACAAGTCGCTTAAGCGTGCCCTTATTTCCTTTATTCCCCGATCGGAGCTTCGGGAAAATTATAAATCCCGAGTTTTCAGCGGCACGTAATAAAGCACAGTCGGCGCGTATGTGTTACTTTATTGGACATAAAGAAAGGGGCGTGCGGGGAAAATGTTAACGCGCGGTATTAAAGTGGCAGCGGCAGTCGCAAGGTTAAATGCGCAACACCGCAATTAATTGAGTTAAGAGCAACCTAGACGTAATCCATAAAAAGGTGTATGTAAATAACAAAAGAACAGCTTTATATCGAGTCACGAGTCGAGTAACAAAATTCTAATTTGAAAAGAGAAAAGACAAGAGGAGGAGTCGACTGGGAAGGGGCCCAGATACATGTAGACTAGAATTCGAAAGTCGACCAGATGCGAGATGTGTCGCATGTGCGCGACCACACACACACACACACACACACACACCACACACACACACATATATATATATGTGTGTATAAAATCAAAGCGATAAGAGGGGGGTGGCATCGATCAGCCTCTCATCGAGAGATTCAACGAGCCGCTGTAAACGTCGACACTGGTAGTGGCGGCAGACGGCAGTAGTATCTAGCAGCTCTGAGCCAAGGTGTATTGATCATTTTCAGATAGGCGCTGTCTCTCTCCCTCTCGCTCTCTCTCTCTCACTCTCTCCCTCTCTGACTCGTGTGCACTACGCTTTTTATCGACGAATCATAAGCAGCGCGCGTGCCTTTGAGACCTCGGAAGATTTTCGGAGGATCTTTTACACGGTCGATACGTGCGATGCCAGCTCCTCTCATCCCTCCCTCCCGCCCTCTAATCTTCTTTGCACTGCACGTGGACGAGTCGCTTTGTTGTCGCTGAAGACTTCCGGCACTTAAGCGGAAGCTGCGTCCAACCGTGCAACTTTTACTACAGGGTTGATCCTCGAAGCACGAGATTTCGGATGACATGTTTCACGAGCTACTTTAGCAGTGGTTTGACGAGGTGATTCAAGACGATAGTCGAGGCTAAATTGGCCTTTTCCCGTCCTATATATTTATTTCTCACTATGCCTTATTTTTTAAACGATATATTTTTATTCGTAAATACTATGTCGCGTTGGCATTAATTTTTGAAGTGCTTTTAATTATACCGCGAGTGTAATACGAAACACTGACAGAATTATCATTTACACAAATTTCAACAGAGTAATCCACGAGAATTTGGGTGCATCTTATATTAGTCTATTAAAAATATTGTTCTGCTTTGTGAAGCACTTTAATAAATTATTTCGTAACACTAACTGAGCTTAGAGATGAATTAAAAAGTTTTTAATTTAACAAGAATAATATGAAAGTAATGAAGAACAACATCTTTTTGTAAGATCATCGTAATTCAAATTACATTTATATATTCATTTACTCTAAAAATGAGAATAATTTGCTAGACCCGTATCTGTAAATTATTAATTAACCAATCAGATTCTAATTTTCTATGTGCAAAGGTAACTGCACTCTAAGTATAATGTGCTTTTATAAATAAAATAAATATAAAACTTTAATAAATACAGTCTAATTTGAAATATCAACTTTAAAGGTTATTTTCAAGTAATTGTACATCAACACTCTCCAATTAGATTATAATTCTAAATCATTAAAATTAGAAAATCGAACGAAGTAGAATAGATAAAGTATATTGTTTGGTGATGTTTTCGATACTAATTTCACCGCGTACATTTTATTGAGCTTAATATTTGTTCTCGTCGAATTAGGTTAACACAGTGATATTGTTAATAAACTATAAACAAGCAATTAATCCGAAGTATTTTTAAAACATTATATAATTATTCTGAGAGATAGTAATTTAAAAATTATGGATTTATATTAAATTCGATATTATATTTAATGAAAAATCTGAATATTAACTTACGAATGCCCAATAACACAGAAACTACATATTTATTCTGAAGCTGTTATTTGCTCTACCATATAACGCTTATTATACTGAATTAGATGTATGAAAACTTCTCATATTACTTGATCAATTGAGAGCTTTTTCTCCTTATTTTCTTTATTAAGCTTTGATTTCCCTTGATTTCTCATCTTTATAGTAATTATAAAAAGCATTTTTTATTTATGCTTTAGGTGTTTAAATGTGTCATCTGAAAAAAAGCTCAAACAAGTATTTTTATTTATTTATCAAATCATAATTAAATAATTTTATTTAAATAAAAGTATCATTTGCAAACATTTTATATTTAAAAAATTAAACTTCATAGAGATTTTTCAAATAAAAATTTCATTTGAAATCTTTTTTATATACATACGGTTTATAGATTCTTAGAAATCTATACTTAGACATGAAATATATTTTGGTTCTTTTTTTCTTCAAAAATTCGTAAAAAAAATCTGAAACGTGTATTTTAAGAGTTATTAAATGTCTTAAAATAGTTGGTTTTATAAAGGAAATAATTTTTTATTTGATACTACTTAATATTAGACTACTATTTAGTGTTAAATTAGAATTTATAATATTTTTAAAGAAAATTTTAATGGACTAATTCAGATTTAAAATTTTTTTTCAATTTTACTTTACGCAATTGAAATTTTTAACAAATACAAGTCTATAAAAACAAGAAGTAGTTTTTAAAGACCTATATTTATTTCGAGAAAAATTATTTACAGTAGAATCTTGGATTTTTTAAACTTTTGAAATGAATATTAGATGTTTATTATTTTTAAATTGTCTAAAAATAAATAATACGTCAATTTGAGTTTTGTATAGTTTTTTAATGAGCTCTATGTATTGTTATATTCACCTACAATATTAATTTTATTCACAAAAATAATGAAATATATATATATGTAATATTATAAGTAATATTAGTATAAATATATGTTTACCTACACGTTTAATATATCTTAAAATTCTTTTAAAGTATGATGATATAAAAAAATGGATCAAAATATACATTTATATGTCGATTAACAGTGACGCGATGATTACGTTAAAAATTAAATGTATTAATGTTCATAAATGCAGATTTTTTCAATTCATAGCTATTGCTTATAAAAACAAATGTAACGACTCGTCTACTTTTTAAAAAAAATTAATTTATTTTAAAATATATAGCATCTAAGTAGAACAGTATAGTCTTAATATTTTAATTTTTAAACGAATTTAGAAATTCAACGTTTAAAATTTATTACATGTACATTTATGATAAATGAATATTTTAATTTTATGCATTTTATACGAGATTAGAGTGTTACGATAGATTTATAACTTTAAAAAGTTTTAAGAGTGAAAATTCGCTTTTCAGAATCGTTTCATAATAGAATCGTAACAGTTGAGAAACTTAAATTTTCTCGCGATACGCATATTGAAATAAATTATTGAAAGAAGTTTAAAATATACAATTTTTAACGACAAATAAGTTATTAGAGTCTAATTTGTAAACAAACGCTAACATCTTGCCATGCATTTTAAATAAATTAATAAAGTATTAAAATATGAGCAATACGCGTGTAATTATAATGTATTCAAATGAAACAATAAACTGATACAAGAGGTTTTATCAGAGATACAGAAATAATTTATTTTAATTTATGTCAAAAAGTTCGAATTGTTTTTCTTTTTAAAGGACGGAAAAGCTTTTCATAATAAAAAGATGACTTGGAATTTCACGTATGTGTGGATAATTAAAAAATTTCTCGTTTAACTTGAAAACTCATATGTAGGAAGCCAATTGAATGCAGTTTTACAGGCATGCAAAACAAAAGACTATACACAAATTTTGTGCATAAAAATTGCATAATTATGATTGCACGCGTTTATAGAAAATGTTATTTAAATGTTGTCTAGCATAATTTCATGCCGATTAAGATAAAAGCTAATTTTCATTACTTATTCGAACTCAAAAAAGAGAAAGAAATAAAACGAAAAGGCTTTTATTAAAGAAAAAAACGAATAATAAATACCAATGAATGTGGTGTTTGTTTTTGCAATAGGAAAATATACAGAAAAAATGAATTCGTCGATAGCCTTCAATTAATGGACCATATTTCCACTCTAATACAGTTGTTCGAAGGGCCTATAACTGTAAATAAAATGGGATTTGGGCGAGATAGTTAATTTTCCTACGCTAAAAGGTTGATAGATTAAGTGTAATTTGCAATATTATCGTATCGAAGAATCCGAAATGAGAAACGAGAAACGAGAATAAAAACAATTTTGAAGGAGGCATGTTAATATCTTTGAGGTCGCATGAACGGGAGGAATCCGAGGAGCCGAACCGCCGGGGCGACGCTTCTGTTCGGTTCTCGAGGACGGATACGATCAAATTCAGCTGAAATCACGAAATCCTGGGCGTTTGATTTAGTGGTAAGTCGTTCGTCGCACGAGATAAGGAATCGCGTTTTTCTCTCTACGTATAAGAGCGACTCAACATGAGCGAGGTGAAGGTCGCCGAGCCACGGTGCGCACGGGCGAGCTTATTGTAACATCACCCTTTCTTTATTTCATTTGTTTGTATGTTTCTTTGAAGCCTCTAACGTCTGCGCGATGAACTTATCTGGTACAGGGGAAAACTTGCTCTCTGAAAGAAACGTCACGCTATCGAGAGAAGGACGCGAGCCGGGTACGACGGTACCGCAACTCAAGATGAATAAACCAAGCATTCGCTTTATTGTTTTGCTTTTGAGACTGGTTATAACTGAGAAAAGTTTTCTGCTCGGTGAAAAAAGAAGGAAAAAAGATTTGAAAAGCATTTGTATCGATTCACAGTCAGTTTTCAAGCATTCCTCCGTTGCAATTACCCATAAAAATTACTGCTATCGACGAGAATTGAGTGGAAAAGAAACAATTTTCAGACATCCTTTCAAATATATTCGACTTTTCACTACGCGTTATATTAAAGCTGTATATGCGACATCTTTCTAAACGAGAAGACTTGTAATTATTACACGCTTCGGTACTCTCAAATAATTTTTCTGACTAATTAGCGTATCTAGACCTGCCGTAATTTCTTTAAAAATTGTAATTAACTATACGCAAGCGAATTTTAATTTAACAATAATAGATTTTCAAATTATAATTTTCACTTTACAATCAAATTGGTAAATAAGACGTTCGATTTATAGAACATACTTTAATATACTCTGTGATAAATTAAATTTGTACTCATTTTTTCAAATGATTTTCATATGCAGCTGAAATACCGACAGTATATTTTTGAATAATTGTAAGGATTTCAAATTATCTTAAAAAAAAAATTTTCATAAAACCACGAGTAAACTAAATTCTTAATAATATACTGGTTGATAATCTTAGACAGAAAAATGGAAAAATCAAGTTAAGTGTGAATTTAAACAGGATTTCGATGTATTTCTCAATTTTCTTTTTAAAATGAAAAATTTTGGTTCTTATTTGAATTAATGTTAAAATAAATATTATAAAATTATCGTGTCCTTTTAAATTTAATAATGAATTTTGGTATCTTGAACTTAAAAAGTAATATGTGATTATAATAGACATATATAATATGCACTTAGATTAAAAAAATTTTTAAATAATCAATTTATACTTTATATAATTTTTATTGGCACATATATTTTTTTCTAGTTATGTATAGAAATCATACAAAATCATTCCAATTATTATATGCTAACCATAATAATTTTATCTCCAGTTTGAAATAATAAGTGTGTTCTGAATATATTCATTAAAACATTAGCTACAACTTTTTTTATGACTTTAGTTATAAAATTATATAGTTTATAAGTAACAAAAATGTATAATGACGACTATTGGTTGAACTACAAGAATTATAATACTGGTCCAATAAAATGACAGACAGCTCGTAATATATAATGTATTTAATAAAAGTAAGGCAAAGATAAATCTAAATAGATTGAAAATCAATCGAAATTTATCTATATATGCAATAATGATTTATTCATATTTATAGTTTTAAAATAATCATGGATATTTATTAAAAGGATTAATCTTAACATATCTTTGAACAATTTGCGATTTTACTAGTCACTTTCTCAAATTATACTACTTATATCAATTATAATTGTTATTCGCGTGTTGGAGGGAAGGTGAATGCGGGAAAATCATTTAAAGAAAAGTTCGAATATAGGTTTAAAAACGTATTTATTTCTCAGTATCATACAATAGTCTATCCGAGAAATAACGACACGAAAGTTGCTGTCCGGCTGATCAGAACGGAACAGGTCCTCGGATCGTGTCGCGTTGCTTATTTAAAGTACTTTCGTCCCATTGTTTCCCGTTCACAGTTAACTAATTCGCTGACCAACGCAACGCGAGTTTTCCCAATTTGCGCAATAAAATTACGCATCGGTTTGTGCAAAACGAGCCCAATTGCCGCCCTGAAACAATCGGCCCGTTATACGTTTGGCACATCTAGTGCACCTGGGAAAACCCTCAGGCTTCCCAACGCCCCTCCAAACGGGCGACCGGTCTTTTCAATGTCGGCGCCGGTCCGCCCCGCCCATCCCCATGCGCTTCCACGCATGCAGGAGGTTCCATCGCCAACAATAACAAAATACGTAAAAAGTATTGAAATTAAATTCTATTTGTAATTTTATTAATAAGATTATTGATAAGTATTATATTATTAATTTTTATAAGTGATTCTGCTGGAAGTGATAAATGATAAAAATGTTTCTTTCGCCAAATTATATCAAACTTCTAAAAAAATAAGTATCAATGCGTTGACAAATTACCAAAACAAATATGTTTTATCATTTATTAATAAATATAAATATTTATTTATTAAAATACTATAAAAAATATCATTACTTAAAAAGATTATTGAAGAAAATCGATAATTTAAGTTCATCTTAATTGGATGTTCATAATAATAATAAAATGTACGCTATAAAAAATGCATAATTATTTCGATCATAATTTGCAAAAATTTTAATTATTGAACTCAGCTTTCAAGTATAAAAATAATTGAAAATCAATTTTTAATTATTATGAAATCTTATTACCGTAGTATTTTTTGTTTTCAAATATTTGTTTTTTTTTTTTTTTTTTAAATCAACTGTTGGGTTTTAAATATTTTATCTCTCATCGTTATGAAATATTTGATAATACTTCGCTTAAATTAACAGATATCCGCATTAATCCAAATACAAGTTTTATCTACATTTTAAATAAATTTATATATAAATCAAAATGATAGATAGCAATGAATCGTGATATGAATAACAAGAAAAACCAAGAGCTGTATGTATTCGGGATTACGGGTCGTTTTCCCCTGGATAAAAGAAAATTCATTTCTATTATACTTCGATTGGATATACTCTACGTACACACATATGTGCACCTGTATGGCCATATAGGTGTGAAGATGAGCCCACTATTATGTCAATATATCTGCAAATGGAGACAAGAGAGAAAAGATAAAAGAGAGACAGAAAGGGATGGAAGAGAAACTTGGAGGATGTTCGCGGCTCGAGGCTCATTTTTTGTCTTATCAGCACTTCTCCATCGGATTCTCGATTAGCTTCTCTGCTTTGGTCCATTCCTCTCAGGTCACGATGACAACGATGCTATCCATGTATTGTCTGAAATACGCTTAAGCACCCCTTTTTCCTCTCTCTCTCTCTCTCTCTCTCTCTCTCTCTCTCTCTCCTCTACTTCAAGTCAATTTTCTCGATTACATTTGATCCTTTCTGTGCGAGGCAGACTTCATATAACTTCAATTCTTTAGATTTTTTCTTTTATGCGGCGTATGCGTTCCCAACAAAGGATGTCAGTTTTCTAAATATTTATATCTAATTCAACCTTTTCCCCATTCGTGTTACTGCAGTATGTTCTAATTCGCGATTCGATAAAAGAAGGTACTTTCTTCTAATTCAGTTTTCAATTACTTATTTATATTTATTATCAAATGAAAGAACATTAATATGTCAAATAGTTGTTATTTATATCACCAAATACATTTTAATATACGTGTATATACTAAAGAAAAAGCTGTATGTAAGTATTCATATAAACATGTATAAAAATGAAATAAAATTGCAGTCGCTGTGGTTACGCAGTTGTACCAGAAGTCAATTTATTTTCATTTTTTTCTGGTAATTTAAGAAAATTTGTATTCTCAACATTGTTGATTGTAAATGATACACAGTACATAGAGGCTTTTCTTTAATTTAAATATTTTTCAGTGTTTTTAAAAACTTGTTTCTCTTAATTAAGATTTTCTTTTATTAATATACGTAACAGAAGTGAGTAAAGTACTCTTTATGATACACAAATGGCTTCAAATCTTATGAATGTGCGACCGAGTTATGTAAAAATTTTGTTTAAATACGTGAATACAATGGCCTTTTCAAATTAATTTTTGTGGTTAAATTAACCTCTAATAATAATAACGAATTAAATACGGTTAATAAAATTTCCTTTTTTCATTTTGTCGTTAATGAACAGATTACTTAGTTGCTTCCAATCGTTCAGTGATTGTAACATATTTTTTCATAGTTTAAGTTATTCTTTCATATCATATCAATTTCACTGCTTTATTATGAATTTAAAAATAGTAAGTTTAAATTTATGCTACCAAAGATGTTATGAATTATAATTATGTTAAAAATAACTAATATAAAAAAATCTTTATTTATTGATTTTTTTTATCATTCTGAATTAAAATTGATACTGTATATAATAAATTATATTTTATTACGCGCACATATTAACTTTTCCCAATAATTTTAAAGTATAAATATTTTTATTGAATTTATATAAATTGGAAACTTGTGTATTTTAAATTCCGTTGTTTGCATCTTGTATATTAATACTTTATTCGAATTTTTAAGCTTTCTGCATACGTTTTTTCATTTGTGTAATTCTCAATATTTTGTAATGTTTCTTATAAATAAATATGCTAGACTTTATTTAATGAGAACTCTTTTACTATATTTTAATTTTAAAATTATACGTTTTAAATTTTTTTACAAAGACGAAATAAATTAAAGTCTATGTTTGAAATAATATCAATAAGGTTTACGCAATTAAATTGAAAAAAAATGTTTCTAGATTAAAATAAAATACTTGAAATAATATCAATAAGGTTTATGCAATTAAATTAAAAAAAAATGTTACTAGATTAAAATGAAATACTGAAATTTTATAGATAATAGTTTATTTAAATACTATCATTATTGCATTAATAAATTTCTCCCTAAAACAATTTAAACTTCATTCTTTGTAAAATTAAGGTTTATCATTAATTATTTTATTTACGCTCATATTATTTTTATATACCACGTGAAAAAATATAATTCTGTAAATTTAAGCAAATTTATAACACCATGGAAATATATTATAATGAGATAAACTTTGATTGATACACGAATATTATAAAAATTTATTGTTTACTTTGTATTATAGTTAGTTAAGAAAACTAAAAATTAAGTATCACTATAAGTTTTTTAATTATTAGTATAAAAAAATTTATAAAATAAAGCATATAATATAATATATTATATGAAATATATTTATTTTATTTATTAAATATATTAATGTGAGCATTATAGATACGACACTGATATTTACGTTTTAAATAATTAAAATATTGTAATAAATTTTAAATAAATTCTATAGTTGTTGTCTTTTAAAAACTGAATATATTAAAAAAATTTAATTTTGAAAAATTCTATAACGTTATTTTTTAAAGTATATTCTATTTAAAAGAAGTATCAAAGTTGTAATAACTTATATAAATGCAAAGTTACGTAAGTTTATTCAGAATAATTAAGTTTGTAAATCATGCATTATTGTATTATAGATAGATAATATTAAATTACTACTAAATATATAAATGAAAATAATTATTTTTGCATTAATACAATTTTTAAATATAAAATTGGATTTTAAGTCAAACCTTTTTACTTATTATCGATAAGGCAGAAATTTACTACCTTATAACATCAGTAAATAAATATATACAAAAACACATGAATAAAGAATTAAAAACGACTATGTTTTTAAATTGCGTTTCATATCAGTTGTCACTCTTAATCGTTAGTGTTTTACTGGTAATTTTTCGCTCATCCGCTAAAAGGTTTTCGGCTTTTTCGCTTTATTCACTTGCTTAATAAAATAATATTTTATAAATCTGAAGAAAGTTAAAAATATTGTTAATTAGGTTCTATAAGCATGAAATCAAAGTAATAAATTGTTGAGTCTGTTCGTGACTTCTGCTAAACAACTAGTGAGAAGAAAATATCTTACATCTTCGTTTCATCAGTGAAAACAGAGCTCATCATTATCATCCATTTCCCTCGCGAATTTGTGGCGATCACACGTCACTATACGTTTCCGAGATCGTGTTGGCGGCGCGCGCGCGAGAGAGAGAAAGAGAGAAATCAGATCTTGCGCACACACAAATAACTTACACGAAGTTCAGCTCGGAAAAACGTAAATACGCCTGCGCAACGAGCTTGTGTACCCTGTCCGTGTGTGTCGCTGTGCATGTCGTTGTGTATGTATCTCGTCACCTCGCTCAAAATTATATGCACTAGTGAATGTGCGCGCACTAAATACCAATATATAGGCGTATTAATTCCAGGTGGTTCGGTCGTTTAATACTTGTGCGCGTACACATGCATATGTAGTGAATTGTCCGGATAATAAAGTGCAAATACTGTGATTACCTTGTGTACACCAGGAAACGGTGACGACAAAATTTGGGAAAGCGCTACTATAAAGGAAAAATAAAAACAACTGTTTTTTTAGGCATAACAGAATTTATAGCAACGAGGGCCGGTCCCTTTGCATGTCTATTGATAAAAGAGAGAAAAAAACTATTCACCGATCTTTCACGGTGTTGGAGACGGAACTACTGTTGTAAATTTTGTTTTGTGCCGTCGTGTGTCCGTCCGTGTCTGTACACGACGGCCAACATTACGACGATTCACGTTCTATGAGCGCTCAGGGCCAAGGGGACCCTGGAGAAGATCTTACATCCAGGTTAGTTTTTCTTTCTCTTAAGAAAAAAGGGCATGCATGAAGACTTATGTGTATATTTATATATGTACAAGTGTGTCTCCACGCGCGCGCTCATCTCTTTGCCATTGAGTGATAATCGATATTTTGCATGCATGTTTATGTATCAGATTTGTGATGCATATCATGGATTTTAACTATTCAAATCGTTTATGTATGCCATAGTTGCCGCTTTGTTGGCAATTAATAATTATATAACGCTTTTTTTGCTGACTCGGACTTAACCTTTTGTAAGCTAGTCTTATTTTTTCTTTTTTCTTAAGAAATTTTGATAATTTTATACTTTGCAAACAAACTATCAAGATTTTTCTGAATGATCTCTGATTTTTTATGGATTCCAATTTTGGAAGTTTCAGGGATGTTTTGCCGATTACTTTATCGTCATCTTGTTTACTTTTCGTTTCAATGTTCCATTTTCCACTTGTAGTTTGTATATCACTATATGACTTACAAAGTTGAGGTTATTTTATTTATTTTTTTTACGTATTTCAATGCTTTGTTTTAAATTCTTTATTTCTATGTTATTTTTTGTATTTTTATTAAATAACAGTCATTACACATTCCATCTTTTTCTTTACAGTTTATAATTAGCTGTTTGTCTTAAACACTTTGTGCTTATTGGCAGTGTTATTTTTATCTCTTCTAAGAAATGCCAAAAAATACCTTTTCTCCTTCTAAAACTATTATTACATACAAAGTATCTTAATAAACTTTTTCTATACAATCAATTTTCTATAAATAGAAATTCATTCATAAAGTAAACTTAAAATGAATTACAATTATATGCTTTATAGGGTAGGAGCAGAGAACACTTTTAACGAAATGAAACGAGCAGCTGCCAAGAAATTAATTGAGCGCTACTTTTACCAGCTGATTGATGGTTGTGGTAATCGAAATTGTGGCAATCAGTATTGTGCATCTAGTGGACAAGTATGCATATCTTTAAATTTGCTCTTAAAAGTCTTTATATTAAATATTAATCCATCAGTACTATCATTATTTTAATTTACATATCATTGTTTAAATCTGAAAATTGGCATTTAAATAAAAGTCTGTATATTTTATTATGATTACCGTTGATAAGTTATATCAAAATTAATTTTTTAATAGTATAAAATTAATTAATTTTATCTATACACTAGTTTTTGTTAAATTTGATAGATATTTTTTATATTAGAAACTATAAAAAGTTTCTTTCAAATTACAATAACAAATTCATGAATATTATAAATAGTAGTTGTACTCACTTGAATAGCATATATTCAATGATAAGGGTAAGTTTGAAAATAGTTATTGAATTCTAGCTTTCAAACCTGACAGCAGATGAAGCAGCAGCTCAAGCTATTAGTTTATTTTCAAAAGATGCAAGATTATGTGATGGTGTACACCCTAGAAAAGTTGCAAAAACAGCTATGGAACCAGGTCCAGCATCTCTAGCCAAAAGTCTACCAAATAAAAGTGTTAATCCTACATGCTCTGTTGAAGGTTTGTTATAGAATATTTTTATTAAATATGTTTATGATGTAATAAAAATTATTTTAATTTAGAATGTCTGGATAGTATTTTACCATCAAATCAAAAGAATTTAAACTTAGTTGTTGATTATTCAAGTGAAAATGATGACAAAAGTATAATAATAGATTTTGTGAAATCAACTGAAAAAAGTGTGTTATTAATTTATCTTTTGATTTAACTTCTATTGGAATGCATATCACAATATTCATAAAAATTTTAGATTTATGTGACGCATATAAGAGTAAAAATAAACATGGTAAAGGATCATCTGCATCTGTTTCTATGAAAAAGTCTAAAAAAAAAACAAGTCGTTCAATGAAGTTTGATACAAAATCTGAAATTATCAAAAATCGGCATCTTCTAATTAATAAATTAATCGTATTGGCTTTATACCTAAGATATGTTGATGCAAAACATGTTATTAATGAATCAAAGACGAAATGAATATTTTATCAATAATTATTATTTTTTATAAATCAAATTAAAATTTGTAATACTTTTTTTTAAATTTAGAATAAATATGAAAGTTAAACAGAGTCAATGTCTGTTAATGTATTTTACTAGGTTAATAAATATTTTTAATACATTTTATATGCATTTTAATACAATCAATATTTTTATTCTATTTCAAATAATTTTTAATACATAATGATACATGTTTTTTCATAACGGGTTTAAAATTATTTAAAAAATATATTTTGTTATTTTTTTTTTAGGAAAATCAGTGCCATATCTTACTGAAGCGAAACTTCTGGATATTATTAGCAAGTGTAAATCAGAGGGTTCATACTGTCTTCTCATTAGGACGTTAGGAGAAGTTTTTTCATCAGCACAAGCTCTGAGCCAAAGTTTTTTAAAGTCTGAAAAGGATGATTCACCACTCACAGCCTTACTCGATAGGGCTCCTGCATCTTTATTATGTCCTGCAGGAGATTTAAGTAAAGAGGCTGTTCGATCACTACAAGGAGAAGACAAAGAAGAAGATAGCAGTGATCCTACACCTACAGTTCCTCGGCTTGACGACACTAATGTAGATTTACCAGCTGTTCGTCGAGCTTTTTCAGCACTTTGGTCTTTGCCAGGTACGATATGTCATGCATTATTTTAAGTCAGTGAAAAGTAAACACATAATCTAATATTAAAAATTATTTCAATTATATCATATTAATAATAAAAATTTATTTATATCGTATAATTTAATTACAAATTGAAAATTTATTTGTTTGTTTCACTTGCTCTTATAAATAATATCGATTATTTGTCAGTGTTATAATTACCTTATTAATTTAAAAAAAACTATTTTTATTAGGAGAAGCATTTGAATCTGCATTGGTACATGCTCTAGTCACATTGGCTGATAACATAGAATTAAATTTGCGAGTATTTAGTGGTAATTCTGAAGATAGTACAGATAGCCTGTTAAATGTCTTCTTAATTGTCTTTGAGATACCTGTTTTGGGATGCAGTGAATATTTAGAAATGGCTTTGCACATGTTGTGCAAAGCTGCATCTTGTTTATCTATAGCGGATCAAGCAAAACTTGCTCGTATTTGGGCACGACATTGTAAAACACGATTACCTAGTTTACTTCAAGCTCTCCAACAACTTATTACTGTTAAAGTAAATTCCTTTACTACAAATTTCAATTTTTAAGTAATATGACCTAAAATTTAATAATCTTACTTTTTAATATTTTATTTACACTGTAGGTTATTGGAGGCACGTTTACGCGAGATTATTGTGTGCAAGATACAGATACTATTACTGCTACAACGAAAGTAATGAAAATCGTATACTTTTCTAGTATTTTAGCTGGTGAGCTGGATTCACCAGAACTTTCTCTTGACGAAGATAACGAACCAAACAGTTCTGAAAAGGCTAATCAGAGAATATCACCAGTTCTACAGGTGTGTTACAAAAGTCGTACACTTAAATATTATTGTATTTTGTATGTTATAAAATATTGTATTATCGTTATTTATATAGTTAAAGATATAAATGTAACGAAAAGATATTTTTTATTTGTTTTTTTTTGTAAAAAAAAAACTTTTTTTCAAGGATCAATTGGCTGTAGAATTAGCGATTTCATCAGTAGATGCTCGAAAACCTCTTATACCTTTTGTTGATTTTTATAACGAACCTTTAAGTGATATTGTCGAAATGGATAAAGACTTTTCATATTATAAGAGTGAACAGCCAAAGAAATTTAGTTTTATGAATTATGCGTTCATTCTTACACCTGCAACAAAAACACTTGGCTTATATTATGATAATCGTATAAGAATGTATAGCGAACGTCGAGTAAGTTTTTTACAAGCAGTAGTTGGTCAACCTACAACTCCATACCTTAGACTGAAGGTAATTATAAAGTGCAAAATGTATTAGGCATATTTAAGATTTATGCATAAATTATAAAAATTATAATCAGTAATTAAATCATTCTTTAGGTAAGAAGAGATCACTTAATAGAAGATGCTCTCGTTGAATTAGAAGTAGTAGCGATGGAAAATCCGTATGATTTAAAAAAACAATTAGTAGTAGAATTTCAAGGTGAACAAGGTGTTGATGAAGGTGGAGTTTCGAAAGAATTTTTTCAATTAGTCGTCCAAGAAATTTTTAATCCAGATTTTGCAATGTTTACAACACAAGTAGATATTTTCTGAAGTTTTTATAATTTAAATTGTTTTACGAATTAAGTAATAAACGTTATTAATTTATAGGAAGACACACAGACCACGTGGTTTAATCCGACGTCTTTTGAAAGTGACGCACAATTTACTCTTATAGGTGTAGTTCTCGGATTAGCTATTTATAATAACGTTATACTAGATGTACGCTTTCCTATGGTTGTATATCGTAAGTTGTTGGGAAGGAAAGGAAGTTTTCCCGATTTGGAAGATTGGAGTCCTACACTTTACCGAACGTTATTGGAAATGCTAGAATACACAGGAGATGATATGCAAGACACGTTTATACAAACGTTTAGAGTTGGTTATAAGTAAGTGTTTTAGACCTTTTAAATTTATATGATCTGTAGAAACAATATACGAGCGAAAGTTGTTCTCTTAATTTCTTAGAGACGTATTTGGCTCTTATCTATTCCACGAGCTTAAGGAAAATGGTGATGAAATTTATGTTACACAAGAAAATAAGAAGGAATTTATAGATTTGTACGCAGATTTTTTACTTAATAAATCCGTGGAAAGGCAATTTAAAGCTTTCAGGCGTGGTTTTCAAATGGTGACAGATGAAAGTCCACTAGCTTTATTGTTTAGACCAGAAGAAATTGAACAGTTAGTTTGTGGTAGTAAGATTTTCGACTTCGCGGAATTGGAAGCAGCAACGGAATACGAAGGTGGATATACATCAGAAAGCGATACAGTGCGTAATTTCTGGCAAGTCGCTCATTCTTTGTCTCCCGAATATCAAAGGAGACTTTTACAATTTACAACTGGTAGTGATAGAGTGCCTGTAGGAGGTCTATCACGTCTTAAAATGGTGATAGCCCGTCATGGTCCAGATTCCGACAGGTAATATAATAAATACGAATTAACCATTGAATGGAACATAAAAATAAAATTTTATTTGTATATCTTTAGATAGTATCCTGACTACTTTTACATGTGTAATTTCATATACAACTTTAAAAGTTTTTATATTTTAATTATTTTTTAAATCATTAGGCATGTTTGGAAAATTAAAATAAAAATTAATAAAATTTTAGTTGTACACTATTTTTATTATTGAATAAATTTTAATCTTTACTGCTTGTATTTACAGATTGCCCATAGCTCATACGTGTTTCAACGTATTATTGTTACCAGATTATAATACAATAGACAAACTACAAGATCGATTAATGAAAGCTATCAATTACTCAAAGGGCTTTGGAATGCTTTAAGCAATTTAAAAGCGTTATTTTTCATTAGTTACAACGCATATCAGGAGAAATAATTTTATTAGGCTGTCATTGTATGGATTCAAAAGAGTATGTAGGAACAGGTTAAGCAATTCATGCGTTTGATCTTGTTTCAGTGGTGCGTATTTTATACATTTTTCGGCATTTTTACAACGTAATATACACTCTTGGAACGAAATGTAATGACACAATTGCCTGTCTATTATTCCGCAAAGCAGATATGAATTATAAATCTCTGCAATAAGCGCTATTTTCAATTCTATATTCTATCAGCCTTAATCCCAGATTTTTATTTATTGTGAATGTTATGCGAATTTATGCCATTTCTCCCATCTTTAAAATTATACAAAATTGACATTTTTATAAACGTGTGCTAGTGAATTGACGATTTAACATTGCTAAATTCATAATTAATTTTTACTTAGGTGTAAAGCGTCGAGAAATTTTATTAGCGATTGTCATTTCATCACTTATACTATAATTGAACTTAAATTTGGTAAATACACAAAGAAAGTAAAAAATGAAGATATGAAAGGAATGACTGTGATTTGAGTATAAATGTTGAGCAATTGCATAATAAACTGTGTACAGAATGTTTTACATATGTACATGTTTTTTTAAGAATTTTTTTAACCTTGAAAAGTTTTATGCATAATATTAATAATTAAAAAATATGCATATTAATACAATTTTTCTTTTTCTTTGTTGCTCTATACTTGCACATGACAATTTGGCTCTAAATTTATACAAACACATTAATAAACATTCTATGTATGTACATATAATTATAAATGTAAACCTTTAAAAGAGTAGTTTACTATATCAGTATTTAAATTATGTCAAGCCGAAGCGTGACTCCGAATTATAAAAAGTAATCGAGAAATCAAAGTAAAGTATAAAAACAAAGTCTTTGTATAAAGGGAGCCTAAATAATTTTATTTTTATTTCGACGCAATGTATATTCATATTTTGCTGTATAATTGTATAAGAACAAAATTCAAATTTTCCAGAAATTTGTAAATTAATATATTGATTTTCATCTTGCAATTCAACGTCATTTTAGTCATGTGACAATAAAGAATCATTGTTATACTACACTCATTTATTCCTTATATTTTATTAGATATATAAAAGTTTTGTATCAAAATACAATATTAATGTAATGTTTAAAAACAGATTTATCAAAATATTTTATAAAAATAAGAAAATATTAGCTAATATTTTGATTTAAGAATAAACAAATATTTTTCATTATTGCATAAAAGTACACATAATGATTTAGTATCATTGTATTATGCTAAACAAAGCACTACGATTAATTGGACGGTTTTGTAAATACATAAATCACAATTTTAGTGATTACTAAAAAATTTCTACAATTAATGGACGGAAAGATTCATTGATCAGTCAAATTGTACTTTTTATAACAATAATTTAAGGGTTAAAATACTAGCTATAAAAAGTAGAGATACTGTAGCTTGCGAAGCACTATTACATCTGTGATCAAAGTAGCAGAAGCACCAGGTTACTTCATCATAATAATCTCTATGAATATCCAATTGATGAATGCTGTTATTGACATAATGTCCTAATCGAACATCTTTCACTGCTGGTCTACAACCTTCATATTTATCAGCTGGAATATCAGTCCTAAATCCTCTGACAGCACTTAAACATTCTCGTGTCAGAATTGTTTCAGCTGAAAATAGCATAATACAGTTAATAATTTTATTTTATTAATTAATTTTCAATCATATTTTTTGTTTTTTATATTTTACCTCCTTTTCGTTCAATTATCTTCACACACTTATCATCATACTCTGGACATGTTTCACCCCAGTACCAAAGCCAGTTAAATGGAGTTCCACAACCAGGTTGATTGCTATTACATCGATAACAATATAAAGCATTTCCTATAAATATATATTGCTATTAATATAACGTTTAATTTTTAATGATAGTTATTTCTGAAATTAATGCAAATATTCAATCTTCAAAGAATTTTAGTTTATTATTAATTAAAATTATTATAAATAAATGAAAGAATGTATTTTTATTTAGAATTTGAAAATAATTATATTTTACGAGATAATAATTTTAATAAAAAATGACTTAAATTTACATTTTTTGAGGGCCACGCCCCCTGTATAAAAAGTTTGGTTATGAAAAATTCAAAATATATAATTAATAAATAATTGATCAAGTATCTTGCCTTTTTGTGCAAATATTCCTAAGAATAATGAAATATACAGTAACGTTTTAAACATTTTGCTCAGATAATTTTCATTTAAAAATAAAATTCTTTGAACAATTCTTGTTGTCTAATCGGTGTCGTAGTTACTACCAGTGTTCATTGAATTCTACATTTAAGCACTATTCAAGAAGCCAAAGTATACGTCGGTAAAACAGAAAAGTTTTCAAGTATTTTATGAACAATTTTTACCATTAGTTTTTCCTTATTATAATAATTGAAAAGTTATAGATATTTTATAATTATATAAATAATTTATAAGAATAGATGTTTTCATAAATTTTTGTTCAAAATTTACATTACACATCATGTTATTTCAACTATTTTCTAATTTTAATATTTATTGATCTATAAATTACGTTGTAAATAATAAAAAAAATGAAATAAAAAATAAAAATTGTATTTTCAATACTTATTGGATTATAGTTAAAACTTTCTATGAAAAGATTATAGGTTTTAAATTGTTTTATTTTAAAGTTAGAAGTAAATTTGTTAATTATTTAGTAATAACATTATAATTATAGTACAATTAATATTTTTTATTTAATGCCACTTCCGAATTTGTAAATTGAATTTAACACAGAAAATATATGCAGTAAATAAATTATAGTGAATAAATTTTTTGTAAAAACAATTACAAAGACAATTTTTACATGTGCTAGTCACCTTCTAATGTACATATATCAGAAATACAGCACAAATTAATGTACCTGTGTGGACTGTCATTATACAGTAATTAAAACAATTACATGTTCAAATAGAGTTATCATATTATTCAAATAGTTGCATGAGTTCTCAAAAGTGCAGTTAATGTACACTGTAAGTGCGTATCCTCACTGCGTACTCTTATCGTCTAGATCTAGATCTCCTAGCGTCTAGACTTACAACAAAATTTGATGTTTGCGACCCTTATTAAATTCTCATTAAAATCCATATTTTTCAACTTTCACTTCTTTTGCTATTAAGGAGCGAAGTTAGTCGTTCATATTGTTAAATATAACGACAAACATCTGCTATGGTGCTTTGGCAAATCTTCATTTCTCCCTGTTTTCATGGCCAATCGACAAGACGATACCTGCGTGAAAAATCATATCGATGCGGATTTTTTACCCGCATGAATATGACGATCCTACTTTTCACCCGCATGTAAAATGTATGTACACATTGGCTTCTCGCTTGACTCATCGCCAGCGCTTCTTTGCGCTGCTTTTGACAATCGGATAATAAACAGAATCTCCAATGGATACTCATGCGAACCATTAATATTCTGACTGCGCATTGCTGTCGTCATTCCGTTACCGTTTCCATGCGTTCCCGATGCAATATTTCAAGCAGTTTTTAACCATGGAAATCGAAATACCTTGTCTTAACAATGGAGATACCAAGGGGTCCTTTAATTTCACGTCGGCATCAATACGTATACTCTTTATATAATTTTACAGTTATTTATACTAAAAATAATGAATTGAGAATTAGAAAAAAAGAAATACTAGAAAATATATAATATAAATTTATAATATAGAGAAACGTAATTATTTAGGTGAATGTAATCTGAATTTAATGTAAGCAGTTATTACAAAAGCAAATACGCATGAAATACTTATACGTATTCTTCGTGTACGGCCCTAAAATTATAATTTAAAGAAATTTTTCGTGCTAATTAGTTATCGTAATCGTGTTGTGAATATGATATTTAATTTATTAATTTGAGGGAAAATTAAATTTGTTGCCAATTTATGAATTTTATAAGGTTTATTATACTAATAAATTAATTTTGAGTTTAAATTATTGTATCTAGAATCATCCAATTTTTAAATTCTTTTTAAAAAATTTAGCTAGATTTTTCTACAGATTTGATTCAAAATATAAATTTCACGAATACGTATTATTTTTACATAAACCTAATATTTATAATATTTGAATTTATTGTAAATACATTTGTAAATATTAATCTGTAATTTTGCAAATTTAATCTTTCGTAAAATAATTATTTTACGTTATAAGTATAAATACTTTTACTTATTTATAAGTATATATTAGATACTTTAGAAGTTTATAATGCTTTTATCAATTCATGTAAGTTTTTATGGTAATTGTATATTCCGAAGCCGTTAAAAATCTGTTTATATTTCGTTAAGCTAATGACTGCAAAAATAAAACATAATATTGTACATACTTATAATAGAAAAGAGAAATCGCAGTTTTACTAACTACGACATTTAAAATTTTTGTATTATTTCATTAATACTATAATACATGTATATTTATATTCTGTTTACTATTAATCAGTAAAAAAATATTCTTACTGCATTGTGAGAAACACGTTTTGGTCGCAAATTATATAAGTTATACTCATTGTTATGTATACAAACTATATGAGTTGGACTATATAATTTAGTCAGACATGCTTACCTATTAAATTAATGCATTTTTTTATTGAAATTCCGAGTTATTTATAGTTTACATTTTCAAATATAAATTTGCTAAAATACTACTTAATTTCCCAAGTAAAGTTAACTATTATAAGAGTAATGCTATTTAAATTGAAGTACTATATTATTTTTTCTATTGTGCTGCAGTAATTAAAAGTGTACAATAATCACGATTTTGGTATCTTTAAATTTTCGGGTAACATTGTCGATACATCGATGAACGAAACATATTAAGTTTTTTATCATAAAACATAGCAAAAAATTTAATTTCAACCGCATATAAAGGTACAGATTTATTTGTGTACCTACTTCAAAGATAAGAGGACCTTGCATTCATTGTCACGTTTTACACATTAAATGAGTGTTTTAGTGTTTGTGAAAAATATATTCCATTAAAATATAAGATTAAATTTTTAATTTTCAGTTTTTATTATCTTACAATGTTTTTTTAAATATTTTGTAAAGTAATCGTAAATGTAACTCACGTATTTGAATTTTAGTCTAATAATTCGAGTGTCAGTGATATGGTTCTTGTGTTTTACTAAAATTTTAAAAGAATTTCTTTGATGTATTTTAAAATGAGCTTAAGTTATTTCAAGAACTAATTTAGAATATAAAAACTTGAAATGCTTATGTAAAATAAAAAATAATGATACTGATTTAGGTACTCATAAAAAATATTTAAATATAATATTCTAGACTGTAGAATATAATTAGAAAACCACAACTAAAACTTGATAATTTAGGTAGTATTTTTGCTACTTAAATTATAAAATTGTATAGAAAAATATATCAATTATAATAATAAATAATATAATTAACAAATATTGAACCATATAAAATGTTAAATACCAGACAAAAGTTTTAAAAAATTTGATAATTGAAAATTTGTTTTGTTGTACAAATTTACCTTAAATCTGTTAATTTAATGTAGTGATTAAAAAAAAGTTTCAATTTCAACATGTATTAAAATAAGATCATATAATATTCATAAAATATCAGTTTAAATAAATGAAATTAATTATAAACTTTTCGTATAAAAACTCTAATTTATTAAAAAGCAATTTATTATTAAAATATGTTTTTAAAAAAAAAGATTGAATCTAAAAAAAATTATTTTATATTCAATTATTTTCTTTAAAAAGAATATATAATTACTATAAAAAATATATTTAAAAAATATTTAGAAAATTCATATTATTTTCGTATTTATTTCGTTCTTCTAATCTTTAATAAATTCGATTTGTTATTAAATTTTAGTATTAATCCTTAAATTGTGTTTAGTAAGACATAAATAAACCTTTTAGATTCAATAGTTTTAAATAGATTTCTGCATTATCAGTTTTTGATTAAATAGTTTTCACGTGCATTATTGATAAGCCAACTACTCTTTTACATACACAGGAGTAGAAAATAACGGTATATGAATTCTTATTACTTAACAGTATTGAAAATAAATAAATTCGAATTAAAGTAATAAGAATTACTATTCATGAAAATTAAGACTCAAAAATTTTTAATAACAAAAAACAAAAATTGAAATGTGCGAAAACTAATCTTGCATTTTTTTAAATCTATTCAGAGGTATGGAATATTATCTTCATTGAAAACATTATTTTAATGTAAAGAATGATATGAAATGACTAAAATTCGTACTAGAGAATTTACGAATTTTTTAATATCGTATAGTAATCGTTCAAAAATATTTATATTATTAAGCTAATAAAACCAGAAGCAAATATATTTTTAGTTATCTTGAAGGTGATTACTTTTTTTATAGTGTGATTAGTTTGTAATATTTCATAATTTAATAAGAATTTAAATAGTTCGAACAATGTAAATTTAATTCTTCTGAAAATAATAAAAAAAAATACGTTTTGAAATTCAGATTTTTAAATTTCATCATCTATTCGATGAATCGTTTAAAATTGAAGAGATAGTTTTTGTTTTTATTTTTTGTTTTTATAGTGCAATAAGAATTAATAAAATTTCGATCAACTTTTATTATTGATAAATTATAATGAAGTGCGAGATCGCGCTTACGCGAAAGAGATAAAAGTAATAATTTATATTGTTTATAAACAACGCAAAAGTAATCTGCCTATTTCAAACGTGTTTTTTTAACTTTAGTTTTCACGGTTGTTATTTTTATTCAAGTCAAGAAAAAATCGGATTTACCAGAGGTTCGTTTTGTATTTTCGTTAACATTCATCATTCACGAGCACACGCTTGTTTCAAGTAATATGTGCTACAGCCCATTGCTCTGGGTCAGTAATCAAGCATATGCTGATTTCTCGTATATTACTTAATAACCATAAATATGCATAATAATTTTGCGAGATGAATGAAAGAGAGCAGGTTTAACATTTTCTTGAAACGACGGAGATTATTTTTAAGCAAAGCGTGGCTAAGTCCGTTCGACTTTCCTGTGAAACAATATGCCGTAGAAAATTGTCTCCTCCAATTTTTCGTACGGGAACTCCAGACTCGGAGTCACCCATCGCTGCGTTTGGGGGTACATGGAAAATGGAATTTCCCACGAATGCGCCCGTATTAATTTTATTACGGAAGGGGCTGCGTGTAGCCCGAGGAGCTCGCAACCGGGTGTTGTTTGACTCTTGAAAAATGCCATGTTTCGCGTCTTGCCCCGAAAGTCCCGGTCGCCGTTGCCGGGCTTAGCGCATTCATTCGATCGGTAAGCGGAACGAGCGCGGGTTATCTGTTCCACCGTTGCGTTAGTCCAGGCGCTGTCGGCGTTCCGAGTGAACTCAGTCGCGGAGAGCGACTCTGGAGTCCGATCCGCTAGTAACAGGTGGTTCGCGTTGGTTGGTCGAATCTCGCTCTCTAGTAGCGGTCGGACCGTCCCCCTCCCCGTCTGCACCCACTCGTTCGTTCTCTCCGTCTCTCTCGCTCGCACACTCGTCTGCTGCTAGGCGCACACGAGCGGACCCGAGCCGCCGCCGCCACCGCCAGCGACTCCCGGCGCAATCGCGAGCGGCTTACGCTCGGCGCAGTGCGTCCGTAGAACCACGTGCGTTCGGACGCGTTCCCGACATTTCTACGAGAGTGAGAACCGCGCGCCCGCAGGCACCCGCAGGCACTTCACCGGTGAGCCGAGGTACCGCAACCTGGATATAAGAAAGCGAGTGAGTCGCCGCTTCTGCACGGGTGCCGGGGGGGGGCGCGAAAATTCAAAAGGGACACGCCCTGCCGAGGCGCCGGCGTTCATAGCGGCCCGGCGAGAAGTCCCGCGAAACGAGGGGGTGTGACGGGGAGGAGGAGGAGGAGGAGGAGGTAACGCGGGGGAGGGGCAGTGCGCGAGTGCGTCGTCGTCGATCGTTTCGGGGGCGCAGACCTCGTGCCTGAGGACGATCCGCGCCCCCACACCGGGGGAGGTCGGCCAGTGTAGTTGTTCAGAGGTAAGCTTACTTAAGCCTTTTCCAGCCGGCAGCGGCGGCCGCCTCCTCGCGGCTACGGCTCCACCATATGTTTGGCACGACGCGCATCCCCGGGCACGCGTCCGTCCGCGACTACGACGCAGCGGCTCTGGCACCCCAGGCCGCTCTTATTTTTAGGCGCTGTTGGCGCCGGAATCGCCGAGCCTTCGCAGGGAGGCGACGAGGCGCCGCGCGCGCGGTCACGTGTGCGCGTCTGCGACTTTAAAGGCCTTCGCCGCCCTGTTTCGAGATAAGCGAAACCATTGCATCCGTTCGTTTCCTCTTGCCACTCCATAGCAGCGCGGAACAGCCGCATGGCCACCGCCCCCGCCGCTGACACTGTCAAGGCGCAGCGCCCTGAGGACAGGAAAATCTCGGTTCTCAAGCGCCTCGTAATCGATTTTCGCCGCGTGTTCGTCTCTCCCCCGCATCCGCCGATTTCGCGCATTCGCGACACTGTCGCATGACTGACTGACGCATCAGTGGCAGTTAAGACTTTTTAATCCTTTATCGACAGGCACCTCGTCCCCCGGGGTCTCTTTTTTTCTATTCGCTTTTATAAGTGAGAAGCTTTAGGACGGTCGGGAGAGGTTTGCTAGAGAAGCGAAGCCAATCGGAGAGGAAAGTTATCGCTCGCTAGCGGTACTTTGGGAAAGTACGCGATGGTGCCGTGGTGCTCAAGAGTAACCATCCCACCAACCTTTTCGTCCTTTACTCGCGCGATAAACGATAGGGATTTTCAGAAAAGCTCTCGCTGCTCTAACTCTAGCGTGATATCGAGGATCGGCTGCAATGCGCTCGATAGCCTTTTTTCTCGGAGATGCTCGATACATTATCGTGCAGATAAAACAGATACGTCTGCGCAACCCACATTGTTTAGAATTGATGGGAATTGATGAGCTCACACTCGTACGCGATCGATCCGTACGAGTATCGCGATTATTTAATGGCCTATCGTGTATCTGCCCTTTACGCTCTTTACAATAAAAAAAAAAAATTATGACTCGAGTCCATCGGATCGGTTAGGTTTAATAGTACTTACTGTACGTCTGCGCGCGCACAATCGCATCCAAGCGTGTGTAAAAAGTGCGCACGAGTACAGTTGTATTTACAAATATAATGGTGCTGCCGCCCCTCCTTACACAATCAACAAGTTCCCCGGTACTCGAGGAAATCTCTCACGGATAGGCGACGCACGCGTAGGATCGATACTCCCCAATGTAATCTAGTAGTGTCGCGTGTATAAATTAGCGTCTGGCGCATCGGACAATGGAGAAATCGACGATTGTAGCGATTTTTCCGAATAATCACGGCGAGATAGGCGAATCCGAGACTGGACTGGATTGATTTCTCTCGTCGGCTCTCGGCGGCGCGAGCCTCGCAATTAGGTTAGCTTCTAGCGTCGCTCCGAAAAATCGTATCCGTCTCGTAAATCAATTAAAGAGACTGTTTCTATGGGTCGTAAACGCGCGTTGGAAAGAGGCAAAAGAAAATGAGAAAGAAGAAAACAACGTCTTTCTCCGTCCCGCTCACTCTCTCGCCCCCGTGTGGGGCCTGGCGTTAAAAAGCGCCAGAGATCCCGTAAACCGGTTCACCGTCATACGCGTATTTCTTCACCTTGTGCCTTTTCCACCTTCTTGCCCGGGCTCTCGGATAAAAGAATTATGAGCATGAATACGCTTACATACTCCCCACCACCCGCACCAGCACAATAAAGCGGGCGCGCGTTTCCGCTTCGCGCGCTATTTTCAGCCGCGTCGCTGGCTTATAGCACTCTGATTTTTTTCCTTTTCGCTTACTCACATTGTGAATCGACGTATCGCTTTATTGCAAAGCCGCAGAATGAGCGAAACGCGCTGCCGCCGCCGCCGCCACCGCCACCGCCACGCTATAATTAATCGGATATTATTTTCCGGCGAATCTCGAATTAAGATTTCGCGATCTACGGATATTACAAGAAGTCGACACAGCGACTGAGTAGTTAGTTACGTTACGACATACCCATCGATACTTTACGATTTCGCTCCACTCGAGCGAGACTAGGATCTCTTTAAAGTGGAACCCTACTTAAGGGACATTCTCGCGTCCTTAGCCTCTTATCTTTTTTTCGCTTACGAGTTCTTAATCCTCGTGTCTTATGGAGTTTCCCGATTATTGCACCTTTCTGTAAATTGAGGCACGGGCATTAGAAACGGAGAATCAAACGGGTTTAATCAGATATAGAGTCGTAGCTTAACGCAAAGCCTCGTTACCGACCCGTAATGGGATTTATATTTTTCCTCATTGCATTCCTTAAGATTCGTTTAGAGTCGACGTAATTTTCGCGTCCAGGTAGCGGCAAGGCTTAAATTGCTCGAGGCAGTTGGATTTTCAAAATTCATAAAATGACAAATCACAAACGAATTTTTAAAATTACACATGATACTGCTTCGGACGACAATTTTATCTCGACGGCACGAAAAGGATGCCTTTTAATTCCAAGTTATTAGCGACGCCGCGACCGCAAATTATAGTGGCTCTTCTTGGAAACGTACCGAGCACTCGCTCGTAATCTCCAGCGCGAAAATCACCATACCGAAGATATCATCGGATCGACGATGCTCTACTACGAGTCCGCGGAGTGTCGCGGTAAAAATAGCCGCTGATGCAGTTGGGAGTCGGGAGTCGAGCCGAGTCACGCGAAATCACCGTAATTTCCACGATAATTTTTATCAGAAAAGCGCGCTCCCGAAAGAGGCCTGTTACCACTGCCACAACCGCCCACACTGTGGTCGAAGCACAAGCGCGAGCTAATTGACGATGGAAGGGACGCCGGGAGCGGCAGGAGCCCCACGAAAACCCGGCGCGCAAGGGTCCATTGACATGGAGACCGAGGCTGCGTTCGGCGGCGCACGTGGAAAAGGCGACTGTGACTGCGACTGCGACTGTGACTGCGACTGCGGCGGCGGCGGCGGCGGTGGCGGTGGTGGCGGTGACGCTTGAGGTGGGGGCAAGCCCTCGGGAGGCTGTTGCTCTCGCCGCCGGAGGATGATCTCAGCGCGGTCGGGACGCCGTCTGGATGTAGGTCTCCGATGCGGATCTTGGAGACAGTTGCCACCGGCACCGCCGCCGTCGTTCCTCGGAGGTCCTGCGCGGGTGCGAGCTCGCGACGGCGTACCGGATTACATCTTCTGCCCTTTACATCTGTCCTCTTCCAATTGACGCGCATTATTTTTATCTTGGATTTTTTCGGGCGAAAATAAATAGAAGCCCGGGTTGTACTCGACTCGGGGACCCGACGGCGCATCGTGGAATCTCGCCGAGAATTACGGAAAAAGGATGCGCTTTATTGTAGCGATGCTTGCGCGCGAGATAACGGCCGACTATGACGCGTGTTTATTTTAAATGCATAACTTTGTGAAAATGGAGCTCGTATTTTTCGAAAAGTGTATTTTATACGATGATAATGAACCGCGTTGAACAGCCGATCAAACGCTTTTACGCACAAGGTAATGCGATTCTCGGGAAAAACATTTTTTAGCCCAAGTTTGTACTGGATTTGACTCTTGTAGCAATATTGATTCATGGCTGTATGATTAATAACACTATACATGATTATTGAAATGTTGTACGGCCAAATAGATTTTTGGAAGCAAGCAAATCGATTAATATGTAATGATCGACGATGTAAAGACATTCTAGCTCTTATTAATGATCATAAATAATAAGTAATGCTTTACTTTGTAATGTCAAGTCGAGTATGCAAACGGTTTTTAATCGCGAATTAAAGTAAATGCAATTTGAAATTTGTGGTCCCTCGGGAAAATAACCGTCGCTATTTAGTGAAAAACTTTTGATTTCTATCCGATGCAAAGTTCCGTATCATTACAGAAAATTCAATTATTATATTTAATTGCAACGATGTCAATACGTCATTACTATTATGATGCGATAATATCCGGATTTATCACGCAATTGTTTACATTAATTAATACAAAAATAGAACAGCGGCGTATTTCAGTAAATTGTAATTTTAAATAATAACAAATAAATGATAATACTGTTTTAATTTGTTTGTTTGTTTATTACGGCATGTCAATAAAGTAACTACCGCGAAAAATTTATCTCTATTGTTTTAAATCGTTGGGCAACTAATTTTTGAAAGTCAGGCAATTTACTGCTTTTCTCTCGCTCTCCTCCCCCTCTGTGTCAGTATATATTGATGTATGCATATACGTACACATTTGTGCAGTGAATCATGATTCTCTACGATCTTTTACACGTGAAAGAAACTTTGCCTCGTATAGAAATTTCTTTTAAACGGCATGAGTTTCACCTTCGTTAGAAGGACGATCGGTTGCATTAACAATAAAAACTAATTACACTTAAGGCTGTATATTTTCCGCTGCAAGTTCTTTTATATTTGCCAAATTAAATGAAAAATAAAAGCAAAACAAGCGTTCGATTCTCGCGTACTCGTATCGACATAATTAATTAGATTGATTAGTGGAATAACATGTGCTACTGAGCGGCAAAGACCGCAAAAATAAGGTTGCGAAGAAAAGTCGGCCATTGGCACGACTTGTTTCTACATTTCATCTGATCGATCGCATTATGGCTTATGTTTTTTAGCGAAAGCGGAGGCGCGATGCTTTAATTCAGCCGAGTTAAATCGTCCGACATCGCACGCAAGGCTCTGTGAGCATCTTGAGAAAGGCCGCCGCCGCCGCCGCCGCCGCCGCCACCGCTTCAGCAGAGAGAAGAAAGAGAGGGGGCGAAAAGCTTCCTTCCCCGCCGACGAAGAATGGAGTTTTACGACGTGGGAACCAGCGACCTTAGGGAGCTCTGGGACTCGTACCTCGTCGAATCGGTAAGTGTTGCGCGGCATTGCACTCAACGACCGATTTTATTCCCGTTCCTCGCCCTCTTTCCCTGCTCCGGCGCTCCTATCCCCGACAAATAACTTTCTTACGGATTCACATGGAATCGGGCGCCGCGATGACATTCATTCGCGTGTACGTCGCTCTTTGCTCTGGCGTGATCCCGATACACTTTCACTGGCGTGTGTACCGCCTTCGATCCGACAATCGCTCGACTCACAGTTACATATCGAAATGGTTTTGTTTGGAAGGAGCTATTGCGCGCAATCAGATTGAAGTTAAACAAAAACCGGATTATTTTATAGTCTGGAGCAAGCGATCGATTATGAAATCTCCCAGACGTTGCTTGGCACGACTCGTGGATCGGCCGCTGTTTATAAACAAAATATGCAGCTAAACAATACGACGAACGCCTTAATTAATGTAAATGAAGTGGCGTGCAATTCGGGCAGCATTTTCTCGACGATTCGTTACCCATAAATTTTATTTTCGTTACGATAGAAAATATTTAACTCGCCTGTCTGCTCCTCGTGTCACTGCACAACTCGGAGGTCCGCGCCAAATTTACAGGATTAAAGTTTATCCACATTGATGATTATAGGTATTGGATGGAATCCTGTTTTAATTGATGCATCAAAGTCGTCGCTGGCGATTCATGACCAGTCGCGGGTTTGTGTTTTAAATTTCTCCTCATTTCCTGCACCGCGAAAAGAAAGTATTTAAGTTAAACGAGCCGCATTTACACTAATTCCGATGATTTAACTGTTGAATAATAGCATTTATAATTAATCACGGGTGCTTTTGTAAAAAAAAATCCCATCCGTCTTTTTGTCTTTTTAGCTAAAATATAAAAAAGCTTAAGCACACTTTTATTAACCGTTACTCGGCTCGGCTATTAAGAATAGGAATTTTTACTGTTTTATTTTTAACCATGTGCGCTTAAATCTTAAGCCGGGAGAAAAAGAAAATTGCACATTTCTATGCGCTTCATATGCAAAGCGCATTCCCAGTGTGATGGTGATGTTTTTGTGCTAAACGTGCTACTTGAGTTATCTTTGCGCGCGCACTCACACACGTACAGCCGCGCACATTTATTGGATTGAGCGAAACGATGACGACGAATCACATTAGTTTGCATTGCGTTTGGCTTTGTACGAGCATGAGCGGCTATTATAAGTGTATATTATAGAACGTTAATCACGCGAGTCCTAGATGTTTTCAAATGAAATTCTAAGATTGCTTATTTCATCTGCACGATCAATTGGCAAAGAGATTTTTGCCCATCAACGTTATTCTTCGTTTTGGGATGTCGCCCCAGACTGTTCGCCGTGATTCGTAATTTGCTCGAGTCAAATGTCTTCGGCGTTTATCTCTGTAATTCTCCTGCAAATGTAATTAATATACGTTATTATCGTGAAATAACTCACGAAAAGCTTAATTGTACGCAGATAAAAATTAATAGGTAATTTAGTAGTATATAGTCTTTTTTATTACGCAGCCTATATTTTTGAATATATTAGCAAAACAGACATGGAGAGGCGTCGATGTAGAAAACGTTAGTTCTGGGAGGTCGAAACAATATTACTGTTTTTTTTCTTGATAAGATATTTATAATTCGACTTGGATTGCGTCAGGTAAAAATAGTTTACAAGATACTGTGCTATCGATCATATTTTTTCAATTTTTTAAACACAGGATTAGCGTTATCTAAAAAAATGTGCACACACTTATAATTAACGTGCGCGCTTTTTTTATTTTCGTCAAATGTGCATATGTTTACGGATAGTGTACCGATTGTTCGCGAATATAAATATTGCCGGTAGTTAAGCAAATGCCTCGCTAAAGAAACTCGATGTTATCCGAACGTACATTTCCTCTTTCTTCTATCATCATTTGATCTCCTCTAACACACGGTCGGAGAGCCTAAGAGCTGGAGGATTGTCTTTCATAAAAATTCTGGCTTACTTCGGTTATGAATTCTCGATATCCGTTACATAAGTGTGTAAAAAGTGCAAAATATCGTATGTCTAACGATTTTAACTTCCAGCCTTGTCAATGGTCTCGCTCCAATCCTCTTGATTGCTTCAATTTCAAAATATGATAAGTGTGTCTCTTTTGAATTAAAACTGAGCTTATGTTTCATGAAACTAAAGATCTCACCACTTGTGAGCAATTTGTCACTTTCTTCAATCGAAATGTTATTCGATATTACGGAATACAAGCCTAAAAACAGTCATTTTCATATGCGTCGCCAGAAATTTCAGGTTTGAGAAATAGACGTACTTTTGATTTCAAACCAAGCGATGTTTAATTAACTTATTTTGTTTAATAGATTACGTTGAAATGTTAGAATCCGAGTTATCGATACGTATTAAAGTATATGTCAGTTTATACGTAATATTTAGTTAATTTATTCGTGATAAAAGGTTTTTATATTGTACAATACGCAACGCATGAGTAGAAGCGATAAGAAAGCTCAGTATATATATATACTTTTTTAATTGAAGCATTATAATAACTCAACAGCGATAAGTCTAATGTACGAGTCTTTAAATATGAAAGACGAAGATCAAATCCACTACCATATTATTCTGAAAATTCTGACAATTAACGGTAGTAACTTTCGTTAATAATTGTAACCCACTGCTGTCGTCTATGGAGTCGACATAGAGGATGAAATAATGTCATTCTCCACGAAAGATTAACTCAGTTCCCTGCTTTTGCAGAATTGAATACGCAAAGGCTTCTTTTATTGAAAAATTGTTTTCAATTTTATCATTCGTTTTTTGTCTTTGGGCAAACGATAAAAAGTGCCTTAATACTAGCTACAGCTATAAGCTATGATATCATAGGATACTTAATAAGTAATCAAATACGTTCATTAGCTTTTTAAATATTTTCACTAACTGGGGCAGAAGGTAATAAATTAAAAGGATATAATCTTTAGTAACATCTGTTTTTCGACGTCGATATTCTAAGCTGGACTATAACCATACGACATTGCACAGCCGTAATGTTGATTATAAACAATACGATACTGTAGAGTTCTTTATTCGTTTGTTCAGGTGCCTGTGCGAGCGAGTACCTTCGCAACATTAGTGACACAGTTAGGTTGTGTCGCGGGGCACCTTTAATTTTTTCTCTTTTTCTTTATCGTTATCACCGATCGTGATCCCACAAGTATTTGTAAAGTACGTAACTCATGAATACTAATTCGCTTACTTATACACTCTTTTACGAAATAATAGAAGTGCACGAATGATTACGGAGTCTTTGTACCTGCTGTTAACGTTATAGCATTTTTCTTTACGCTACGCTTTATGTATAAGCGTGACAGAATAAGTATAAGCGTAAGTTACATGACCTATTTTTGCACGGCCAACGAATTAGCTTGACGAAACCTTAATGGGTCATGTGTGCAAATCTATCCTCTTGTCATTTTTCTACCTTCGGTATTACAATTGACCGAAGGTCCTCGACAATCCTACGTCACAGAAAGGACGAATGCCTTTGAAATTTCATACAAGAAACCGTAATTTACACGAACGAGGCCTTAAATATAAGCAATGAAATATAACACAAAAGATTACATCAGTCTTATGTATGCAATTATGTAGCCCCTATCAGATTATTGCTAACACATTTTTAGTGCGTAAGAATAATAAAAGTTTAATTTATAGCTCGTAATGATTGATTAGTCATCGATTAATAATAATTGTAAATAAATTATTTTTGGAATCTAGTGTGTCGCCATATTTTCATTATTAAATGTGCTCGCGGAAATTCCCGACATTATTCCAGATTGTTAACTCGGTTTTTGCACGTAAATATTATTCTGACGATTAAGAAATTTATTGATAAATATAGGAAGATAAAAGAATTTTTCGATGTATCATGGCACTTGGCACTATTATTCAAAGAAATGATTTGAACAGACCTTGTCGCGACGTAATATTCCTCAAAGAATATTTACAGACGCGCACGGAGTCGCGCCGGTAGCACATTTTTTGCGTCACAAATCGAAGAGTCCGAAGAAAAAACGAAGAGCGCGCTTCTGCGCTATCAGCGTATACGGGGCTTGATTTTTCTATATCTGGCATAGAAAATAAAAAAAAGCGTCGCATGTCCGCTCGGCGCTCGCGTACTCGCACTCAGTCGTTCACTTCCGTTCAATCACCGACGGCCTCCTTTTGCGCTTTCCGCTTCCGTCACCCGAAGATGATGATACGAATGTCCAATTAGAGAGCGAAATGGACTCTCGCGGGCGGGCAACGCGCACCATCCTTGAGTCACCAGCAAGTGCTCCGCGCGAATCGGCGCGATCGATTTGGCCGAGATGCGCGACCCCGAGACATCCCTTTTTCTTCTCGCGCCTCGTTCCGCTGGGGGTTGGTGGGACGGAAAAGGGTCGGACTGGAAAAGACATCGCCACCTTCCACTCGGCGTCGATGCGAGCGCCGTTTTCGCGTTACGCGAGTCTTATCTCATCAATATAGCGGCGTTTAGCGCTTATCGAAGGAAACGCACGGAGATAAACCCACTCGAGCAGCCAATGCCTCGCGCACGTCTATTGCTTTGCGAGACTTAAGCCTGTGGTGAATCCATTTATTTTTCGGACCGAGAGCATCGAACTGCTGCGATTTTCCTTTATCTGCGACCGCCCCTTCCGCTCTTGTCGCCGGTTTTCCTCGATTTTCTGCGAGAGTTCGTTTTTATCTCGCAACGCTGGATGGAGCCAGGTTTTCCCGAACCGCGTTACGGCGTGTCTCGTCGTTCGTGCGTTTACCGTTTACGACGTCGGATCGGAATAATCGAAAATTACGGCTTTTACGCATTATTATTTTTTGTTTGGCTTAGCTGGAACAAGCAGAGATAAGCCAAAAAGTGTAAGAGGAAAAGAACGATTAAGATTGCTGAAGAATATCGCAGCGGGGCGCAGGAACGAAAAGAGGTGGCTCTCGGCCATATTTCCTTGCGTCCGGAAAACGGTGGCGCGGTCGTAATCTCCGGCTACTGTTTTTATCATCGTTGCCCGCGCAGCCCGGAAAAGTGGCTAATACACAGTGGCTACCCAATTGGCGAAAAGGCGGTTGATGCACGGCTCTGGCAAGAGGTCAGTCTCGTTCGGCCTCGAATACCACCGCCGCGGCGCTCAGCTCGGAGTCCGATATCGCGCCGCAGACGGGTAATCAGCGCGCCACGATAATTCCAGAGCACTGCTTTTCGAGTTTCGCCGGGCTTCCAAGCGAATTTCCACGGCCTCCTACTACTCAGTAGCTGAAACGGGGCATACATTTTTTGCGCTCGCGCGTAAGGATCCGGCCTCCGCGAGGCCCGTTTTTCCCGCCGGCGTCGATTTCCTTGAGCCCGCCGAGCCGTTTAGGTATAGCCGGCGCGCCCTGACCCTCCTCTCTTTTTTCTTACCGCATTCGGAGCGCAGAGGAGTCGCGTCCTGTGCGAGGAAACTACTTGGCGGCAACGCTATCGAGAAAGACAGTTTCTCCCGCTGCTCGACGTCGGCCGCTCGCGCTCACGATTGCGATACAATCTGCAGAGCTGCACTCGACGCAATTGCGTTTGATACGATTTTTAATAACCGACGTATCGTAAGCAAGAGCAACGAGTTCGGGGAACAATAAATAAGGGCGTTATAGAGATGAACGGCTCGTAGTTTAGAGCTGAGCTCGCAACGATAGCAAAGATGCTGTCCAGCGTTGGTCGCGCCGAATAAATCACTCAATAACAATCTCCGAGGTAAGGCTTATTTATCAACACTTTTATCGGCGCTGGCGATAAATGAAATTTTCCTTGAAAGTTAATGCGCGTCGGCGCTTACGATCCTTTGTTTATCAACACGTTGCAAACGGCGCTTGCGGCGCGCTGGGGAAATTCGCTCGCGCTTCGAAACGGGGGCGTAAACGGGTGCCTCGGTTTCCCGAGTAGTAAACGGCTCTCGGCTCGCTCGGCGACACTTTTGACGTCCACGCGCGCCGCGATAAGAGCCGCTGTCCAGAACTAGGCCGCGCACGCTTCTGCGTTTAGCTCGGTACGAGCGACGCCGACAGCGATGGTGACGCTGCTTTCTATGGCCCGACCGCCCCCACCGCGCTTAGAGTCGCGGGCCCGCGTAAAAGCTACCTCTTCTTTTAAAAACAGTGCGTCGCGGCCTTGAGCACGATGGCGACGCATTGCCGTGGCCCTCCCTCCCACCCGGCCGTCGCCACCACCACCACAACCACGACCGCCACCCCGAGCTCCTTGGCGGTTACGCCCGCGCGAGCGGTTGTTATGGCGCGGAGACGCGAAAAATCCCATTCTGTCGTCGTCAAGGGGAAAATTGTATTGCGCGCTCAGCGGGATGATGGAGTGTACGATTTTCGCGCGTGTCGTAAAGGAAGTCGTAACCGCTCGTATCTCGGAATGATCGGGGGGGCCTTGGCACGTCGTCGATCGATGTTAAAGAGCGGCCAAGCCGTTTTTCATCGCCGGAGACGCGAGTTAAGCCGAATTGCTTTAAAATGCAGTTCTCTTCCGAGTCGCACTGCGCGCGCGTTCCGCTCGCGATTCTGCGATTTTGATGAAAAAAATATTCGCCAGCGAGCCACGATTCGTGGCATTAGGAGTAACTGTAATGGGACGTCCACGGCGCACATGTGTTGCATATGCTACTGAATTGTGGCACAAGTCGAGGCTTTTTTCGCTATTTTATTTACGCCAGCAATAGTCAATTATGTTACGAGTATAATGCTATCGAATTTACGCGAATTGAAGCAATTGCTATTGATCAGTTGGAAGAAAATTCTGTCAATCACGTGCGCAATTTAAGGTTAAAGTTTTATGACTCGGAGCTTTTGAGCATTTAAAGCCATATACTGCAGAATGTGCATCGGCTCATTTACTATACAAATGTGCAAATGTTTTTATTACAACGTCGAGGTAAAAATGACTGATGCGATTTCTACAACATTTCGTCAGCCTCCAATATTTGTTTGGATGATACGTGCGATAAACACGATTTATGCCGCATGAATTTCATTAAAACTTTACAACTTTAGCAAAAAAAAAACAAACGTCGCGGTGTATAAATTTCGTTTGCATAATTAAAATTTAGCATACTAATGTTTATAACGCTATAATTTTCCTCGTGTCTTGGCGGGTAATTTTGCAAAGTGTTGGAGAGAGGTATGGACGTATTTATTGCCTGCCGAATCGGTTCACTCCTCGAATCCATCCGCTTGAACTCTTGGAATGTTTGCGACGGCGACTTTAAGTGCGTAGGTTATCGTATGAAAATAGGTCTTGCGCACATATGGTTCGCTAATTCATTCGAGCTTCGATATTAACGAGGTATTCGTAGCTATAAAAGTGCTTAATCTGTGCTTTCAAGTGTGCAACAATATAAAAACAATAGTGTGCAATCACGTTGATAATTACGCTTACAAATAAATGGCCCAAGTGCAAATAGCAGTACGTGGCATTCGGTAAACGACGAATAGGGCATTATTAATTAATTCCATTATTCCGCTGGCGAGTGCTCGGGCGCATAATGCCGCAGCCTTGTGTCGCGGTAGCCGTGATCGTTCCTTTTAAAAGGAGCTGCATGGTTTACTTTTGGCTCATCGGAACCGGTAGGTCGGGATCGCGGCCATCTTAAGCGTTTGTTACATCGACTCTGAAAGGCGAGGCCAATTTATCCGGGCAAAATATGAGCCGACAGCTCGAGGCCTTAGCGTCTCATCCGCGAGAGAGAGAGAGAGAGAGAGAGAGAGAGAGCTAGATGAAGGGCGGGGACAAACTCGAGTGTACGTGGAAAAGCAGGGAGCAGGTGCATGGAAAGCACGTTTTCCCAGCGCGGGCCTCGCGTGCGCGCGCGATTCGGCTCCCGCAACAGGTTACAGCCTCACCGGTAGGACGATCGCCGGCGGGCCGTGAAGAGCGGCCCAGCGGTCGGGGTTCGGGATGGGAATGTTGCGCCTGCCCGAGGACGTTCACCTTTTTTCGTAACTTTGTCGAGACTGGCACTGGCATCCACCTGCCTTGGCTCCCGGCCGCTCTCGACTCCATTCGGCCGTGCTCGGGCCCCTTCGGATTGTAGACTTCCGCCTAAATAGTCCTCGTGACGCGCCACGAGGCGTTGCCTTTTTTCGGGGCCAAGGAACTCGCAACGAGATTACGAGGGCTCACGAGAGCGGACCGAGTCCGTGTGTCCGTGTTCCAATGCGGGACTCGCCGCTGGCGCTGACTTTTTGGTGCGGGTATCTTCTTTTGCCCGTGTTGGCCCCGTCACGCCTCGCGCGTCCGAAAAATCTTATCAACTGTCCGAGGCGTTAATCATTCGCGGGTACAACTTTGGCTTCGCATTTTACCTTTTTTCTTCTTAAAAGTCGCCTCGAGTATGGCTAACGTGTTTATTTTTCGAAGGAATCGTCGTTGTCGTCGCCGCTGTCGTTGGTGTACTCGAGGCTGGCGAGTTTGTTCGGACCGAGTTTTAAAGGTCGTGAAATTAATTTATCGTTAAGGATAACATCGACTCCCGGCATTTCTTTTCTTAACGACGTAATTAGCAATGTGCGGTTCACTGCATTCGAACTTTTCCATTTACTAGTTTACTTTTCTGGAATGCGGAATGTAAATGAGGGTATTTGTAGGAAAGTAAATTGACTCTGAAAAGATCGAGTTGAGTTAATAAAATATTTAGGTCTTAAGGTGATAGTTTTATCTCATCTTTGCGTAACGTAGCTTATACGTATTGTATAATGCTTACGCATTATGCGTAGCTTTTCACGAGACGTTGTTGTTGCGTTAATCAACATCGAGTCCTGATAACTGCAGCAACCTTACGGCGTTTTTTTTCGAATTTAGTCTAGAATTTTGATTTTACTTCGTAGCTTCGCTCTATTCTTTGATCAGCACGCGTCATAATATTTTAGACAATTCTTTAAAAAACTTCGTTATAGAGTTGTTAATTAGCTGGCGTCCTATCTACACCTTATGTAACGTTTAATGGGCATGAAATAACGTCAAATTTCTCGTTTAATTTTATGCGTCCAACTTAAATCTAAGGATGTAAATGCAGCAATTGAAAATTGTTTGAATTTTACATTGTAATTCGATGAATATAATTTAAACAATAAGTTAATTCAGTAATAATGGAGCTGTAAAATAAACAAATGTGCCGAGCATTCGATTTTTTAAAGAATACCCGTTCTAAAAACGTCCGAGTATTAAGAAGTTTGTTATTTTATAACAGGCAGTGTATCATCCGTTACTTCGAACTCGAAACTTGTTCAATTCGTTAAAAATGCGAGGCTTACATCATCCTCTCGCACCCAAAGACGTAGCAGCTTAAACGTGCATTCAAAACTCATGATTTGCGTTTGGGTCACGGGGAAAATCATCGGCCAATGCAGAATGACTGATTTCTGGCAACATTTTATCTGGCTACGCTAATGCACGGAAAGAATGCGAAGGAACGTCGCAGGCGCGCGCGCGGAAGCGAGGACTCGGTTGAAAAAAAGACGACACGGAGTGAGAGAGAGAGATAGAGCGAGAGAGGGCTGGCGGGAAGGGAGAGGGGACGAAGAAGCGAAAAAAACACGAACAGAATCAGTAAGACATCCGCGTTTCCATTTTCATTCCACTTGATCACGCGCACACGTAGGCGAGCCGTTTGCGCAAAAGCCAGACCGGCGTCCGTCGCCTCCTCCTGCGGTCGTCCGCGAATCCGCCGAGGCAGCGGAATGACTCGCCGCCGTGCGCTGCGCTCGCGAAAATTGCCGAGTTCCGTGACGCGCGCCATTCGTCGTCACCGCCGCCACCGCCACCGTCACCGTCGCTGCCGTCGTCCCAAAGTCGACTCGAAGACGAAAAGCGGCCAAGCGCCCGGACGAAGAATCGGCCGTGAACAAATATTTCCGCCGGAAGCGAGCGCGCACCGGAAATTGCCGATTCGGGTGGTGGTGGGATACGGGGGTCAACTCCCTCGAGATAAGAGTGGAAGTCGAGCTCTGCGGGTGCAACGTCGCCGGAAAATGCCGGGAATATTAATTCCCGTGCCCTAGGATCTGTTCTTTCGGCCCGATACCGTTGCGCGCGATTGTTTTTCTGTCGCTTTCGCAAAATCGTTTTCTAACTGCGCCGTATGGAAAACACCGAGTGCTTCGACCGAGGTTAGACTCATTTCAGTCTACCGTGACGGGAACGTACCTAATTTGTCCCTCGGAAAAAATAAGAGGATTTCGTTGGTTCCAAGGAGATTACTCCGTTGCTTTTCACTCTAACGCAATATCATAATTGCCGGTCTAATTCACGCCCGCTATGGGTGCAATTATCTCGCGAGAATTGCTAATGATGTAATTTTCATTACATTTAATCAAGCTTTTATTTCGGGCAAATTATCATCTGAAGCGAGGCATTAATTACGCTCCAGAGAGGTGTAAACAACTTTCACTTCGATTAGAGATGAAAAAAAGTGGTGACGTCCTTCGCTCGCGAATTTGGGTTTGAATCGTAGGTTGGCCGCCGCGAACGGCTGCTCTTGGTTGTTGCTGTCGTCGTATCGATTGAACGTAGAATGGCCCAGGGAAAATTCGTTTGAATTTACTTTGCTTATTAATTTGAGTCTCGTAAATAACGAGTGCATTTCCTTTGAACGTTCGGCCTCGCGCATTTTTGCCAGCTTGCGTACCGAGGATGTTGCACACCCACAAGCGCGCGCGCCAGCGCACAGACGGGCGCACACACAGGTGAACGCGACGACGAGGCCCGAAGTATGCGAATAAAATGTGCAGCGTCGAGGAAAAAGTGTTTCTCCAAAAGGAAGCGCCGTCCGCGTTCCGCGGATGCAAATGCGTCGAATGCAGTGCCGCGCTCTCGAGGCCGATTTTCCTCGTGGTGGTGGCGGCGGCGGGAGACGCCCTCGAAGTGCAGAGACCGCGACCCATCCTCGCGGAAGCAGCTTTTGCGCGCTGAGCCGTGAGCGCGCGCACGTACGCACTCGTGCTTACTTGGGCGCACGAACAGTCGGCCTTCAACTTGACCGCGTTGAGTAGGTCCTTGACCCTGGTTCCCTTCCCCGCTGCCGCCGCGGCGCGAGTCGGTAGTAGCCCTCCGATTGGGAAATTTCATCGGTAAGAGGCTCTGGCTCTAGCTTCGGCTCCTCCACTTGTGTATTTAGAAGCCGATTGCACTACCGGCCATCCCTCACTTTCTTTACCTGTAGCCGATTTCGCGGACCATTGAGCATCGCGCGGCACTTCGCCGCCAGACGCTTTAATTAGGTACCGGCCGCAGCGAATATCGACGTGGAATTTACCAGTCGAATAATAAAATATTTATTAGGGTTAATTAGTACATTGAATGGATGTACGGGCGCAACGGTGATTCTGCACTAATTTGCAACTGGTTTACTTTTTGCCGGACGAGCTCACGCACAACGTAAATAGTTTGAAGCGGCGTAAACAATTTATTAGTTCGAGGAGAAAGTCCACTTTTGGATTTCGATTTCGGGCGTGGGACACATTCTGTTCCGAGACCTTCCGTTCTGGATCCCAGGTAAATAAAGTAGCCCCCATTTTTTATCGTAGAATTGTGGTGCCGACGTCGTTAGCATCTTGTCGGGAAAAGGATCAGTATTTAATAGACAAAGTATAAGATTTAGTATCGTTGCCCCAGGTCGGAGCACCTGTTAAAGCGTTACTTTTTCCTCCGTTATTTGGAAAATCTCCCTGATTTTCCAATCTTTGAAGCGGAGACGCACTGGTTTGACAACTGCACTCAACTCATTTCGATTCGGTACACGGTTAACCTTTATTAATTCGATATGCTTTTCGTTCTTCCGTCGATGCTTAATATTAAAAAATTTCTGTTGTTTTTATTTTTTATTTGTTATTATTTATTATTTTTGTTGCGTTTACATTAAATTCAGTGAGTCGAGGGTTTTTTTATTTTTGGATGAAAAGCGTGGAATGGACGCTTTTCGGTAATCCCTGATATTAAATTCGCAAATATGGTCAAACTTATTATTTTAAAATTTAACAACTCATTGATGAGTTTATTTACGGTTTACAACGGTTACGTAAAATTATTTGAATTCTTTCTCCTCCAAAGGCTCGTCAGTTACAATGTGCAAGGTCTCCAATTTTCAAGTGGCTCTTGAAATTCGATTATTAAAAATCATTTCCAAGCAAATAAAGCGCTGAATATATTGATATCTGATTCTGCAAATGTAATAGCAGGATATGGCGAAAACGAAATAAATGAAAAGTTAAACGCGACTCCTCTATTTGTTACGACATTCTTTTACGACGCCTCTTCTCTATTATATCCTCGCACCGTTTTTATTTAAATAAAGCTTGCGAACCAAATGGGATTATGAAACTCTTTGTATTTAATTGTAAATCGTGTAAATTGCGTTTCGGCGTACGAGATCGGGAATATGTCATCATCGCGTCGCATTAGCTTTGTATGTAAAGTAAATGAAAGTGTTATCTTAAGGAAGAGTAAATATAATAGCAGACAAAAGCGGTGTCGTAGAGCCTTAAAATGTTTTCGAATAACATTTCTACACTCTTACGGCTATCGAGGACTCGGATAAAATATCAAAAAACTCGCTATCATGTATAACGAACCTCGGCGACTAGTCCGCGTGCTAGACGCTGAAAATAAAATAATGGGATCCTGCTGCAGCTATGGAATGCCAAGTACCGCTACGACGTGCACGCAAAATATAAGACCAATAGCGTATTGCAGCTCGTATCGATAACGAGGCTCTCCTCTTTAGGCTTTTATAGGAGGCTATTCCTTCGGAGTTATGTCTTTATTTAATTCGTAAGTAGCATTATGGCGGATCGAGCACTCGATCGGTTTGCGGACCAAATACGTAAACGCGGCTCGTGGATATTTGCAATTTAAGCCGCAGCGTTCTACGCCATCTTTTGAAAAGCGAGTCATTTAACTATTACGTAGATAATTTTACAACAGCGCGATAGAAGTCGAAAAGCTGTAGCGAAACGCTTAGCGATACCATTGGAGGCTCCGTAACACTTGAAGTGTAATGTATTTACGTTAACGGTTAATTCGCATCGTACCTTTCAAGAATGCTCTTTCATTACCGCACTTGTTGGGGGCACTTTGATTCGCGCGCATTTTTCCGTCGTTCGACGACAGTTTCCCACACTTGCGCATCGATCCCGACTTTGCTTTTATAAGATATAAAGATCGCTCGAGCCAACCTCTAGAAATGGGAATGCACACAAGTGCCCGAGTTGAGATTCCACTTGGAAGTCGGAAAGTAGCAAAGTAGGCATTACAGCCAAGTTTGGATTTGGGTTGCAGAGCCTGGGCCAGGACGCGCTCATGAGTTGCAGTGCAAAAGAGGACGACTGGGCGACCGGGGCCGTGAGTCTGCGCGACTGCAGACAGACGTCCTTCGGGGTGGTGCTGCGTGATCGGCTAATGACTGACGCCGCCCTTGGCGGACCCAAGCCCATCAAGTCCGAGCACAGCTACAGTCTCCTCGCGTGCAGTCCGCCGCCGCCGACGTGCGGGCCCGTGGGAGGCCAGCCCGGGGTCCAAGTCGGACACAGAGCTCAACAGCAGGCGCACCGCCACCAGGTCACCTGTGCCGACGTCGCCAGCGTTTTCGCCGGTACGATCGTCTGCACGAGCGAGCCAAGCCGATTAGACGGTAAGCTTTGGGGGGCTTCGAGAGGCGGGGAGAGGAGAGGAGTGGAGGCGCCCCACGTACCTTACCGACCACTTTTCCCGCGGACACGGCCGTTGCTTTTGCTCGGATCGTTACGCTCATTCGGGCCTTATTATATTTGAGTGCAGGAGACCGCACCATTGTATTTCTTATTCGAGTTTTTGTCTCGTATAACGCGTAGACCGAGGAATCCGGAATCATTTCGTCGCTTTCGTTGTTTTCCCGGCAAAAATTGTGCTTTAAAAAGGATAACATGATTTGCAGTTTCGTTTACAGAGCCTGTGTAAAAGATTGCTCACGCGCATTCTCGTCTTGTAAGTGTCCGTGTACACACGTCTTGCCGTTATGAATTCGATTTCGAAACAATTTTTTACATCCGCGTTTAATAAAAGCCTGAAATTTCCGTGCATTACGCGTTAATTTCGTTGTCAAATTTAACATCATTGGTAATATTAATAACCGCTACTGTCTTTTATTTGCTTTATTATCAATCGTATTTGCTTGGGATTTTGAACGAATAAACTCTATAAGAAATGTTCTTGTGTATTTTATTTATCCAAACAAATTAAGATTAATAAATTATCACAATAAATAGATCCGGTAAAATTAATTAAAGCAACGAACGTAAATATAAATCGGTGTATCGCATAATATTAAAATTACAAATTTTGTTATATATTCAGTTTTTATTTTAATTATAGTGTTCAATTTATTGATGTGCTGCAATCGACACATATTTTAGTGTAATTGCTTTACTGAATTTTATCTGAAAGTATATGAATGTAATACAATCAATTTTAATACTACAATTATGTAAATTACGTGTCTTTACTATATTTCATCCAATGTGATTGATAGATACGTGACCGTGACAATTCATTTTTCGTATTTAATTTCTGTCTTGGTAAACTTAAATATTAGATGCAAATATTAGATGAAATTTATGAAATATTTAAGGTCTGTTTCACAAAATCGTTCTCTAGCAATATTTAAACTGGTTTCATTCCTTAATCTTAGATAACCATTAAATATATTCATAATATTTTTTAAATAAAATATTGTTTTATCAAAGAGTTCTATCGCTCTTTTTACATTTAACATAGAAATTTTAAAAGAAATATTTATTTTATTTTTAAAGAAATAAATTTTCTTTTTTCCGATTAAGATATTCACGCTAGTTCTTTGGTTCATGAATGTTACAGTAAATCGTTATTGCGTATATTTTGAAACATTTTTACGAAGATACTTAATTAATAAATATAGACAAATTTGCAGCATTTTTTTAATGATTGTCAATTTTAATTATAGATTATATTAAAATAAACATTCAATTTGCTATTTCTATTACCGTATTACTATTTATAAGTTACTTAGTTTTTTTAATATATTGATATATTATCTTATTTATATTAAATATTAAAACAATAATAATATATAACGTGTTGTTTGAAATAGATAAAATTCGATCTATTAAATTCGTTTCTTTTTAAATTATTATATTTCCAGATAGACTGGTTAAATATTATTGAAACAGAAGGTCTGCTAGGTAAGTTCGAGAAAGACGCATGACATGGGCAAACAGTGATAGAAAAATTAAAAATAGTGAAGAATAAAGAAAGGAGTAAAATTTGAAAATTGAATTAAAAAGGAGAAAAAGTTTTAAATTAGTCGGGCGAATGAAGACAAGCAAAAGTGAAATGTTGTAAATGAGAAAACAGTGAAATAATAAAAAGTATAAAAGTGTGGTTAGGTAGCCACGTGGCAAAAAATAGAGAAAAAAGTTCTGCGCAAGCGCGTAATAAAAACAGTTGGAAAAAAGGTATAAAATATTTTAAAAAGGCATAATTAAAAAAATATTATTGAAACCAACTAATATTTTATAAAATACATGCCCACACCTTAAATAAACGAATGTGTACGCCTACGCGTGTGTAAATTATATTTAATTTTACCCTAAGTCATATGTTAATTTATCGATTAATTTGAATTAAATATTACGTACGCAAGGAAGTTGATAATTACCAGTTTGAGACAATATATTTAATAAAATTATACTAAAAATTAATATATGAATATTATAATTCGAACTGAATCTATTTCTAATTTTATATTAAATTAGTTCTAATTAAAACCTTTAAGAATATATAAATGTTATTAAAATATAATCAATTATTCACAATAATAATTTTACAAAAGACAATTTACCGTATAAATTTATTTAGATATAGTTGGTATTTATGAATATCCATAAAAAGTATTTAGGTATAAAATCATTATTTTTAATTTATAAATGCAATTTTAGTAATTAATGTCTATTAATGGATTAATAAAATAACATTAAACGTTTCTTTGAATTTAAGTCATTTAAAACGAATAGAATTAAATTACTTTTTTATACTGCTGGACATTGCAACGTACAATACTATTTTCTCAAGATTTTTTTTCAGTCAACTCAGCAAAAATGTTCTTGACTAGAAGAACTTGTGATCAGTGCTGTAGTAACATTCTTTAAAGTATATACAGAGTTTCGTTCTCTCTACCCTTTTATATACTTATAAATCCGACGAGATATCGATAAAGAATTTTATAATCCACTTTATAATAAACTTCATTAGATCATTATTATCAAAAGTAATGAAACGTTGTAATAGTTTAAATGTCAATTAATTGTTAATAATCTCTAATTAATTTATAATAAGGTAAATACGTATTGTTGTGCAACATCGGTTCTATTACTTCTGAAATGTATATTTAACTCTAATTTAATTAATTAATTTGAAACTATATTGTTTCAAATGTATTTAAATTAAAATTTTTAATATCTTCGCAAATATATGCAACGAGCTCCGCCTCGGAGTTAATAAATATTCAAAATTTATTTTATGATTAAAAAGTCAATGAAGAGAAATGCGCATTCAATATTTATCTTGATTTTACTTTCAACGTTGCAAATAATATTAAAGTCGGTGTTCATAAAAAATATCGAATGTTTTGAAAATATTAAAAAACTTATTTTAATGTAAACTCAAATATGTAAAAAATTGTTAAAGTAGTTTTCATTACATGCTATTTTGTAATATTACTAATTAAACAAATTCTTATTTGAAAATTTCTATTCTACGAATAATATGCAAGATTATCATTTTATATTTAAATATCTACATTACGATATTTAAATTCCTTCAAAATATTTTTCTAATAATTCATTTACTAATCAAAAATATTTATTTTTTCAAGCGGTCGATAGTTTTTATACATTTTACTCAAAATGTTAGGTCTTTCAATTAATAAAAAATACTCAAATACGACATGAATTATAAACCAATTTATTAAAGCTAAGGATAAGAAAATTCAAATCAATATTAAATTATTATATTATTAATTTGATTTTGAAGACTTTATTTTAAAGATATTTGTTAATAAAAAAATTTAATTAAAAAATTTAATTTTGACAGATATATTAAATATCTATTGATTAATCGAGCGATATTTTAAATAAAATAAATTTGAGGGTTGAGAGCTTTGCAAATGTTTTTAAATTGCTACGGAATAATTTAATAAATTGTAAACGAATATAGCAAATATAAAATTTCTGTATCGTTCGTAATCAAACATCATTTGCAAGTTTTCAAACGTCAGACAATGCGTCTTAAAATATTTTAATCATATATCGAGTGTAAGTACGCACATGGATTCACATAAATTTTGTAAATTTTTATTCAACAATATTATGTTTTTCAGTCTTGAATTAAAACTGTGTTTACTTTAAAAACTAAATATATAACGTGTTTATAAAGACTTTGTCTTTTAAGTTTTTACAAAACGCATAGTCAACTTTTATTTTTTACGTTTGTACAATAAAAGATCTATTTTTGAATTTCGAAAAGACGAAAATTTTTGTTATCTTTAATAAAAACGTCAGTGCAATATTTACGTATCTGGTATCGATATACTAAGTTCATTGTTATTTCGATGTTTTCTGTTTAGTAACGGACATGGAAGAAGAATGCTTTCCAGCAATTTCTATGAATACGGCATCAGGAAGGGATTCCTCGAGATCATCTCCAGAACCCTTCTCGTCGGTTTCAAATGGCATTGAGTTAACAAGGCCACGCCACTTTTGTGACAATGGCTCAAATCAATGCACAATCATCAAAGGGGAACCTCTTAGTGCTCCCTGTAGTCCTGGCACATCAGACACCACTATCCTCTTAGAGGACAAAAGTACCGTTGCTATTTCACCTCATAGTCTTCACCTGACTGGATTTACCTCTCAGACCAGCGATAGCGAAGACGATGATGAAGATATGCATCAGGTATAAGAAGATATTTGTTATCTAACGAGCGAACGAAAATCGAATACGGAATATGATAAAATATCATTATTTTTTATGAATTTCAATGTATGCAAACACGCAAAAAGACAAAAAACAAAACTGCCTTACAAAATTAAGTCGAATCATCTGCCCTAAATTTAAGCTTTTTAATAAAACTAAGATTGGTACGCTGCTTTATCAGAATCAACATAAACACGCTGAAAAGTTGAAATTTTATAAATATTCTCCGTAAAAAAGAACCGTGCCTTTTATTCGTCACCTATTTACATAGACATAATTATATAAAAGACGAAGATAACGAACTTTTCTAAACAAAAAATTAACATGTTTATCGGAGATATACCGAATTGAAAAGGAATAAAAGCTCTACACGACTAAAGGAATCTAATTAAGAGTACGAAAACTGAAACTACTTATAAGTAGGTTAAGTTTAAAATGACATTGCCTAATTACGGTACTTTAAGAATTGTCTTAACGTGGAACTAGCTGGCAGCTATTAACGCTTTGCTTTTGACTTTTCTCCAGGAAATCAAAGTGGAAACATTGGAACTGCCTTGCGAGGATGATGTGATCGATCAGACGTCCAACCAGGATCTACCACCGACTCCCCCGAGCAGTGCGAGCTCCGACAGCGAGGGCACCGTATCGGCTTCCTGCTCACCCGAACGCAGGGACTCTCACGGCTCTGTCCACGTACAGAGTCTACGGGGCTTCTTGCAGCCGAGGTTGTACGTAACAACGAATGGCACGATCGGTCAACACGGAACTAGTACGCGTCAGCCCATACACACACCCCTAATTTCTTGTCAACCGGTAAGTACTTTTAGCTCCGTATATCGAATAAAGCTTTTGAGGGAAGATGTTTTTGAACTCGCTTTCTTGAGTCTTGAGTTATGTGTTCGCGTAAAAGCAAGTAGTTTTATAAATTTATAAGGAAGTATTAGCATATTCACTTAATAGTGGTTCTCAAAATCGTAAATTGCTTCGTGGGCTTTGCGAACTGGCTAGGCTGTTACCGATATCGAAAAATTTACAGTATGAACTCCAAATTCATTATAGACTTTATAATATTCGAACGTAAAACTAGCCAATTGATTTTTCATCTTTATCTGGATAAATTACTAAAGACATTTTGAGAAACAATGCAAGGTTGCTTTTTATGTGCTTGTAGTAGATGAATTTGTTCGTATCGCTCCTGCGATTAATGTATACATGTTTATGCAAGAATAGCATATTACGTCTTGTTGAATTTTTAAAATTAATATCGATCGCAATAAATATCTGTTATTGTCGCGAACAAAATACGATTTAATTGGGTTTCATAAATAAACCACTAATATTTGGAAAACGTATTTTTATTTATGCAAATACACTGTTTTATAATATTATAAGAAACGATACGTTTAAATTATAAAATTAATTATTTTATTTTATCGATTTAACAGAAGGGCTCCACGGGTGTTCTTGTACTGACTGAAGAAGAAAAGAGGACTTTAATTGCCGAAGGTTATCCCGTGCCTACAAAACTGCCCCTTACTAAGCAAGAAGAGAAATCGCTGAAGAAAGTTCGCAGGAAAATTAAGAATAAGGTCAGTAAAGCGAATAAATATTTTCTACAACGATGTAAAAATAATTTCTTTCTGAAAAAGTAACATCGGGTAAAATTAATTATCAAGAAAATTTATCGTTTAATACATATAAGTTGAATATTAATATTAATCGAGGAAAGCTGCTGTGATGCAACGAGACTTTTCACGCCAAGATCTCACTTACTTTTCATAGAAATTCTTTTCCAATTTGCTTATTTTTCTTAATCCTTTCCAAGTTCCTCTATATTTTCTAATTGATTTTTTAATTCTCTCCCCAGATATCTGCCCAGGAGTCACGTAGGAAAAAGAAGGAGTATATGGATGGTCTGGAAAGGCGAGTAACACTCTTAACGAATGAAAATTCATCTTACAGAGAAAAGGTCTCCACCTTGGAAACTACCAATCGCCAACTCCTAAAAGAATTACAACGTCTTCAAGCGATTATTCAGAGAAAGTCTTCCTAAATGTATTCCTCCGCAAGATTGAAAATTGGCAAGCTTAAAAATAAAATGCTTCATCTCAAATAAGAAAGCGCTAAAATTAAGTAATGAAAAATGTTTCGTCTAAACGAGTTAAGTTATGAACATTCTTTGGCGATATCTAAAAATGTTACAGTTAGCATATTACGGTTAACTTAGCATACGGTTAATTTAGCATAAACAATGAAAATGGCACGGTGCCTTTGTTTATAAGCAGCACGAGCTTGCACTGATATTTTTTAAAGTATACGACTTGTAGCTTTTACCGGAGCTATCGTTTTCATTCTTTGGGCTTCTTTGTGTGTTTCTGAAGCCTCTTTAAAAAAAAATAGGGACCTAATATATTTTATCTAAAAATTTACATTACCATTTAAAGAGTTATATATAATAAATTGCGAAGCGTGCGTTAGTAAACACAAACAACAAATGGAAAATATTTATGCACACGTGTATCGTAAAATGTGCTAATCAAATTGTTGATTTAGTGTTGTACGAAGGGCGAATACTTTTAAGCCTCTTTAACAGATGAACTTCATTATAAAAAAATTTTAATCTACAGATGATGTATATAGAGTTTTTTTAAGGCAACAAATATTGAAGTTTGTAAGTCATGCCTTAGTTTTACGCGATTAGTCGTGTGCTCATAATTTTCATTATGAACTGTTGCCAAATCATCGGGACACGTGCAAGTGAGTGCGAGTTATCATTATCCTTTTTTTTTTATTTGCATCATCATTCGTCATTTTTACAATTTTATTTGTTCAAATAGAAGATACTTTTACACAACTTATTCCTAGATACTTTGAAGTATTCAAGCCTGTTATTTTAACTGTTTCAAAGATCTCGCTATAACGGAAAGCATGCGTGTCGATCACACACGGGCACACCTACTTACAAATACATATGCTAATATTTAAAAGAATATCTGGTATTTTCAACATCATTCGCATATACGTCTTTTTCAAAACTAAAATAGGATATCACAATTTCATCCTACGAGCCTATATTATTCATTTTATAAAAATCCATTTATAATGATGACCTGACAAATATTTGGATAGTCTACTTTGTTTTACACAGCACTCATGCTAATATTATACATTTATAAAGACTTATTTTGTTGTTTGTTTTTCAGAGAAAAAGACGAGATAAATAAATATAATATCATATATTTTATAACGAGTTTTTATAAAATTATATTTGCGCCGTATTTTAAAGATATATTTCATATATATACATGTTATAACATAGCAATTGTATATTTTATATGAGAGTATAAAAGATGCATACACACAAAATATGTACATGCATATGTATATATATATGCGCGCACACACACACACATACACACAGAAGGATATATAAGCGACTATCATCGATTTGCGACAGATCTACAATCGTGTTATTTCGTGTTTCTTGTTGTATACTATTGCATACATTCTCTCGGAGTGCATGCGCGTTATGCAGTACTCAGATGCGCGTCTAAATGTTAATATTTTATTTATATGTACTAAGAGTGAAAGAGGAAATTGAGAGAAAGCACATTATAATGCATGTGAGAGTTATATAAAGTATAAAATTATATGAATATACTAAAGAAGTTTTATATGTTAAAGAATGATATTTTCGCTGTATGTAAATGCAAATAAATGAATGTCACGTTAACATATTACTATTTTTCGCGTATATACCTCACTGAATAGATTGATTGGGTGTTGTCTGACAATAAAAAATAATAAAAATAAAAAAAAAAAATAAAACTCGTGTGGCTCAAAAACATTATTTCTTGATTTTTTCCCCTATCTTTGGTAAATTATATTTATAAGTTAATACTAAGGGTATAATTGATAAAAAATTAAAGATAATAAATTTTTAAACTTACTAATGTTAACATATTATAAATTTCAATTTAACAAGTCTGAAGTTATTAAGAACTTTATCATTTTTAAAATAAAATATGTTGTTAAATTTAAAAAAGATAGCTATTTTTTCTTATAATCAATTTTCTAAATAAATTAGAAATTTTAAATGTCATAATTTTACAATTATATTTTAATACAACATGAAATTGGTTGAATATAAAAATAATTACAAAGGATCTAGATATTTCAGGCAGCAATTGACAAGGTGAAGGGAGTAATTGACTGGAAGTCAGCTGACTTTATTGAAACGAGCTTTTATTAATTATTTACGACAACTTCGTCTGACAAGAAATTAAGGTCTTCATCTAGTTTCAGTAAAGTTTATTCAATTTTCGTTAGGGTCATCTGATAACTAACTAGCTTTTTTCGCAATGAGCGAAATAACAACTCGTTTTAGTTACATCTTAATAAATAATGAAAAGAATATTTCATTTATACCAACTGCAGAAGAATATGTACTGCCATAATTGAAAAATAAATTTTTCTAAATTTCTATATTATTAAAAAATATATAATAGTAAACAATAATTAGAATTAATAAGAAGTACTATAAAAAATGTAGTTAATATTTTTTATTAATTTATTTTTTAATTCTCGAAATTTAAATCGAACTGTGGAAAATAATTTACACATTTCAAACATAAATTTCTTTTTGTAGCTTTTGTAGCTAAAAAAAATATAACAAAATTGTGTAATATTTTTTGGAATCAAGTTCTATGTGATTTTTAAATTAATCGAAATTGAGTATGTAGAAATGATAAACGCAGATAACACTTTAAAAATCTTTTCAGTTTAAAATACAAATAAAAAATTTCATGAATATTTCAATATAAGGTATTTTAAATAATAATATTAATAATTTAATCAAACAAGATAGTTTATTTTTATATTGAAAATTAACAAATTTTTACTTTTTATAAATTTCTGTTGTATCATTACTAATTACCATTTTAAAAATAGTATATATTTGTAAAAATACAATATGTACTCTCAAGTTTAAGATCGAGATTGTTTATTATCATTGTTCTTTATTCACTGTAATTTGGCAAATTTGTTTTTAATGAAATAATTATATTAATAAGTAGTTTGCAAATATTGACATTGACTGACATTCACGTAATATACTCTAAAACTCCTGTTGTTTTTATTTCTAAGCAGAAGGAAAAGTCACTGTTTTACTCTGAGCAATTTATAGAATTCGCAATTCATCGAAAAAATTAAAAAATTCTAATCTGTGTAATTGATTTTGAGTTTTAATGTGGGTTTTATTAAATGTCGTGATTTTGGTGAATTCGATGGTAAATCGCTTATACTATTATTGTACACTTTAAAATATTTAGTATGAATTTGACTGTTAACGTAGTGTTTATCACTTTAAAGTATTATTAGTTTATTATAAAAAAATAAAATACTTATATATCAGAGAAGTTAAAAGTATAATTATTTCAAAACATATATTTTATACATTATTATAAGATTAATATTTTATATACGCATAATGTTGTGTATACAATTATAATCAAGTATTACATTTATAAAATTAGAGATTTAATTATTAAAAAATAAATAACTTTTAATTAATTTTTATAAATATAATTCTATAACAAAAAAAAAATATAAAAAATATTTGAACCTTGTTCAATACCATTTTATAATGCACAAGTTATTTAAAGTTTTATTTACATTTATAGGTTTCAAAATTAGAATAATGTTTAATAGAAATTTTCAATATCCATTTCAATATCTTCCGTTTCTTCGGATTCAGCAGCTTTTTGGAGAGTCATCAAACTGACCGGTTCATCCAAGTTAATCGTTTGTTCTTGGTTCATTTCACTTTTTGTCTGTCTTTTTGATTTATAAAGAGGGTTTTCAAATCTTTCGCCACTCGCAAGTTGTAAATTCGCTTCTTCCTCTTCCGTTAATTGTATTACTCCTTCTGATACATTTTCAAATCTAGCAAAAGTAAAAGATTTCGGTTTTCCATTTTTCACTCGTGCGTTGATGAAAATCGCAGTTATACATTCTTGAAAAGCTTCCCAAACTCTAAAAATATATTTTTAATAAAAATCAATTTCACGCTTTATTTTTTAAGTTATAAAAATTTTTTATTATAAAAACAGGATAATGATATTTTACTGCATAATAATAATACCCATTCATTCTTCGTTTTTTAAAGATATTTATGTTACTCAGATAAAATATGTTTACTCATAATGAGATTTGAAAATCAAATCGTAGCAATTAAATTCCATTTTATTTGACGGTATCTTACTTACCAAATATTTTAAGCAATTATTGATAAATAATGTTAGATATTTTTAATCTGAAAAATCAACTGTATGGTATTATCTGTTTATTATCTGTCATCTATACTCATGTATTTCAATTTCAGCTATTGTAAGTAATAGTCGAGTTTTTTAATCACATGTAGTCTAAGAATTGAAATAAAAATAGATTCGACAGTGTGATTTGTAAGCAAGATTTGATTTAGTTAGTTTAAATATAACTAAACTAACACATAACATAAAGCAAATATTTGAAAAAATCATTGATCGTTTTAAAATGGCAATTCATTTATATCTTATGTACATGAAAAATATTAAACTTTTCGATACAGTTTTTCCAAGTAAAAATATTTTGGTAAATGCAAAATATTCCATTCTTTAATTTTATATGTGATATTAAAACTTATTAAATATACAATTACAATTACATAAGAATATGCTATGTAAGTTATATTATTAAATCTGTTGATGTCTGTTTAAAATTTTTTTTATCTATAAAAGTATATATTTTATATTTTATTAAACGATAAGTATCTATTTGATTCGGAAACTATTGTAATAAAATACTGATATAAAAACAAACAGAATCGATATACTATATAAAAAATCAATTAAATTATGAAATGGTAAAATAACTAGGATAAAAGCTGACAGAAAAATTTAAGAAAGCCTAAATCTTATGTCCAAAATTTAATAATTAATTATCGAAGCTCGCTTCAATTTCTTAAAACTATTAACGTATAATTGAATAAGAAAATGAAGAAACGTTAGAAAGTGCATATTTATTTAATAAGTTTTCTTGAAATTTATACGTATGGTGCCAATAATTTTTAAGATCTTCATTTACAATAAAAAGTTTATAACCGAATATTAATACCCTTGACAAATAAATTTTATTACGATTACTCACGTGTTAACGTAGTAGAGATTTCTTTCACGAAAAATGGACCATTTAGAAAATGAAAAAGCTTTCTCAACAATATCTTGATTTCGTTTAGAGGGCAGACGACGAATTGTCAAATGATTTTAGAGTGAAAAGAAATTGAACGACAAATATATTTTTTTAAAATTACATTGGAGAAAGAGTAGAATATAGCACGAGGTAGAGAAGTAGAGAGGGAAAGGAAGAGTGGATGAGGATGAGGGAGAAGTTAATAACGGAGAATGAGGAACCGAGTTTAAGAGAGTAAGATGACTGGAATTAACTAATATACAGTTAGAAATACTCCGCGTTCCAGCCGGGAATGTTGAACTAATTAAAAGCATGGGGTTGCGATTCGAAAAGTCGAGCGCAACTGTACGTGTATGCATTCTATCTGAAGAAGATATTATTAGAAGCGAATTCGCAGCTCTAGAAGGAAAATTAGTATTTTCATTTTAATGACTTTGGTATTTTCGTATATATAAGGCGGTACCGAATGGACAAATAGCCGACTGAATTTATATTTCCATATGTCACGTTCGCGTACACATGTGCACCTTAAAAATTATATATAGAAAAATATAAGGTATTAATTATGGAATGGTAAAATAGAAATATCGAATATAATTATAATTTCTGCATCAGATGAATCGACGTTATGTATATTACCTATTTGCAGAACTTTTTCACTATCGTGAAAATAGTATGGTATTCCAATTCTTGTTGTTTCAGCAAAGTATTTTTCTAGTAAATATAGTAGTTATAATTTCGGAAATCTTTGAAAGCCACGCGTATTTATAACGCACGACTGTAATAAATGTAATTGGTCTGGAAAGAATTTTTGCTAGATTTTCGCTTACTTTAGCTTTCTCGTTTTTAACCACTGTTTTTCTAGAAATTGTTGTAAAGTCTAAGTTTACTGAAAAAATAAGCGTTGAAATAACGAAACTTAGATCAATAAAAACCAAACTGCTTTTATGAAAAAGAATCGGTTTCTTTGGTTCAGTCGAAAATGTCGATAGAATGGTACGTTTTTTCGTCGCTCCGATAGAAATTTTAAGAAGTTGAATATAATAATTAAATCCAATATTTAATTATACTATAAAGTGTAATTGATAAAAGTTTTAATCTTATATATATATATAATATATAATTTTTTAATTTACATTGAATTCGAGCGAAGATAATTGTACCAATAAAAGAACAGAACAGATTTTATATAAAATTTGGATAAAAATTGTACCATTGCGAATCAAAATTTAATTTAATTCACCTTTAATCTAAATTGATCTAGAATTCACTTTTTATTAAATTTCAGATGAGTTCGCTTAAGTTTTAATAATTTTTGTTTAATTGTCACTATGGTTAATTATTATGCTTAAATTGTAATAGTATTTTGTAATAAGTTGTTTGTCGTAAAAGTTTATTGATTAGCGAGTGAGATTAAAACATAAATGAGTGCTGAATCCGAAGAAAAATAACGAAGAAATGAAAAAGATTTTCGCTGGTCGGAAACAATGTAATGCTAAATTTTTTTCAATTCATCATTTTATTCCTTATTATGGTTAATAATTTAATTATTCGTTTTAATTTAACAAAAATTTTAATCAAAATTGTACAAATTGTCGATATTACATTTTTACAGAAGATAATTGGAATAGGAATTTGGAAAGAAATTTGTTTAGTATTATATAAAAATGATATTATTATAAAAAAACTTGTTGATTTTAAAGAATTTGTTATGTAAATTATAAAGTTTTTGAAATTTATTGGATATTTTGTAATATTATGTGTATTTAAAATATGAATAAAAATTCTTGAAAACTCGAAATATTGCAATGTATGAAAATTGATGCTATAAAACGACGAAAAATTTACAAGCTTGTTATCTCACGCACGTCTGAATATACTTTAAAGGACTCGCAAATTATCAATGATAAGTTACAAAGTAACGCAAAAATGAAATGGTCTATACTTTACTACGTATATAATTTACAACTTTATAAACCTTGAAAATTATGAAAAAAGTTTCCCACAGCTTAAAGAGTTTATTAAAATTATATAATAATTTGTTTTGCTTACGGTAATATTGTTTTGTTAAGAAAGAAGCAGCCGAAAAATTTTCAAGAGTATATTCAGTATATGAATGATATTAAATTTTGATAATGAATAATATCAGGAATGATCAAATCTTGATAAAACGAAACAAAACACTAATTTGTTCGTTTATTTGCAGAAACCCGTGTTATTTTATGTTGTTTACGCGAAGAGCGCAATAATTATCAAGACGCGAGTTGAGGAAAAGCAAAGTTCCGAGGCGCAAGGCAACATTTTGTGCAGTGGCAGATCAGCGCGTAAAGTCTACAATATTTCGCACACACTAGCGGCTGCGCTTGAACGACATCGCGTTCTGCTACTCGGTAATGCGCGCGGCTCTTGAAATTCTCGACTTTTATTCTCAACTTTTATTCCTCGAATTCGCGTCGATTTCACTGATTTTTACTTACTGTGAGAAGGAGTACTCGAAGATCGGGCATATGAGGAGGAAAAATCCGAGCGCGAGGAGGAGTGCACCCAGGAAGGGATACAAAGCTACTGCGAGTCGGTAGTCGTAAAGCGGTCCGCCGGATGTTTCGCTGAACAGCACTTGGGCTTCTTCCTCTGGATGAACAGAAATCAACCAGTTATTCATCGCCGTGAACGCAGGTGTTGCCTTTACGGCGGAGACTATCCCATCACGCATCCACCATAGTTCGCATGTTCTTAGAGACCGTGGAAAATTCATTTCCGTCGGCAGCACTTCGCTTACGGGAGGGAAAAATTTTTGTTTATTAATATTTGTAATTTACTACTTGTAAATATTCTTGGCTTCGCCGCCGACTTTAAAATTATATCTTAACACTAGTCTTTCCATACTGTGTCTAATCTAAAATCTGCAATTAACTAGGTATAAGGATTGAACACACATTTCACCTTCACCGCGAAAATTAGCGCTATTACGTAAAAAGAGAAGAATGACACTGAAGCGGAGAAACAGACTTTCATATTTTCATAATTTTTTATCGTCGGGTACATATAACGTCACCTCTTAAAGCAGATTCGACGTCAGTAGTAGCAATAACGACGTTGATACCCTTGTAAGGGCCCTTTTCCGTGATGAGGATTTCAGTTTGACCGTCCCACGTCAGCCTCGAGTGCCAAGAAAGTCTGTCCTCGTATCCCTTTAAAACTTTTTTGACTATTCTTTGAGTGGTGCTCAAAAGAGTTTTTTCGGAGAGCCTAATTCTACCGCCGCAATAATAGCAGCAGTGACCTTCCACCTAAGCAAACATCGCCTTTATTTAACAATGATTTTTAAATATTAATTTTTTTGAATCTTCGGTTGTTTTAAGTTTTTACAACGTATTTACGACTCTTGAAATGTTTTAAGGTTCTATTTGAAGGAAAAAATTAAGCGATAATTAATTATTGTTCAAAACTATTGTACATTATGTTTCGTTATAAATAAAATACGAATTACCTTCAAGGGATATTCACATGCGGGTAGAGCACATCTTGGTCGTATAATGCTGCATATTTCTTCTGAATAAGCGGATAAATCTCCTTCTTGGCAATGGCAATTTTCACACTCCGTCACTGGATTGTACCTGTTTTACGTAAGACTTTAAAAAACTTTATTATCGCGAAAGTTCGGATTATAAAGTTTACAATTTTTAAGTAATACTTTAAATATTTTAAAGATCTGTCGAGATAATTATATTATTTTTCTTATCAGAAGCTCTACTATTAAAAAACAATGATGATTTAAAAGTAGTAGTACAAACTTTTTTTAATCAAAAATAAAATTTATTGGGAATTGGATTTATTAATGCTACGTTGTTCGTGTGAATATGAACCCTTTTTATGTTTAAATATAAAATTGAACGAGAATTTATTCAATATACGTTTTAGAATTTAATTGTTACTTATGGTTTTTATCATCATATAGAAAATAAATTTACTTTTTATATTATGTAAATTAAGTATTATTATCATTAAATAACTGAATATTACCAGTGTATGCATATTTATAACAAAACTTCATTAAAATTTAGAGTTTAAAAATATCCAAAGGGAGACTACTTGTTTTAATTTTGAATTTGCAAAAGCATAATATTTGTCAACTGATTTTTATCACAGGCGATTAGTACAGATTAAAATTTAGTACTTATTTATTAAAAGGAACCTCACACGCAAATATTCAACCCAAATAATATTTTACGGTAGTTTTTATGAAAAAATAATTTAATCAAAAAACGTATTCAATAAGATGTAGGCTACCAGCAGTAAATCAGTATTGACTTGTAATATATCACATAATTGTATTAGTCAATCACACATCTCGGTTAATTTTCGTTCAAAAAATTAAGAAAAGTTTCGGATAAAAACTTAGCGCTGGATATAATTAACTTTGTAAAGGGTTTCGCTCGTACTTAACACTGAAACGAGGACCGATGAATTCACGTCGGCCTTCCATTGCGCGCCATTCCCATCGCTCAAAGGTCTGGTTGTCGTCGGCTAACCTCACCGCGCGAATTTCGATATCGCGGGTTGTCGGAAGTCGAACGCTGAAGGTCTTGGAGCTCGCAGGGAGAACAATAACGTCTCCCTGGCATGGCAATCGCTCCAGATGAGGGGCTGCCTCCGATGACGCGTTCCAGTTCATGGGGTCCAGCCAAAAGAAGGGCGTTTCCCGAAGCCACCGAGATTCCTTTGGATGAGGTTTCATCCTTTCGCTCACCTGAATTTTGTTTATTTTTCACTTACTTTTCCAAAAGGGATAATCACGCGCCTTTTCCTTTGCTAGCGTTGAAAGGAACGCTTACGGTTTTTTCGAGTTTGACGACCTTATAGTGACTTCAATCACTTTATCGGCTAATAAAGTGGATTGCGTTTTCACAATCCACATTCTGCACTCTTATAAATTATTTTATGTATTATAGATAGAGAAGGACAATATTGGTGGTACGAAGAATTATAAATCTAGCGAGTGTCCTGTTGATTATGTATAATAACTTTTTATCGATACAGCAAAATTTAAAAATTATTAAAATTAATAAAATGAAAAGCGGTTTTTAATTTTATTTTAAACTTTATTTTAACTAAAGTTTAATTTTAGCTACGTCTTCGTATAAAATTTCAAGTCAAAATTAATGCTTTTTAATAAAAACCGATATTATATCTAAAAATCGAAACCTTTTCCGATCGACCATTACTTTATTATAGTAAAGTTTGAATTTATATAACATGTATTAAAAAATATGTATTAAAAAAATGATCATATTTGTTTGACAATTATTTATTTAATAATAAATATTTATTACAAAGCCATTAATATCACGTATAATATAGTTTGACCGAATTAATTTTTAAAAACTTATTTCAAATTTAGCAAAAAAATTTTAAAATAATGTAAAACTTTTAGAATAAACTTTACTATATTAACTTTATAAAAGAACTAAGTATTTTAAAATTTGATTATTAAACTATTTCAGTATTTAAATTAAATATGTATTATCTGCGAAAAACACGTAAGTTTCGATACTTAATTATGACGTAAAAATATTGCATATATGTATAATTAAGTATATAATTGAGTAATGTAAACGTTGATTAATTTGAGAACTGATTTTTCAATTAACAATTGAATTTAATAAAATGATTTCTTTTATAATATAAAACTAATATTAAACTTAATAATTGCAAACTTCAATCTTAGAGTAAAAAGAATTAAAATTTCTGTATTTATGTATGCGTATTTATGCGCAGTTACGTACCCGTACAATTATATTAATTGATGAAAACGATTCTCGAAAATATGTTATTTTTTACAAAAATTTAAATAGTTTATTAAAAGCGTTAAAAGTTTTTAAACATTTTTATTATTTATAGTTACTAAAGAATAAAAATATTTTTATCATTTAATAATTTATATAATTCCTATCATAAGTACATAATTATTAAAAGTTATTTAAAACAAATTAATATTATGGCATCAATAACATTCATATTACTAATAAAGAGAGTGTAATGTATTTGCATCAATTCATCAATATTAAAATAATAATTATTAATGTCAGATCAATATAGATTTTTCATTTAAAATATTGCATCTCTAAGGATTAAAACGCAGCCCTGTTAGTTACAATATTTTATCATTATTTATATTTTATCGAAGAAATAATTGTTGATAATTTAAAAAGTTACTCTCTTTAACCGATATTTGAAAATCTTTCAATATCTGGTTTTATATTAAAATAATTTAGTTCATAAAATACGGAAGCTATATTTGTTGTACATTTTCCAAAGTAAATATTACTTTTTTCGTAGCACTGTAAAAAAAATCGACCCGACTATATTTATTCAAATTTGTTTATTTTGCTCGCAGTGTACCATAATATCTATAAATGGTAATAAAAATTTTATCAAATAAATAAAAATTATGATAGAATATAATTTTTTTTAAATTTATGTTTTCATATAATACAGAGATTTTTTTATTCTATTCGTAACGTGTGTTAACTATTGAGTGTAACCACAGACGAGAATCATAATATGAAACGTTATCAAAGCGGTAATTCGATAATACTTTTTTTCGATCCCCTATCGAAACGCACAAATATTCGCCTGCAATTTTTGCACGAAATACTCACCCTGAGTTTTCCGTTTTTGGACAGAGCTACGATACCGTCTCTGGGTAATTCGATACCCGCGAGTCTCAAATCTGCGTTCTGCGGTAGTCCGACGGCGTGTCGCGTCTCCACCGGAAATATTATGCGAGTGTCGACTTCGGGGAGCAAACCATTCAGCCAATTACCTGAGTTCAACCAATCGGTATTAACTATCCAATGCTTTTCTAGGCCGTAGCTTAATTGTGTCCCGAGACTCAAAGTAGCGAGAATTGCTGTCACAACCGACCTGCCGGATCCACTCCTCATGATTTATCAGCTCCGCTGTCTTTGCTCTTCTTCCCGAATTTAATAATGAATTTTCTCGCAGACTTACGTCGGTGGCGCGAGTAAAAAAACTCCAAGTTGAAGCGAATGTACGCGGCGAATGAATGCTCGTGGTCGTCGATCGGTTAGCAGACTTTGGGGGCGTGTAAGTTTACGTGATACGGGCATATTGGATGTCAATTACTATCAGCAATCAGATATTCGTAAAGGTTTCGTAGGTATACTTTATTTATTCAAAACTTTAATGATATACGACGCTAATTAGGAATTAAAAATACTTAAATTCAAAATTTATAGACACTTTTCTTTATTATTATAATTACATTCGATTTATATGTGGATTTTGATCGCTATCACGAATTCTTTTGCTTTAGCAACTAATTGATATATAAATACAGTTTGAAACGAATTGCATAACTTACATTTTTCCCTCAACATACACAAACGATAAGTTTTTACAAATATCTAAAATACACGGTGAAGTAAATTATTTCGCTTATAACACTGACACTTCAAATACGGAGAGACGCAGTCAAAATAATAAAAAGCAGCCTGCGGTATTTTTTCTCAGCTGTGCTTGAAAGGTACAAGAGGGATGTACACGTGATATTGTGCGGTCGAAACGTATAATAATAAACAGGAGGACCTTAGGACTAAAGAGGTACAGTAGGTGCTTTCAACATTAATCAATAATTCCTAGTCTATAGAAATCGAAGCTTTATAATCCAAACAGCTGGCAATGGCTAGGCTGTACCTAGTGCTCGTTGAATAAAGGTGAAAGGAAAAGAATTCAAAGGAGCTAAAATTAAATAATTATAATCATTTTTATTTTCCACAGAGATGCTATACATGTTATTTGATCGAAATGTCATTAAAGATTGTATGTTGCGTGGGCTTTAGGTAGAATAAGTGCCGAGACGCGCAATAGTTTCCACTCGCAGTTCACACTCGGCCGTCGGCTCTTCGTTTCCTTATCGACAGAACTCACCCTCTCGCCTCTCTCTCTCTCTCTCTCTCTCTCTCTCACTCTCTCAGTCTCTCTCTCTCCTCCTCGTCGCCAGTTCGCACATGCGCTTATACGAATAAATTGACGTGTGACAAAAAAAGATAATGAGCCGGGGAGTGCAGGGGGGCGAGCACTTAATGATATTGACAATTCGCCGGGTAATACATGCGTCGTATGTTGCACGTGGCTCGCTTTTGCTCCCGGTCGGAGGCCATTTTAATTCCAAGCCACGCGATCGTCGCGCCCACACAAACGAGAAAGTGAAAACAGAAGAGTGGCGCCGCGTCTTGGGGAGCCCGTGCGACATGTGAGAGAGAGCGCCACCGGGTTCTTATGACTCGTCATCGTCCACTTCATCCCCTGGGTGCCGGTACATCCTCTTGCCAAGTCCGAACAGGTACTTGTCCTTCAGGTTTTTCATCGACAGCTTCTCGTCCTCGAGCACCATTCGCTTTCCTGTATCGTCACAAAAATTGGAAAAGCGTGTGGATGTATTAGATATTGCGTGCTCACGGGGATGTGGCGCGGATTGGGTACTTGTCGCGGGGGTTGTTTGCGCGCCACCAAGCTCGAAATCTGTTGTTACCCAAGATTCGCCTCGTTCGTACGAGCGTCCAATTTTCGCGCTGCGATTTTCTGTCATGAGGCGCAATTTTTGCGACAATCGATGAAAAGAGTGGGTGCGCTAATCCACTTGGGCAAGTTTTAGCAACGTCTCAACCTTCGTGGGGTTTATCAGCGAGATACGCCGATGTGGCGGTGGCAGTCGCGCCAAAGATATATCTCGAAATTTCCAGTAACGGGAAAAGTTATTTGCAGCCGCGTGAAAAAACTCCATTTTAGGGTATAAAGAACGAAATTACGTGTGCGATTTTAATTTAAAAAATTTTACTTCCGAATAGATAACTTACTTCGATTAAAAAATGAGTGCTGACCATCATTTTTCGCGTTCAGAAGTAAACGTTTAAGTGATACTGATTAATTCAATCGATAACTTACCCAAACCAAAATTGAAACCTCCGGTGCGTTTCATTTCGTAAAAGTTATCCAAGGGATCGTTCTGCGCGAATGCACTGTAACGCTCGTTCGGAATGTAATCGTAATTGTATCCTAAATTGCCATCGTAATCGTCGTAGCTGTCTCTTTTTCCGATGCCAAAGTTGTAGTGTTTCATCCTTTTGCCGAGTCCGAAGGAAAATGGAGGTCTCTGTGGGCGAATGCACGAGTAAAATGAGAAGTTTTATTTGAACAGTCGATTTTATAAACATAAATGTAAATTATGAATACTGCATGACATTTATTAGTTCCCTTTTTAAAGTAAACTCAATAAATAAATTATGATCTAGATAGTATTGTAAAAACTGTTGAAAGCGGTTGAATTTATTAAATGTTTGCTTTTGTAAGAATAATATTTTCTTCAACCATATCGTTACAAATATACACTGAATAGGATTATCAAAATTTATTATGTTTATCTAATATTTTCTTTGTTTAAATTCTTAAATTACTATATAATCTTAAATTATAATGGGAAAATGTGCACGGTTAAATGTAACTTACAATATGAACTTGTTTATAATTCTATTATAAATAAAAATATGAAGACATTCGATAAATTCGATTACGTGTAGTTATAATTTATATATTTAAATAATACTTAATAATAAAAACCATTCATATTCATAAAATTTATTACGAAATTCGAGCGAAATTTACGAGAGTAACCTAGAAAATATTGTTAATACACCTTATATATTGGAAATATAAAATATTTCTCAAATGCATATATAAAAATGTTGAACCAATTTCACACGAATATAAAATTTTCCTGTTTACTTACAAATATTTTGTATTTATTCATTAAATTATATATAACTGCAAATTAAATTTTAGGTACGCTATATTTTATTTTTTTATTATGTTATTATTATTGTAAGGAATATAAGTTCTCTTTGATGTTTCGCTTAAGAAATCTCACTTATAAAAGATTTTCTGGCACATTATTTTTTATTTTATCAATTTCCATGTACTCCTTTAATAAATTAAAAAACTTTACGCAAAAATAATATGAAAAACAAGTGGCTATTAAGTTAATTTTTTTGAAATTTAAATAAAGTTTTTGATAATTCTTCTTATAATAAAACTATAATATAACTTAAAAAATAGTGCAATTATATTGACATTATATTATATTTTCAAGTCAAAATCACTAAAATGAAATTAAAATTTTACTATTATAATGTAAATATAGTTATATTTTTTGTATTTATTAATATAAACAATTTTTTCTTCAACTAATAATGATATGCACTCTTGTAAAGTATAGGGATTTTATCTTAACTAACGAAAAATTTCATTATAATTAGAATTCGCAATCGTTTTCTGCAAAAATTAATGTACAAAACTATTAATGTATTCAATTTTTTAATATTTATTTATAATAACTTATGAAATAAAACTTATAAAAAGTTATAAAAAATTTTTAGTTTACATTTTGAGATATTTTTATATATTAAAATTATGTTTGAAATACTATTTAAACTCGTATTAAAATCTCTGGTGAGACAAACGGAATCTAACTTTGTATTTAAAAAAATTTATTATAATTTTTTGACAGTAAAGATGATACCTCAAATTGTATCTGAAATTACTCTCTTGCACATCATTTTATTATTAAAGGTAAATTATATAAGTGAACTAGGTTTTGTATTTATATATAATGATACTTAAATTTTATAAGAAATGATTAAAATTAAAAAAAAAATTTTTAATAATCAAAATTACTTGAAGTTACTATTAAAATACTATTTCATATATGATTATTTCTTTAATACAGTTTTAAAAGAATTTATGAAAAATTCTGAGTAGAATAAAATTATATTTTACGTATATATAAATGTTGTAATTAAATTACCGTATATAAAAATATTTTATTCTCAAATCAATTAATATTAATTCGTGTTTAATATATATTACAATTAACAATAAGCATTTAAAAATTTAATTAATTTATCAGAAGCTGCTAAAATACATAAGTTAGCTTTTTTTTATAAATATAGCGTTTTCTGGTTGTCTTTGAAATAGAATCATAATGTGCTGTTAAATTATTCGTTCTGTATACAAAATGTAAATGATAATATATTTTTTATTATCTAAATTGTAAACCAGAATCAGGTAGAAGAATTTAGTTATATTGTTATCACTAACGTAGGTGATAAAATTATACTTTATAAAAGAATATTAAAAATATAACTAAAATTCTTTATTTAATTCATATTCTAATTGAAAAAAAAATATAAAAAGAATATTTTCTCTATGAGAAAGGTATTCTTCAACAGTTAATTTTTTTATTCAATTTTAAATATTTCAAAATAATAATTTTATGTAAGATATTTTTATACGTGTATTAAATATCCATTATCTGTATTAAACAAATTGTTTTTTGATAACATTAATCGTTTCCAAGTAGAGTATCGGTCTTAATATTTTTTAAACTGATGTTTTTAATGTCATTTAACTTTAGAATGTAATTTAATGTAATTATTAAAAATTCCACTAGCACTTTATAATATTGTATTTTAAGAATGAAAATGTAAAATAAAAATTTCTTATTAACTTTAGGTTTTTTTAAATATCAATAACTTTTATCGTATGTCAGCTATAAAAAAATTCACCCAGCAGTGTTATTTCTTTGTTAAAATAAGCTTAAACGTGTATTGGAAATTCAAAACATAATTAATGGCAATAAAACGGCTTTAATACTAATTAAAAAAAAAAATACAAGTGATAAATGAAAAAACGGTTCAGGGTTGCAATAATTTTCCCCTAATTTTACAAAAATGTCTGCTCATTAATTAGGATATACACAGTAGCTTAGATATTAATGAAGAAAACGAACCTTGTCATCGAACATCCTAGAAAAACGCTTGCCAAGACCGAACTGATACAGCGGTAGTCTCTTGAACTCGGACCGGTAAACATAAGCTCTCTTCCCACCCAGGAGTTGGTCTTGAGGACTGATCAACGAGCTGTAACGTGGTGCTTGTAACGCCAGTGGGACCGGATATGATGTCGCGGCCAAGTTATCCGATAACTCTGAGGCGGTTTCGTCCATGGCGACGGAGGTGCCCCCCAGGATGCTTAGAACGCAGAAAACAATTAGCCTCATTGCCTTAGTCGATGTACCTGCTGACAACCTCATTCTTCTTTGTTGATACTTGCGGCTCCGCTCTTGTGTAAAATCTGCGTAACACAAGTTCCAATCGCCTTTTTATGGATTTCTGTTTGCTTCTTGGTTTGCACGATAGTGTGCGAATTAACATTTGTATTTACGTGATCGGAAAATTCGGGAAGTTTTTGTGGGGATGGATGACTTTTCTGACTTTTCTCTTAACGGGGATTGAAATTATTTTGTTTTTAACGTAAAATACACTGTATTCTTTGCTTTCGTCTATTCGATATTTAGGTATAAAGCGCAGTTTTCTATTTTTTGCTCATCGAAATTCAAGTAATATACAAATGATAAAATACAAGCTATATACAACAGAAATTGTGAGTATGTGTAAAAGCAGTTACGTGTGTGATAACTTTTTTTAAATAATTTTCATTTTAAATTGGTATTATTGCTTTTTTATTTATAAATTTTTGTGGTTTAAAAATAACTTTGATAAATATTTCACATATTTAATAATTAGAATCTCTAATATCTAATATCTGATAATCACAATATATTTATTTAGTTTATATATTTACAATTTTAAATAATGTATAACAAATAAAATTGTTTCGTAAGATAAAAATTTTTAGGCAAAATAAATTTTTATTATTTCTAATTGTCGATTTATTTCAGGTTTAATTTTTAGATAGTGTGTTCACCTAAAAGGGTTAAAATATGATATGCTTATAAAGTAATTGCGGTTTTTAATTCCTCTCGAAGTATTATCGAAACTAATACATAAAGATGTATTTAATGAGTATACACGGATGAAATAGCAAGAAATATATTTTATTGCATTACTGGAAACACATTCGTATTAATATATGTGTAATAATACACTAACGCTGCTACATATATGATATAAGTATGAATTACAAGGCCAAAGCGAATGCTGTTATGTATATTACACGCAAGCAAAACACATCACTCATTTCTAATTTATTACACATATATTGGAGCATCTGCGTACTTTCGTATACTTTCACTAATGCAATAAAAACATCTTCATTACTTTTCGATCGCATTGAAAACGTTCGTTATATTTTTACACATACAAGTTTTAAAAACATTACTCTCGAAACTTATTTTAGTACTATTTCACAACAAATTCAAAACCTTCATTATAATTTGACGATAATATTTAGATAAAAAATAATAATATTTGCTATGTATTAAAATATTTATAAACTTCAATATTTTTTTACTTTTTATACTATATATATTGAAAATTGTTTTTTTTTGTTTTTGTAAAAAGATTCGTAAAATAGTTTTCTTTAGGCGAGTTAAACATCTATTTACTTATATAACAGAAGATTATATTGCACAAATGTCGAAATCTTTTATCTATTTTATTGAATGTAAATCATTAAATTTAAATATTTGAATTCTTAGTTTATTTAAGAATTGTATAAATATAACTGTATTAAATATTTCAGTAATATATTTCTAATTTAATATAATTTAAGTGAAAATGTTATTTAAATTAAATTGTATGTTTAATTTCATTAATATTTTGATATTAATATTTTTATTTTTGATAAAAAATTAGACTAAAGTATACAAAATTTGAATTTATAGAAATATATTATTTGATTAGAATAAGTAATCGATTAATTCTACGATTGAACTATAAAATATTTATTGAAAACTATTGAAAAGATGTTTGAATTAAAATTATTTAATTAATCCAAAACTAATTTTTAACTATAATTTAATAAATTCTTTGCATTTTGATTTTATCAGATTCTAATTTAAAATACCTGATATTTATCATTTTTTGATGATAGTAACTTTGTCTTTCAATTGAAAATATTTATCGTTCCTATCGTAGTCAATATTAATTTCTATCTACTCTGCAATATGTCAAATTCACAATTTTATCAAGTAGAAGTTCAAACAATATACAATCAGCTCTTCGGAAGATATGAAAATATTGAAAAATATTGATAAAATAGAGCAATGTAAGGAAAGTGATGGTAATTAAAAATTCAGGTGATATTAAAACTGAGTCATGTTTGTTATGTTTTATTATCTTTGAACTTCATACTCATTTATTATTTCAATGAATACAGTTTTTGGATAATTATCTGATAATATGAAACTTTATTTCGAATTTTTTTGACTAGCTATTATAATTGGAATGGTAATAGTTAAAAATATCAATTTCCATGTAGTTTAAATATGTGCACATAAAATAATATTCTAGAAGCAGAATGGAAATAAAGAAAACGGAAAAAGTGAACAAATGCACGAGTAAAAAAAATAACTCAGACTTGTATTTACTTAGTATACATTTGATTTTATTATTATGTTTGTTCTAATAGCTTGTTAACTTTGGTATGTTGAAAATTATGCTTACTATAATAAGCAATGTCAATCTCAGTAATAATTAAAAATAAAATGAAGCATAGAATTATATATTTTATTAAATTCCGTAGATTTGTGGTATTTCAGTAGAGTATGAGTAAGTACGGACAGACGCTAATCATTTCAAATTTGCGATGAAATTAAATTACTTATTAAAACTGCTGTCAATTAAAAATGATTGAATAATAAGTAGTAAAAATAAGAAAAAATTTAAATAAATATATATACTTTGGTAATCTATGTTTTTACTTTGCTGATAAGAAATAAATTCCGATTATTAATTCTTGCTACATTCAAAATTTTAATATATACAAGAATAATATGAACGCTGATTTTTTATTCACATTAAATTTAATTTCTTTTAAAGTCTTAAAGAAACAAAAGGTATTGCATATAAAGTCATTCGGAAAAATATTTGAACATATTTGAATACATATAGAGGTAATATGATAAGGATGTCTTACGAATTAAGCATTTAGTCTTGTAACGAATCAAACATCGTAAAAAATAGTAGTAAAATGGAAATTAATCGACTTTTAGGTAGATTAAAATTGGATGAGAAGGTGAGTTTAAATTAAATTTAAGAGAAGTATTGTACGATTATGTATTTTGTAGAAGTTCGAAGAAAGACAATGAATTGTACCTTTTGCATTAAGGGAAATTGAAATTATTACAACTCTATTAACATGCTTTATTTTTCTACTGCGTCTATTTCGAAAATATTTAGTATTTTGAATTTTTCAATAAATCGTATCGCAGTATCGAAAAATTTATTTCAAAATTTTCAGTATCAACAAATTAGATTGGGCACCGCAGCATACGAATGGAAAATTGTTTTCGTAAAAATGTTCCGTCTTATCAAACGAGAAACAAATTTTTTCAAAACTTTCTTTTACAAAAATCCGTAATTTCATGTCTGCCGGTACAAGGAAAAGTTCTCGAGGCCAAATGCCTTTCCTCAAAGTTGACGAAGTTTCAACGATCTTTACGCCCAAGTCGGGGTGATGTCTCCCTCGCTCATACATCCAGGAATAAAACGCTAGCCGTCAAGAGAAAAATTGATATTGCAACGGCGCTCGGTTATCGGGAAAAGAGGAAAAAGCCCGCTTAGCGCCACAGACGGAGAAGAAAAAAAGTAAACTAGAGAGAAGATCCACCCCTTAGATAATTCGATAGCTCGACAGTCAACGGCAGGGCTGATGAGCCTAAGGTGGAGAACACATATTTACAAAGAATATTGAAAGTCGCAATGGCGAGGTATCACGCGGCTATTTGACGCACCGGTTTCGCTACCCAAGATTCTATTTGCCAAGAACTTCATCTGCCTTTTACCTAAGGAGACTTCACTAGGAACGGAGTAAAAAAGGAAAACGATGCGGCTTCCCTTCGCGGTTTCAATTCCTTTGAGTTGAGCTCGCGGGCACATAATCAGCGCAAAGTTACCGCGGGGCTTTCCTGTTTTTTCTTGCCGTGTGTTCGTGGTGATTCTAGAGAGCAACGCTCCTAAACGTACGATGGCTGTTTGCGACATTCTTTTTGATTACGCGAATGAAATGTTCAAATAACTTTTGGGAAAAACGAAGAATTTCTTGGTGCTTTACCAAAAATACTTTTTTTAGCTGATACAGTAAATTGCATTTAAATTCAAATTCAAGTTAACGATATTTGTAACAATTCAACTTAATTACATTGTACGAAAAAATTACACCACTAATGGCGTCAACAAAAATTCATAGATTTTTTTCCTTTTTCATAGATCTTTTTCCTCGATCTTTACGTATATTCATTTAATATTGCGTACAAAAAATGGAACGAGAACTTTACACTACTTTAAATAAGTATATTTTAAAATTTAAATTCAATTAACCAATACCGCGTATTTCTAGAAAAAAGTAAATTTTACTTAAAAATTCTCTTTATGTATATATATTTGTCCAATCCTCAATACATTTTAAACGTAGTTCTGCATACCAAATACAAATCGTATATTTTAAACATCTAATATATAAAATTATGTTTTAAAGTAAATGCAATTTGGATACAATTTTTATGCAGTCATTTTTCAAGGAAGTTATACGATTACGGACTACACTTGAGGATAAGTGACGAATGAGGCGTCTCCATCTTTTTGCGTAAGTCGTTCTCCGAGGCTTCGAGTCACACACTACACCCTAAAAAAAGCTTCAAAATTTATATATTTTTTTTTCACATTTCCAGTCGCAACTTGAAATTATTACTCTCATTTGCTTTCGACTTTTCTCATTGCTATTTGAATTTATAAACGATCGTTTCTACAATTTTTTTCTGTATAACTTATTTTACATTTACTACACTTTGTCCTACATTTTGACTTCGTAAAAACTCTATATATTATATGCTATTATATGCTAACGAAATGATGTGATTATATTCTATTATATAGCACAGTAATTACTGATAATTTCACCAATAATAAAATAAAATACTATTAATAATTAATAAATAATTAATCCAAAATATTATTAATAATTAATTGAAAGGCTCTAATAAAAATAAAAAAATCATCTATAAAATTGAAAAACAATTAAATTTTTAATTGACTTTGGTGGCATCTGCATGTTTCTTCAAGTACTCGACTGCAGTATGAAATTGTGTTTCAGTGGAATGTCTCTGTGAACCAAACACTAGATTAGAGAATGTCTACTTTTATTATACCGAGTCATTCAGCGGGGCTTTTTCATTTCTTACTTCTTTGACATAATTATAATTTTTCTCTCCATTAATTTAATTGTTTTTTAATAAAGAATATATTTTTAAATAATATGTTCAAAATTATGAATCAATTACAAGGAATACAAATTTACTATTTTACTTTTTAATAATCTTATTTAAATACATATTCATTTTTTAGATACAATATAAAAAATTTATTTTTAAATTAACTTTTGCATTGCTATGAACGCAGTTTTATTTTTGGAAATTAATTAAAATTTAAAAGTTGTTTTGTAAGTTATTAAACTACCAATTGAAATCCAAAACTTATGCATTGACTATATTACGAAATATAGTATAAGGTAATAAAAATTTAGAAAATTGTTTAAAAATATTTTACTTTCGTTTATTATTCAATCTAAAATTGTTTAAATTTAGATAAAGATGTAAATGCTTTAATTTACTCGATTTTTCGAAATTTAGCGTCAATTTCAATATAATTCTGTTACGTGTAGTTAAAAATAATTAAATTATATTTTCGTATTTGAAAAGTATTCATTGATTAATTTATTGTAATCATATAAGGAACTTCAGTACCGGTATATGAGGAATAATAAACCAATCAATTTTAACTAATTTAATGAATCTTTCTGTAGCTGTATTCTAGAATTTCAAGAGACAGGCCTTGGTGAGATCAATTTACGAGCGAAAATAACTCTGAAAATCTGATAAAAGTCTTTTACCTAGAGATGTACCATTTGTCTTATTTTCTGGCATTAATTATTATACTTAAGACTTTAATAATTGTCGAAGTTTTTCAAAATTTTAATATTTTTCTCCCCTTATATATTTTTTATAAAATTATTGTTTTTTTGTATTATTTATTTAAGTGAAATAATAATTTAATATTAACTGTAGCTTTTTCGAGCACAATAAAACATTAAGACACATAATCCCATAAAAAGTGTACAAACACTCGACAGCTCTTCGTAATTGGTAAGGAAACTATTATTTGATGTAAATGACTTTTATTTATTTATTGCAAAATATACTCCTCGATACCCCCGTATAGATGTAACAGTAGACTTGTCATTTATGAGAAAATACTAACTGCGCAAATTTATTTTCTAAAATTAATAGAAGTGAGAACTAAAATTTTTTATTAAAATAAAATTTTGGTATTGACTAAACAATTTTCTTTAAATGACCTCTATTAATTTTAACGATGTGATCTTGTGTTTGTAGGAAATAACAAAAGTTAATGTGAAATAAAATGGCAAAATAGCTAATAAAATTTTTTTTACGAAAGCAAATATAAAATGAATATATCAAATATATCTCTTTCAAAAACGTCCAAGCAGTAACTTAGTCAAATAAATAATAAAAACAATTTAGACTATCGAAAAAGTAAAATCCACTTCATAAACAGAAACAAAACGTCGTAATCGTAAATAAAAAATAAAGCTGCTACGATTTTATATTGTACATAAAATATAAATAAATAGATTACATGAAAATTATCTGCGGAAGATATAACGACGTAAATAATATTTCAAAATATATATACTTATTAGAGGTTTTTAGAAATATGAAATGAAATATCCGAACAAGGAATTTGATTATTGTTGCTATAAACATTTTACATTCCTATTAAAAATTCATAAATTTTATTTCAAAACAAACGGGAAAATGAAAACTACTTATTTTTAGAAATGTACCTAGTGCCTCAAATTATGGAATAAAATTGTTCGAAGTGTGCATATTTTATTTTTTCCATGATATTATCTTTCGAAACAAATTCTTTTGATATTCAAAGGATTGTATAAGTTAAAAAATTAACAATTATGAAAAGTTTTGGAAAAAATTACGTATTGTAACGTTCTCACAGTTAACAGGTGTAGTTAAGTTTTTGAAATATGTTAGTATTCTATTTCACGGAAGAAAGAAATAAGGATAAAAACTTGAACAATATACTACAAAGATGTTGCGAGATCTTACAGTAGTAGAAACTGACAAAAGTGTTTTTTTCTTTATTGTGAAAGTTGATATTTTCTTACATATTGCACCAACATTGCAATAATATTGACATAAAATTAATATATTTAGAGTAAATTATGTTTAACAAACATTAAAAATTAACAGAGTAAGAATAACGTGCTCTTAATGCCAAAATTAATTAAATAAGATTTTTTTTTCATTCGATAAGAACAAAAAGTTTATTTGATTTCTTAAATGTTACATTAACAATTGCTTACATACCTTATTATTTATTAAGAAATTAATCTAAAACAACGCTTTTGATTTACATTGACTAAAAATATAAGATTACATATTTTCTAGATATACTTTTAATTAAAATTTCTTATAATAAAAAATTTGCAATTCAATTATTATGTATTCAATGTATTATAAATTGTTAAATGTTACGCTAAGATTATGAAGATAAAACAAGTCAAATAAAGAAATGCATAGGCATCCGCAGTTGAATTGGAAAAAAGGAATCGAATCATGAAATAATTTGAAAAAAATATGTTTTAGCTGTATTTTTTACTCACTTTCTTTTAAGCGATTTTTATTGTTATCTGTACCGTACAATATTAGTACAAATAAAGTGAAATGCACAGTAATTGAATGTAAAACAAAATTTTGTGAATTATTATGAGTCTACAAATTTTTTATTTTAAATTACTGAAAAATATTGTATTGTATAAAATATAATAGAACATAAATAAACAAAATAATATAATGTAATATTAAATTTCTTATCTATAATTTGAAAAAGTATAATATTAAGCGAAAGAATATTGCAATTGAAAACTGATTTTATAAACTTTAGAAGTATTCGATAATAAACTAAAATATTTGTTTTATATAATTTTAAACAACAAAAACTTGTAAAGTTAAAAGTTTAAATAGTGTAATCATATATTTAATTTGAAAAACCAAAAATACATAACTTTCCATTGTATTATTTTAATCAGAATAATGTAGTTAATTAAGTGCTGAATTACAGATTGAAACTTGGTAATGTTGTGAATGTTTTAATTTAATATGCAAAAATAACTGTTATAATTACTGTTATAAAAATAACTGTTATTGAAGTGAATTATGCATAAATTATAAAATTCTTATTATACAAATAAATATTTGATTATTTAGTTAATATCGAATTATTAATAATAAATTTTATCATTTAATATCTATTTTCAATTTCAATGTTTTACTTAAAGTCACAGATATTACTTAGCAAATTTTTATTTTCTTTAAATATGCGTTTTAACATAATTTAAATATATAACATTAAAGTATTCAATGCATTTTAGATTACTTTATACTTTTTTATTCTACTGAATATTATGTGTGGGTTTTACTTCATTTTTTTTTTTTTTAAATCAAATTTGTAGATTAATCAAATATATAAAATGTCCTTGTAAACATAGTATTTTAATATAACAATGTTTTGAATAGCGATTTATTTTTAGAACTTTTTTGAAACCTTATTTAAAGTTTTAATTTTAATTAAAGTAAATAAAATTTTTAATATTTGTGTAAACAAATTTTATATTTTGAAATAGAGACCTTAAATACTTTTTACACGCCCTAAATTAGTACGGATTTTATTACATTATATAAACTTCAATTTAATATAAACATTATATATAGAAGATATTCTTAAAATAAATATTTTTTTTATATTTACTTATATCAATCGGAATGATTTCTTAATATTTGCTAATATTTGTCTGTAGATACTACGCTGTATAAACTGTTAAAGATTATTTGGAACATATTAAAAATTTTTTAATATCTTCTTCAGAAAAATAACATTATCTAATATGAAAATTCATTTTCATTTTTTAAAATAACCTTGTTGTTGCCGATAAAAATTTTTTAATTATTAAATTTATAATAAAAATCTTCATATATATACAATTGATTTTTTAATTTTTTTATTTTTTTTAATTTAAATTAATATTTTTCGAAATCTTTTTATTCTAATGTATTTATTAAAATTTGTATTATATTTAAAAAAATATATTTTAAAATCATTCTTTATTAAACAAAATAAGCTTAAAAAAAGAGTGTTTTAAAAAAAAATACGAATCATTAATGATATAATTAATATATCATTACTTTTAATATAATTTATAGAATTTAAAAGTAATTTATTATGATGAAATTAAGTTTTCTTATATAGTGAAATACAATTATATAGTATTTATCTCAAATAGTACCGTTTTAATTAATAAAACCAAAAGAAAACGTGAATTTCAAATTTCAAATTTCAATTTCAAAATTCAGTCGTAAGAATTTAACGAATTTAATGAATTATTTATTCCTTATATAATATTTTTTTACTCTTAGAGTGTAAAATCGAATAATAAAATTTTGGACCAGTCTCGTTATAAAACTTTTAATTTTAAATATTTATCTAAGAAGTAGATATTATTTTCTTTTTGTAATCCTAAATTTTACATTCGTTTTAATGTATGTATCACATATAAAATCTTATATGTAAAGTCTTAAATGTATACGGAAATCGTACTTTGTTTAATTAATTATTCGAAAACTCACTCAATATGTTTAATAATAATTAAAATATATTTTATTATTATAGTTTAATTCTATTTGAAGTTCAATAAAATTTTTAGTTATAAATACTTCAATTGGTAATCTTTTATGATATTTAGTGTTATTATTCTTTTTCCTTTTTTCATACTCAAGAAGAAAATTAATTCTGAAATAATGTTTTATAAAATTTTTCTTTTATCAGATTTTATTTATGTTAAATATTTTATATATGTTGAGACAGAATTTTACGTTTATTTAGAATAATTCATTCGTAAATTTATTTAAAACAGTTCGGATAATATGGATAATGATTTAAAGAGAATGGACCTTGAAAGTGAATTATTATCTAAAGAAATAACTGTTATACCGTCGAAAAAGGGCATGGGTATTTTTTATATATCTTATTTTGTATAATATAATATAATATAAAGATATAGATAATTTAAATAAGGAATTTATTTATTCGTGTGCACATCTTTTTTAATTCAAGAAATTTCCTGCCACATATACAATGAATTAGTCTTGGATGCTTATCTTTAAAAGGAAAATCCCCTATTTTTTTACTACGTCATCATTCTTTATTCGAATTGTCAGATTAAGTATTAGTAGATAAATTTAACTGCAGCGAAACAATGGGTTAATAAATGAATTATATATTTGTGTTTATATAGATAGATATAGTTTCATCTTGTATAAAATAAATTATCGAGTCTGAAAGCTAATATTTTTCTAATTTGTTTGTGAGATTTGATGGTATTAAAAACGCAATTATTTGTAAATAATACCAATAGACGTAAAAAACGTAACATACGAGAAAAAAAGAAAGAATGACGATTAGCGTGAATAATTCATAAATCGGATATTGAACGTACATCTGTGTGAACATGTGCATACGCACGTACGCGGAAACTCAACGACTAATCCCTTTGCGTAATTGGTTAAAGGATACGGGGGCCAAATCTTGTTGCAAAGTTCAAGAGCATTACTTGGATTTAAATTGATATTTTGAGGCAAGTAATACGAAAAATAACTTTAACAAGGTTAAAAGTACATGGTAACTTATATTAAATCGGATATCGAGTAAAAGTGGCTAAAATATAAACATGAATTAATTTCTCCATAAGCTTCAAAATTCATTGCAGTCCACTGAATATCTAAATAATACAAGAGAAGAAGAAGCTACAAGGAAGGTAAATCGCCTCTAGAAATAAAAGTCAATTTAATGGTGCATTGTAAATGAGATGTAAGCCATTGAAGATCCTGCGGAAAAATAAGAATGAGACGAGCGAAGCTGCACGTAGGAATCCCGCGAGCGTAACTCAACGAGGACCAATCCTTGAGTCGTGTATCAACATGCCCACTCTCCTCATTATATACACCATAAAGCTGTAATCTAGCGCCTTTACGATCGCCTACCGAGTTCATTCGCGAAAAAGGGATTCGCTCGCGATTCGCGCCCGGCTTTCCTTGAAAAAGTTTAGCGATTAAGCCGCTTTAAAGACCTTGTTCGCGCTCGTACGCGATCGTAGCGCCCATTTTGCTAGGAGATACCAAGAAAAGGTTGAAAAGTCTATGAATACAAAGGTAATTGCCACTTCGAATTCCGTTGCCGTTGACCAGATTTAACTGAATGACTGAGCTTTCCGTCCGTTTTATGATTGTCACTTTTCTTTTTAATGGCTGGACATTAATTTTATCTGGGATACTAAATAAGTATTACGGAAGTTCACCAGCGCAGATAAATAATTTCACGAGGAAATATTAGGCTGGTCTCAACGTACATTTTACATTAAATGAGGTACTATATAATTGAATTCGTAGCAATTTGTGTAATTTAATTATTTATGAAAATCATTTTATTATTTTACGATAATTATTTTTAAAATTATACTTTTAAATCTTTCGGTTAAGTTCGTACGTATGATGCAGTTTATTTTAATTATAAGTTCGTTTCACTCTAGTCAATAAAGAAATAAAATTAAAATTTTTTTTTTAATATTTCATATGATGCGTATCAATAATAAATTTCAAGATTAAGATTTTTACAATATTCAAGCTTACATTTAATAGAAAAATACCATTCAAATGAGTTTATACCTACAATGTAGTATATTGTAATTATGATTTTGTTTCATTATGCATGTAAAATTTGCAAAATATAATTTTTTTCTAAAATATTCTAATTAGTAACAACAAATTTTCAAAATTTTAAGAATTTTTCAGCTTTCATTTAATACAAGTATAACGGATTTTTCAATCGTTGTATTTTTATTTTTATAATAATAATCAATATATTGTTTAATTTGGTTTCTGTTTAACAAGCTTGTAACTTTACTTGTGTACATTTCGATGGCATTATGTACAGCCAATATGCCATCATAACGATTTTTGAAGCTTGAAGTGACTATCACATATGGATTTACTTTATTCATACAAGAGAACAAAGTTACCTTTGTTCTCTTAAACTCAATAGAAGATGGTAAAGGAACGAGAAGTAAATTTGGAAAGTAAGGCATTGTAAGAGTTTCGTTTCATCGTATTAGGAGAAAAAAATCAATTCCTATATTTTCTAAACAATATTGAAAGAAACACTAAATTCATTTATTGATTTTCAAGAAATATTATTAGATCAGTAAACACAAGAAACTATTTCAATTCTTTAAAATTCCCTTGCAATTCAAATATGCACTCAAAGTTTTAGTAAAATGGTGAAAGATTTTTTACTCGAATCTATAGACTTTCATATATTTTCCAAATTTGAAATTTAACAGATACTGAAATTTAGAAAGTTTACAAATATTTATAATAAATATAAAATATTCAATTGAAATAATTTAATAATAATTTATAAATAAGTATTCATCTGTTTTCAAGAATTTCGTTTTATTCTTGAATACCACACTTGTATTTTTGTTTTGAGATGACTATTATTTAACGAAAATAATATTTATTAATAATATATACGAAAAGAGAATTTTTCAGAGTGATAAAAATAAGTTATTTTATTTAAGTTAAATTATACTTTTGATTTATGTAAATTAAAGTATTAACTATATTGTTATGCAGAGCATATTAAAATTTTCTGATATAACATAATTTTTTAAATAATAAATTTATATTTTGCGTTACGAATTTAATGTTTATATTAAAAAAATATTATATGCATAGAAATACTAATGAATTAATATACAATATTACATATGATTCCTTTAATTTTGATAAGTTATTTTGAGCCTTTTATCTGCTTTTGATACATCAAAGTAAGAGGAATAGATATAATTGAAATATTTAAATAAAGGAAAAAATACAAAATTTTTATAATTGCTTTACAAAATATTCGTATTTCTCCGGATACTAAAGGTAAAGAACAAATTAAAAGTACAACAACTACACCAGATAAAAATACTTAAAATTTAAATCGAACCATTATTGTTACACATTACATTATAATTTCAATAAAAAGTATAATGTGTTGGAACATAAATTAGTCTCAAAATTGACTGTCGAACCCACTTAATCATCGAATAATATTTAATTAAATAAATTTACTAAATGTATTTTATTCGTTTTAAAAAGTATAGTTACAATTTTTAATTTTATATTTAAAGTATGAGATATTTGCAGCACAGACCCTCACAGAATTTTAAAGAATTTTTTACAAACTTGTTTTAAATTTAAGTTTTGAAACATCACGCTTTAAAGTCTTTTGAAAATGTTCGAAACTACATATTGCGTCATTCTAATAAATGTGATAGTATAAATATATAATAAATAAGTACCCTCTGACAAATGTTTGTTCTTGTATTGATTTTTTTAATATTCTGTCACTATTATTTAAGTGTCAGAAGCAAATATGAAACCTTTAATCTTAAAATTTATACGGGCTTTTAGAATAATTCCTAAATTATAATATTTAAATTGATTTCTTATTATACGCTTATATTCAAGTGATCTCGAGTATTTTAATTATATTTATTTGAAATAATTTGAGCGACTCATAAATTACGACGTTTTTATTTTAGATTTTTATAAATATTCAAAATCATATTATTTGTGATTTTAATGCAGAAATAAACTTTGTATTGTTAATTTATAGATGCATATATTAATATAAAAGTTTAAATCTTATATAATGATACGGTAAAATAATATATTGATTTATATTACTAACGAATATTCGATGGGGATATGACAGGACATTAACGAATACTCATATCCTATATTCTAATGTTCAATAGTAATGTTCGCATGTGATTTTAAATTATACATAGATAACCCTTACATAATGTTTCACATATAAATACGTTGATATTCAAATTGAATATCTTTTTGAAACTTTATCAGTGTTTTATTTGACTCGTTGAAAGTTAAATGTGTATTCGTTGGAAATAATTTTCCTACTCGATAAATTTTTTCCAAAGCAGATTTTTACAAACTACGGAAAGCGTCCTTGATCAAAATTTTATTAATTAAAAAATTGTTTTTATTGATGAACTGTAGCAACGGATTCGCTTCCATCTATGTATTACATTATCTTCATTAATAAGCAAAAGAAATGTGCGTCACGTATTAGAATCAACATCGTATCCATTGACAGAAAATTGCTACTTGGCATCCAGAGGCGTCGGCATTTTCTTCATTTTTCACCCACATGAAGCACAAGAAAATCCATCGTAACAAAAGACTTGCCTTTTCTACTAAGTTTCTTTCAGTTAGGTAGGTATGTGGCCGCAAAAAATAAAGAACTCGTCCTGGGAAGATTGTCCGTGTACAAAAGACGTCGACTCGATAACAAAAGTAGTTTCGTACAACCGTAAGGGAAGGGAAGTGATATCGCGGCGTACGAGTTACGAAGGATTAAAAAAAACAGAGACGAGAAGAGGTTTCAGCAACTCTAGTGGATTTTTTCTTACTTTCTCAATTTTGTTTAATTTGAGCTGCACGCAAATAGATTTTAACGAGTTACAGGATAAGAGCTCTGATTACCGACAGATTTATATACGTATAATTCATTTATTTTTCAGTACGTAACGAGTTGAAAATAGCTAATATTTTTATTAGCAAAGCACGCGCTAAACTTTGCACGAATAAGCAAGCGAATCGATTTATACGGCGCTGATTAATAATATATTCAGAATATTTTCAATGCAATCATTAATTTACATTAGACGAGTCGTAATACAATCATAATGTGCTCGGTTACAAAAAATAATACACAATGGAAATGACAGAAGAATGTTTTTCATCCGATATGAATCAAACATAATTTAAATCTGCATGGCTTATTTCCTTTGTCAGAGTATAACTGTCACTTTTTGATACAAGGAAAATAAGGTTTTAATTAGAATCGTAGGGTAGCCTTTTTTGAAAGAATAATAATGTTGTCATGCTCGTAATCTCCACTTCATTATTATCCATAAATATTTAAACAGTATTAAAGCAAGTTTTAAACAAATATAATAAAACAGGCAATAATTATAATATTCCTATTTTTATTATCGCTAAGGTTATCGATCATTTTTATTATTACTATTCTGACAAATATAAATAGAATAAATAAAATAAGGTTCGGCTCGAGGACAGGGCAGTAAGAATAACAAGCCCTTTACATTTGTAGAATCGTATGATTTTAATTGCACGGTGAAACTAACTCCTCCTACAAGTACCGATAAATTATTTTTAATTAATCTAAATATTTGAATGAAAGTTATGAAATTATTTTCAATAATTGAAAAGTAGCGGTTGCCGATCGCTGTTGAACGTCGTGAGCAAACAATTCTACGGACCTTCAATTGTCGCGTCTAATTACTCTAGACGGCATTATCCTCGACAATAATAACGTTATCCCAACTTATACCTACGCAACATTCGAGCATGCCCCCTTCTAAAGTGCATTCTTGTTCACCGAGACGTCCGTGTCGAATCGCTTCGATCGCATCCTCCCCCTTCCCAGGGCTGCTTGGCTTCTTGTTCATCGCGTGCCGTTGCTTTACACTTTAACTTATTTTTCCACATCCTTGAGCATTATCGAGGGCTTTATTTGCCTGTCCGAATTGTGCCGAAGGGAAGCTAAGGCGTCGATCCGAAGCTCCGCACAACGGGTGAACGAGCGCCAAATCATTAGGAATACGGGGAAATGCTCGTGGCGCCTGTTTGATGGAATGCGTGCGTGAGACGGGTGAATTAAATTTTCAACTCACTACTACGTATAAGCTGAGCGAGATTCGTGTTAATCTATAGCTCTTACCTTACTTTCTACGCGCAACGCAAATTTTTACGAAAGACTAAAAGAGTTGCGAGCTTGCACTTTGGTTGCTCGAGAAATGGTGTTCCTCTCTAAGGAGGAGTACAAAACAGAAATATCCTAATTTTCAATTTTGATAATACTGAAGTGTTCGATGTAAAATAATAATCGTAAAGGTCTATTAAAAATCTTAAAGTTTTCGCGTAAAATAACTAAACTTTGAAAGTAAAAAGGCCATTGTTTTTTATTTCAGCTCTATTAATCGTACCCGTTTCCTTAATTCGCGTTTGAACGCTACTTCCGCTGTGAGAGAATGAATATTGTAAAGCACAATTCATAAGGGAATTTCAGATAAAACGAAACATCAATCGCATACAAATATTCGCTTTTCAATTTAAATTCATTATATTTTAAACATATTTTTAGTTTTAATAAATATCCCTATTTATCACAAATAAAACTGAAAATATAAAATAAAATAAAGTCTTTGGGAAAATGCGAGCTTTCACGTATTTTAGAATTTATTAGTAATATTAAATAACCTTATTAATAAAATTATAGTATATATGGTGTATATACTACTATAGTACTATAATATATCTTTAGGAAAAATTATAAATTCCTACCAATTACCAGAATTATTTAATTCTTGATAACTATCTAATCCAAATGATTATATTTCGACGATGATAAAGTGAAAGATTATATTTTCCATTGCAGTTAACTTATTAAGGTAAGTAATTGAAGTATTGATTCCGTGTTCGACTTATTGGTAGCATATTTTTCATATTGGAGAAGTATATCGCGATTTATTCCAATTCATACGTGAGTCAAACGAAAGCACAATGATATGTATGATAGCACAAGGTGCAGTACATAGTCGTACATTTAATGTGCGAAGCATTTTTTTCCATTCATATTTTATTATTAATACATGCGGATTCTTATAAATGTGCAGTTTTGCTAATAAGAGTTGAGGATATGAAATTAATGTCTTTTCAATATTCTTTTAGCTTGTCAGATTAGCAAAAGTGACATTTTCTGAAATTAATTATTGCATTTTGTATTTTGATAAGGTATTCTGAGAATGGAAATCTAATATTACGACAAAGTAGGTACGTACATGCATGTAGGTACACATACCCGTATATCATTTTTATTTATTAATTCTAGAATCGATGCAAAAGTATATTATTTTTCAAATATGTTCGTGCGAATTTAGATTAATATTTTTATTAATTCAAATATTCTTGAATAAATATACATAAATAATGAAGTCGTAATTTCAGCCAATTTTTAATAATTTTTTTTACAAAGTGAAATTATTCTATGTATAAAATAACATCCTTTAACTATTAAGATACTTTATAAATAATCATTAAACACTTTTCGTTTTAATGAAAATAAAAATACTCTTTTGAGTATAACTAAGTTTGCGTCAAAATTTTAAAAGTCTATATGAATCATTATACGAAATTTTTATCTTTTACATGAATAAAGATGTAATGTGATGGTAATTAAAAATCTCATTACGAAATAATATAAATTCTTATCGAGAAACCTGACGTTATTATTGATGTTACTACTAGTAATCATAGTTTGTTATCTCGCGAGAAGAAAATACTGGATATTTTAAATATTTTATTTTTGTTGATGTCAAGGTGATTTAAAAAATATAGCTTTAAACAAGCTTGAAAAAATTAATCAAATCTGTGATGTTTGCAAAATATTTTTATAAGCATTATAACTAATTCGGAGCTTTTAAACATTTTCTTTTTAAATAGACTGATATAAAAGATATATTTGATATTTATTTTTATTTTTATTTTATATTTAAAATTTCATTCTATGTTTTTTAAACAGTCAATTTTAATAAAAGATTATGATTAATTATGTGAGTTTAATTAATATATATATTTGAATTAATTTTATTATGAAACAAATCTTGAATAAAATGTAAAGGTTGGAGTTTTTAACATTATCAAATTATTCACGAAATAAAAAACTACAATTCTCTGTGATTTTTTATTTACTTGTTATAAATTACCGATATAAACGAATTTATAGGATACCAATTTTTCAACCGATTTAATATCGCTCATTCTCTCTAAATATACACTATTAAATACTTTTCCTGTATTTTTATGAATAAGTGACTAATTTTTGTGAACAAATTAATTTTTTTTTAATAAAAAAAGTTAAATAAATTTTCTTCTATAATATTTATAATTAGAGGATAAAATTTGTGAGTCTCAAATATATGATAAGTTACATGTCAAGACATCACATATAGAATAAATTTTGTTATAAGCACTAAGAAATAATCTACAAAATTATAAAGGGATAAAAAGTGAAGCAACTTATCTGAAAAATAGCAAAAATATATTATCTTTACACGCTTCGTGACTCTTTAACTCTGACTTTTTCACTCATAGTATTTTTTGCAATAAAATACAAGACATAATTTTGCAGTTAAACTAATGCAAATATTTATCATATTCTTAATTAGTATTATTATTTTTCTTCCTATTAATTATTTGAAATCTTTTAACTAAACAAATTTTTATATTTAGTGTTAAAGAAATCTCTTTTTAACACAAATTAAGTATCATGAAATGAAACAATCCAGATTAGATATTTTATTTATTAGATATCCAATTATTTTTTTATTAATTATACTATAGGCAATTTAATGTGCAGTATAGATGAAGACTTTTTAAGCAGATCATTGACTGGCATTTCGTCATTATAACGTGCGTAGTATTTTTTCGTTTTCACATGTGTACACCACATCAAAGAAGACAAGTAAGTTCATAGTCATTCTCATAATCTAATATAAAATAAAAGAAAAAATTATGATTATACAAGCTGTAAACATATGCATATATTTGAGGAAGTTTGATTAATGTTGGTATTAATGAATCTTTGTAAATAGCTTATCTGCTCATGTTTTTCTTTGAATTCGTTCGAATTCTTCACAATATTATTAAATAAAAGTTGTTGATAAAAAGAAAAGTTATTTTTAAAAATATTAAAATAATTAAAATTATTTCATAGAAAAATTATTTTTTAAGCTAAACGAAAATAGAAAAAAATAATTTTATTTTATCAAAGGTTTCTAAATCAATACCAACAATTAAATAAATATTATTTATAAATTTTACGTATAATCGTTATTATTATTTATTAATATACTAAAATAATCAAATTGCTTTTATAGTCACAAAATAATAATTGCAGAATTGTCGGTTGTGTAGTTATAATTTCATGATGATGCAGTTAAATCTCAGTAAGTTAAGCGTCGGAAAACTGTATTTTCCGAAAATTTTCTACAATTGTGAAAAATAAATACTCGAATGTTGTGTAAAGAAATTATAATATTATATTTTATGATTTCATTGTTTCGTGATAAATACATTTTCTATTCAATTTTACGAAACTTAGTTTTTTTAATTATTTATCAAATATTACAATAAATCTAAAAATTATAAAAATATTTTATATTAAGATTTTAAAGAAAAAAAATTAAAATCATTTTTTAAAGCAAAATAGAGATAATAAATTCAAGTTAAAAATTCTGAGCTTACTTTTGCAATACAGACACTAATAATTCTGAAATTAGCTGGCCAATAAATTCTTATAATTAAATTCGCAATGTAGTTCAATTTTTTCAGAATATAATTAAACGTTTTAATTTTCTCTGAATTATATGTACATGGATATTTTGTAATATAGTTTTTTTACACATACGAGTAGTTGACTCTTTATTAGTCATAGGTAATAGTTATATGTAACTCTTCTATTTGGAATTTTGGTTGATTCAGATGCAAATTATTAAAATTACGACAACGTATATTATTAAAAAATTTAAATTATGACTATAAAGCTAAAATTTTAACAATAAATGATAATATTAATTGCATTTTTTATTTAAAAATTACGATGATTGCTTAAAATCGTTTTGCGATAATAGTTTTTTAATTTTTTTGGTCACCGTCTTAAATATTTAGGTTAATTCATTATTTTAAAAGAGTTACAAAGTAAAAAGTTTGTAATAAAGATTGATTTTTGCTATTGAAGATGCTGAAATTCAATTGCTAGCAATTGTATTTTCCACGAATTAACTTCATAATCTCATTGGTATAAATTGAAAATATTACCTTGTAAATTTCTCGTACGTTTTCTATATAATATTTAAAAAGACAATTGAAATGTAAATTATTGGAATATTTATAGTTGTTTCCCTATCATGATTTAGTAGACGTAGAAAAGAATCATCTTTTTCGTAGTATAGTAAAAACTGAACTTTTTATGTAATAATAATTTTAAAAGACACTGAAACTGTTGCTTGAATTCTCTACTTTTTTACTTATTATATCGATGTCTATTTCATTTGATTTGCTTATTGGAATCAAAGAACTTTGTTATCGAACATCATTTAGATTTATGTGTTTATTACATTTAAATATCGTATGCTGCACAAAACCGTATATCATAACACATCAAATGAAATGATCTATATAATTATATCCTAATAGTTTAAGCAAAATATATGAGTTATGTGCATAGATGTTTAATTTCAAAATTAAACGCTTTGATTCATATAGTGATCATAGAAGATTCATAACCTGAAACTTAAATCTCGATATTATTAAAAATATGTCGCATAAATTATAAAAATTTTTAATTTCATATTTATTAAATATATTTATTAAAAAAATATACGTATAAAGTTAATATTAAAGCTTTTGCTTATTCAAAGGTATCTTTATGAAAGAGAGAAAAATTTCTTCAAGTTTTTCATTTTTATTAAAACGCGAAAACAATTTATTTCTATATTTAAGTGGAAGTGTACTGATATCATTTAAATAGAATAATAATAATGTCAAGGTTATTATATATATTTTAATATTGTTATTTGATCAACAAATTATATGATTGATTATATTATTATAAAACATTTATTTGATAATTATATAAATTTAATAGCGAGTATTTTCGTTGTTTTAAACTTAAATAAATTAAAAAACGTATAGAAAATTAAAAGTACTTTTTAAACACATCTAATTAAATTAACGTTTAATAGATGGTTTTAAAAGTTTTTCGGAAAACACGTAAATAATTCCATTTTGAAAATTAATTCGAGGTGCAGGATTTTGTATTCCGTTGCTATTAATAACGTGATATGATTTATTTAATTTACCGCTCGTTATTGCGATATAATGCTGGCCCTAATAATTTTTGTATTAAATAAATTTTTTTTAAACGTTATTAAGAATCTTTAATTAAAATTCATGGCTAATAATTAATTACACCAATTAAAGTTTAGCGTTAAGGAACTTGTATTAAAACTTGCTAATAAATATAAATGCTTGAGACATCAGCATCAGGCTTTTTCTCTTTTACAAGGTACTCGAGTTTTTCTATACAAGATCATAGAAATATAGTTCAAGAGTTAAGATAAGAATATATTTTTGAAGTAAGTGACATAAAAATACTTAAGAACTTGTTATAAAAGGAATAATACCAATAATATAAACTAGACATATTTCTCAAATGTTTTTCAATTTATGTAACAAGGTTTTCTCATGGTTTCCGTAACTGTTCAAAATGGAGTTGTTGAAAATCACATAGCGCGTAAATACTACAGTACCATTTTACAGTTGTCAGCTTAATGGTTTAAAGAGTTATGAGGCAGCTGAGTAAGATTAATAGCGACAGAACTTCGCAGAATGTTTCTGAAGTAATACATTTTGAAAAATTTGGATCGTGCATTTAAAAAAATGTTTGCTAAAATTTAAATATTTTAGTTTACTTTACGAGTTATATTTTTTCTATTTCTTCTGAGCGCAACGCTACAGTATCTTTTATAGTAAAATGTACCATGAAAGGTTTTTTTTGCGCATCGTATTAACTTCGTTTCTAATATATTTGCAGACACATATAGTCTACGTGCGTTGAAAAAACGTCGTTGTACTAAAACTTTTACAACGAAATTGATAAATGAGAAAACAGTTGCGTATGTGCGTGTGTGTGTAACGAACCCCGGCACGAAAAGAAGGTAAGAGAAGAGAAAAATCCGTACATCAATTTTGAAAGCAGCTGTTGGATGCAAATAGAAAAAGAGAAAATCCGGTGTGTTGCTAAAAACTGTTATCTTGGGTGAATGTTTAATTCTTGATCTGGTAAGATTCAGTAGACAGTGCAAAGGCCATATCCGTCTTTTGTATATGCAATATATCAAAGAATTTTTTTTTACCTTACAGATTTGCCGCTTGAAACATGCAACCAGAGATGATTTCTATACACAAAAGAGGTTGAGACGTAAGCTGCAAACAGGTTGTCGCGTAATATACGACTATCCAAGAGATTATACCCACCTACTCTCGGTACTCTGCGCTTCATTTTTTAATTTCTTTCTTCAGCAAGCGTAACTATTAATGCATCTTCGACGTAATCCTTTTCTTCTAATAATCCTCTTTGAATACAAGAAAGAATTCAATGGCAAGATTCTTTGGAAACAACGTGTAGCAGATATACGCTGGTATCGGATGGAGAAGATTTTAATATCGGACAGGGAGGTTCTATAGGGGTAATGTCGCGTTTACGTAAAATGTTATAATTTTCTAGTTTATTGCGAAAAATCATTTGTTATAACGCAAAACTTTTCAGTGCATGTGTACACATCACATGATTTTAAATTTAATTGTTATTAAAGGCTTATGTCTGATTGATAGTTTTAATAAGTAAAATTTCTCTTTGTTTCATTTAATATCGACTTTCAAATTTTTAGTAAAATAAAACTCAAATCCAAAGTTCCAAATTTTTAAAATACAAAGAAAATGGCTTGTATTCAAAATTCCAATTTGAGTTAAAATTTTCAAACAAACAAAATGTAAGGCCCTTAATTATTGTTTAATTTAAGGTATGTCCGAGTATTCGCCCAAAAATATTTTTTAAGACGAATACTTAATTTTAAATCATTTAATCACAACTTTTATTAATATTCTCGCTTTTATACGACACTATAAAATTTTCTGTAAATATTGTTGATTATCATAGGGTTTTGATAACGTGAAAATACCAAAGGATGTAATTATTTTTATTTTTTATAACGGAATTTCTTTTAAGAAGAAAATATATTGTTTATTATTTTAATAGCAATTAAGGCTTTGAAAGTGATATTCATTGAAATATTTAAAGAAATCAATAATAAGTCCATTTCTCCTAATTTACTTTGATATTGAAATAGATTTATTGCATATAATTTCATATCTAGGCATGTGAAGTTTTAACAATTGATCCTATTTCTTAAGATTAAATTTGAATCCTATTTAGTCGGTTGTTTCCGATTTTTAATTTATAGCTTCTCACCTACTTTTATCACATTGATAAATGAATTCATTTCTGATGTGTGCAAAGCACATAATCTTTTTTACAGCATATAATTAGAAATAGGTCGGTTTTCAATAAAAGTTGTAATGTTTCTTTATTATCTGATATTTACTGTAAATAAAAATAATTAGAAACGGAAAATATCCGTCTTTACATTTATCAAGAAAATTTGCTATGTTTATAAAAGTGTAGATAAAAGTTTTTAATTTTTCTCGTAAGACAATATTTTAAGATGGGAATTCAATTTTACTAAATCAAGTTGTTTATGTTAAAGAAAATCTATAAAGTTAGTACTTTGAAAGTTAGTACATTGAATATTTAGATAAGTAAATTCTATCTAAAACTAAAATTAAGAATTTATTTATTCAAATTGCTTCAAAAAAAGTTTAATTTAAGATATAAATATGTATATATATATATATATATATATATAACCAATAAATCAATTTATCTTTAGCAGATCCAACAGCAATCCTATACTCAAAAGTTGAAGTAATTTACTTCCTTAATTAATAATATTAATTTAATGTAAATAATCCTGTTTTCTAAACAGTGCTATTATATATTAAAGCTGTAATTTCTTTTGAAAGTAATATTTGAAATTGTATCTATTGTTTTCTATTTATATTAACGTGCTTTTCGTAGACTTTGAATTTTGGTCTTGAAAAGTCGATTAGTTGATGATTACGAAAATAGATAAGTGTAGAATAAGCAAACAAAATAACAAGCATTGGTCAACTGCACTGATCACTAACATTGACGCAGTAGACACCACAAAGTTTATTTGGTGAATTGCTATTGTACACTTGAAAATAGGCGTTGTTGATAGACGAACAGATCGATTGCTATGGCGTACTTGAGTTTGTGTTTTCAAAAATAATAATACGTTTAAATAAATTTTGTAATAGAATTCAACTTGGACTATACCGGGCATTTTTCCATTTCTCACAATTTCCCATAGAATACTATTCATTTTTTAAAATATTTTTTATAATAATTGTTATTGTTCACTGCAAAGTTTATTAGTTACACTAAAAATTGTATTATTTATTATACATAAGTTTATGAAATCAAGAACTAGGAGCTATAATTATATAAAATGAAATTTGGTAAATTATTAATATGAATTAACGAAGCTTTATTTATTTTGCGGCAAAATGAAAAATTAAAAGTGAGATGAATTTTAACTTTAAATGTAATTAAATTATCTGCCTTTTTTAAAATATTAGGTAAAAATTATTATGTATTTTATATCATTTAAAATTTATTAAGATCTTAATATAAGTTGATTCGAAATATTGAACCGGCGATGAAACGTTTACAATTACCGACGCTTCTGCAGTTATTGGTCTTTAGATATTTTCGTAATATTATTCTACGAAAGAAATTTGTAAGTTATAGTGATTTAATATAAAAAGTATAATCCCTCTTCGCATAATGGAATTGGTATAGAAATAATATATATTATTAAATGAATGATAGATTAAGTTACGATTGAATTTATTCAATCACAAACTCGAAATAGTTGAATTAATCATCGTGTAATCAAAGGCTAATAAATCAATAGTAATTTAATTAAAATTATATAAATTGCAGTATTTGCATTGTTCTATAAATATAGTAAGGCACAAATGATTATCCGAACCAGCGGTTTATTTCTAGAGTCTCGCGTAATTTTTTCCCACTAGTTTTTTATAACTTGTAAGCTTCTTAAGCTTTCGAAAATTCAGTAAAATCTGCGAATTTAAGGTGCGTTGGTACAGAGTTCACTTCAGCTAATCCACTTCTTCGGAGGTAATTTGATCGAAATGCTGAATTTCAGGTTAAATATGAGTTTCCTAGGTGAAACTTATCAAAACTCTAATACTGGATTAGACAAACACCGCGTGAAAACTTAAATTAGTACAGAGGATCGTTGAGAAAGATTTGAAAATAGATTGGGTTTGTCCTTGCTTCCGTAAAACCAAATCCATGATCCATTTTTCCGAAAATCGTTTCGCACAATATTCCCAACACTCGAGTTCGGCGCAATAATCTCGGCAGCAGCACTTTTCCAGCGTGTGAAATTGCAAAAGCTTTGGATCGCGATGTGCCAAACGTGTGAAACCTGCCAATTGTGCCAAGCGTGCCAAGCGAGCACGTTGCAAGTACGCGAGCAACCTGGTCGCGCATTTCCGGCACAAGCGGCCTGTTGCACGCGAACGCGCGAGGCCTTCGAGAAACACGAAGAGAGAGAGCACAACTCACCTGTTGCTGCTGTTGTCGTAGCCCTCCGAGGCTATTTTACCACCGCGTCTTAGCACTTAGTCTCGTGTCCTTGCCTGGATCGGGAGCGTCGGCGTCGTAGTCCTCAGATGGGTCGCGACGCGGGAATGGCGATGCCGACGTCGCGTCGGTCGCCTATATATGATCGCGCTCTTGCAGCAGCAGTAGCACCCACCAGCAGTGGTATCAGCAGTAGCAGCAACGGCGGGGTGTATCTGCGCGAGGTGCGCTGCGAGCCTGTCTTTCCGCTTTAGGCGTCGCGACGCGCCTCTTCGCCTCTTGCACGCGCCTTTCTCCCGAGCTTAGACGAACGTTTCTGTCCTTTATGCAACAGTTGGATTTTTGGTAATTTTGATCTTTTCTCGCCTTTTAAGATTTTGGAGCTTATGCCCGTTTGTATTCACTAATTGGAATTTTTTTAAATCTTTTACTTTGGGAGAATTTAATTTTATTCGTTGTTTAGTAAAGGCTAGATTTGTTTGCACACATAACCGGATCTGGGTTTTTAAAAAATGCGAATTAAAACTTAATTATTTTTACTGTATTTTTGTTTGCTTACAAATTTTAGTTATACTTTACTTCTGTTGGGTCTAATTTAAAATTATATTCTCGTTTTCGCTTTAATCCACTTAACCACTACGAATACATACAACATTGACTTCATTAAATACCTTGTAACAATGTAAAATAATTATATTAAAAAAATTTTCAACATCTTTTAAACGAGTTTTATTTTATTTGGATTTTCTAGTACTCCATACGAGTTAAAGGAAAATTTATAAATAATTGACTTCATTATTATAAGTGCAAATATAAGTTTATAAAAGAATAAGCATAGAATTCTTAATAATAAAGTTGAATATCGTCAATTTAATAACAAAACTTATTTTCTCATGATTTTTACAAAAGATTTCATTATACGGGAATTACTTTTAATTTTACTTAGACAATTTTAGGTTACTTATAAAATTAATTAAGATAAAATAAATAAATAATTTCGAATTTATAACCAAGTACCAATTAATTTACTTAACGTTTAACAATATTTGAATACTACAATAAAAATTGAATATTTTTTAAGGTAAATAAGTAATCACATACCTTGAAATATAAATTTGCATCTAATTGCTATATTACTTTTTAGGCATAAGAAAATTTATAAAAAGTTTTCTCAATAAATATTCGATTAAGCCTGTATTTAAGAATAAATTTTTCATAATAATAAATAGTTTTAATATAGAAACCTCTTCGTGATAAGTATAAAATATTAAACTTTAAAATAGCGATATTTTATAAACTATTTTTCAGATGATTAAGCTAAAACATTTCTCACTCTTAAAACAGAAAAATTATTTATAAAATTCTTCAAATAAAAGTTGAATTTCATTAAAAAAATGTATAATAATTTATTTATAACAATTTTAATTTGAAAATAAATATTCTTAGTATTGTTTAATAGTTGTAATATACAAATATTACTTTTTTATTTGAATTGTGATTTGAATAGTCAAGGATTAAATTTATTAATAATAGAGTTTTAAAAAATCAATTAATATAGAAATTTACTATATTTTATTCTATATTTCGAAAAAATAATTTGGTTTTATATTATTTTTAAGAAAATACTTTGATTCATGCATTACCTTATATGAGAATTAAATTTTTAAATAAACATATAAATATTGAAAAAATGAAAACATGTATAATATAAAAAAGATTATCTTTTACCAAATGAGAAAGATATCATTGTTACTTTTAACAAAGCTCTTTTTAATAATAAAAATTATTTTTAAAAATTTTATTCATCGATACCCAATAAACATCTCTTAAATTAATTTTTATAGTAAACAATACATTTTATAACTGAATTATATATTAATTTCGTTTATAAAGATTCTTAATTAAAAAATTAGATTTTATTATTAAATTCTGCTTAGTTAATATTGATTGTTAAATAGTTCGAAAGCGTAAAAATTGTGTTCTTCTTATTCCACACATTTCATTTTTCTTAATATAACCGTATGGTAAAAAATATAATTCCAAATTTGTCATCATTAATTAATTCGAGGACAAAAGATTACTCTAAAAATAACTTATTTTCCATTTATAGCTGTATCAATCATTCATAATTAAAGTTTTGATAAGCATTTATAAATAAAAAGACAATATACATAAAAATAAAACCGCCAGAAGTGGTTTACTTTTATACGGATCTGCCATCGCTAATTCGACGAATGAGAGGAGTAAGAATAAAATAACAACAACGAAATGACGAAGAAGACGTCGAAAAAGGGATAATCAGGGGCGTCAATTTGGGGAAAATTAATTTAGGATGGTCTGACTGGGGAAAATCTTGTGAGTATACGTAAGAATTGCTTTTGAGGGTCGACGAGCGAGAAAGGGAGGGACAAAAAAGCCCATGGTTCTACTTTTCAGAGCACATTATCTTGAGAACGTGTCTGGCGTACAGCGCAGCGAACAGATGAGCTCTCAACTTTTCCGTATTCCACTGTTTGGCTGATAGTGCCCTGCTTATACTACTCACGCGCCTTGGCTCCAAATTCATTCGTAATTCGTAACGTTCGTATGTACGCACATCGACGCTCGCATTTACGGGTATTGTGTATGCTCGAATTTGAATGCATGTGTGCGCGTCCACGTCCCGACACGAGCAAGTATTGGTACGTAACGTGGACTGAAGATTTCACTTATGTCACCCCTGCCAATCCGCTCATTTCTAAATTATGTTAAAAGATTTTTGCCTAATTCGATCAAAATTACCTAAATTAATTATGATACGTTGAATTAATTTTTTGAAATATATTTTCCTATTTAAAATTATAATAATCTGATATAACGATTCGTTACGATTAATATTTAAATTTGAAGTAAGTTCCACACAGAGAAATGGTTTGCTGCAATGATAAAAGCTTTTAAGATGATTTCGTACTAACATACTTCGGCAGTAACGAAGGAAAAATATTACACTATTGGAATATATTTTTTTATTGGTGAATTATCTTATGTGTGCCATTAGTGTATGGATAAACTGAGGTTTAGAAAAAGTTGAAAGACTGCGGATCATCATACGTCACTTGTTTCGTTCCATTTTCTCATATTGATGCATTATTATATAATAAGTGCTTGAAAAATACTTAGTTTTTAAATAATAGAATTATATTACGTTTATGACAAAAGTAAAGAAAATAAAAAATTTTTTTAATTTTTTTTAATCATAATTTATTCTGACTTATGTATTATTATATCTCAAATGTCATTTAAGATAAAATACACAAATTCTATCGCCATTTATTGTTGAAATATTATATTAAAATTTTGCGATCGTTTAAAAAAGTTCCTCTTGATAATAATGATATTATAGCATTAAAAAATTTATATAAACTATTAAAATCATAAACTTATTATTTTTAAGTCTTCATCGAAATTTACAATAAATATTAATATTTTCGAATATATTAAAGGGACAACATTATTTATTCTATTATAAAATAAACAATTGCATTATTTTTTCATAATTTAGAAAATTGTAATGGCACAAATACTTTCTTGATTATTAAAAATATATAAATATATAAATAAATATATTTTTTAAATATATTTTTGACAAAACCTACTTTTTCTTAGATGTGTACACAAAACTTTTTAAGTAAAACCTTTTAACTAACTTAGAAATATATAACCATATGGTTTATAAATGATTAACAGAACTTCCGTCTATTTAATTTTATTACCAACTACTACGCATTATCAGCTTTTAAAAAAGTGATAAGATTGCCGAGATATTGTGTACCGATTAATAGCTAACAATTAATAACCCTTACAGAAAAAACATTTATAATCTAATTTTTATCACTATATTGCAATTACTTCCAACAATCAATTCATCTAATATTCAATTAGCAACGTTATCTATTTTAATTAACTTATTATACTTTAATGCTAAATATAATCAAGTTTATTATAATAAAATTTATTAGTTTAAGAATTTATATAAAAAAATTATAAATTATATTATAATAAATTAAATATATCAGTTGAAAATTATTTACTTATTTTAAACAATAATATTAAATTGATAATATTTTTCTATACCTTGAAAACTTTATAACTTTCTCATAATTTACTTTTATTTGTATATAAGAATACATATAATTTATATGTATATAAAATTAAAAAAAAATATATTATAATTTCTTTTACAATGTAGGTTGTTAGATCTTATAACAAATAAAATATTATTAATTTTATAATTTATGTTTTCCGCACAATTTCGATAAATAAAAATATAGGATGTGAAATAATGAAAAGTTTTATTCAAAATGCATTTAATACCTGCTGGGATTTATTAAAAATTATTAATAAATTTATTGATTCTATTGTGTATTCTTCACGTGTACTTTTCAGATATATTTTTGTATTTATAAGAAATTCTTCGATATGGCTTATAACTTAAATAATATTATCTTCTGAATAGTTCAATAAAAAAAATATAAATAATAATAATAATAATAATAATAATTGTACAAAAAGTAAAAAATTTTGTACTTGATCATAATTCTTCTTATATTTAAATATTTTTTTAGTTTCTACTATTATTATTAATTTATTATTACAACAGTGCATAAATATAGAGATAATATATATCGTGTAATATATATTTTCAAAATTAATTATGGTTGAGGTATCTGTTAACAAGATTATGATATTCTCGGGATTAAAGTAACAATTATCGTCGTCATTAGTATTAAATAATGATGTTATAACGCAATTATTTCACGAGGCATAAATTCAGATATTTAAAAAACAAACATAGATTTTGTAAGCCATCAATTTGAAAAAGGTAAGAAGTTTGAGTATAATAATTAACCAGATTAATTACATGGAGCGTGGAGGTCGAACTTAGTCATAGAAGGAGCTGGAAAAATAACGCGAATCGACTCAAGAAGTTTTGTGTAAGTTTAGGTTTGAAAGAAATGGGGATGGATCAAAAGTAAACAATTGGATTATCTACCTTCTCTATGTCGATATCTAACAAACAGCTTCGCCATAAAATTGCACCTTTTTGCTTTTGGTAAAAAAAATAAAAGAACAATATTGAAATAACGTTTTTTAAAGCAATCGAACAATAGAGTTGATTTTTATAATAATTTCAAATAGCGGAAGTCATGATTAAACTGGGATGGAAGAACATTGTCTTGCGTTCGATATAATACGAAAGAAATACTACTACAGCAGGAGTTAGCTCAATTTAATAAAACTGTCACGGGAGATTGCTATGGCAAACACTTCATTAATTTAACTTGCGAAATGGATCGTAAAATTCTATAGAAAAGAAAAGGAAAATATTCTTCCAAAAAAACCGCTCGAAACGATGTCTCATTCTGTTTTGAGCCGATCATTTAAGGAGACTCTAATTTTGAATGGACCGTCGTTGTTGCTACGTACCTTCGATCCTCCACCTTAACAGATTTTCGATGTCCTTGGTTGTTGTCATCACCTGCTTGACGTCTGCTTAAGAATTGCTGGTGACAGAAATGACGTACGTGGGTGGATTCAATGGATCGGGACTGTTAAATTTCCTCGGCAATGGAATTCATCAGTTATCAAGTAAGCGAATCCTAGCTGCAAGGGGTGATATCGATTACTTTTATTAATATAATTGTAATGCTCGACTGATGTATCCTATTTGATAATTCTTTTTATGCGAAATTATTTCAGAAATAGCACTCCATATATAAGATGCATTAATGCGAGAGGATGCGAATCGTAATTAACTATAAACCTAAATGAATAAATAAAAATAATATCGATTTTTCAACTGAATTGCAAAAGAGTAACAAAGTTTTAATTAAAAAAAAAATACAGTAATATTATAAATAGTGCAAAATGTATTACCTATCCTTTATCGTAGAGTTAAAAGTTATTTCATTTTACGTCAGAGAAAGGACATTAACAGTTACGAACTTCTTATTAATCTTCATTTTCTTTTAAAGGACGTATAATATTTTCGTTTAGTTGTTTCGTCAGAAAGTAAAATAGCGCCCCTTTCGTTAATATTTACTTGTGTAAAAACTCGAATATTTGTATCAAATATTTTATATCTAAGAACCTCGATACCCACAATAAATTAAAATTCTCTGATAAGAGTTGCTCGATAAGTATACTTTTTTCAATGTAAGATTCATATATTTTTTTAAATTTAAATTTAAAATTTTTTTTTATTTCGTGAAAATTTCATATTTCCGCGATCATCACGGATGTATAAGCAATAGTGACATTTTTGAAAAATAACCACAAATATCATTTAAAAAATACATCACATTTTTTATCTTATTTTTTTGAGCATCATTATTAAATCATTATTAAATGTAATAATGTAATAAAGAATATGCTAATATCTTTTAAAAACGGTATTATTTTGTCATATTTACCAGACATATTAGCATAGTATGAGTATTAAATAGCTTTAAAGTATAGTTAATTTAATACAAAATAAACAATAATTAATATTACTATATAATGTTGTAATCTGCTATTCATTCGTAAAATGATCTGATAGCAGAACTCTAATTCTTAATAATTTCAGTACCACTAGTTGAATTTTATAGTAAATTATAATTAAAGTTTGATTTTATCTATTGGTTAAACTAAGTAAATATGAGAAATAAATTTTCGATTATGTCCTCACTTTATAATTAAAAATGGACACTAATTATTGGAAAATGAATGATGTTCTGTTCCGCTAATAAACAATATTAAATGTAGAAATAAGTTATGTAAGTTTAATGGTAATTCTTTCAAGATGTTGGTAACTTCGAACAAAGGTTATATAAAAACCTTTTCATTCGCTGCATCAAAATAAGTTTTGTACGTCAATTTAAATGTTAGGAAACTATAAAATACAAAACGTGGAACAATTTTTTAATTATAAATGCATTATAATAGAAATAATGTAAATTTTGTATAATAAGTAAATTTAATTCGTAGAATTTCTAAAAATTTTGCGAAGATAAAAATAACAATGATTGAAGCTGGGTATGTTGCAGTAAGAAATATGTTTCCGTTACAATTAATATCGATCGTTTTTTTTTTTCAAATATTATCACTGGTAAGAAGGACATGTAACGTAAGTGACTTTTATTTTATTATAAAATATAACACGTATAATGGGAAAGCGCTAAGCTTCATAATTTTGTTTGGCATAAAATAAAAAATCTCTGAAAAAATAAAATTAGAAATTATCTTTTACGTTCAATCAAATAATTATTATATAACAAATTTCTTTCTGTCCATATAATTTTTATTAGCTATTTACTGCGGCAACGAAACTTTTATAGCTTCGACTAGTGGTTTCACAATAACCTTTAACAGTAACAAGAAAAATCACATTTTGTCCCTCCATCTGCTCGACTTGTTCCGACCCTCGATGCTTGCTTCTCACTTTTGCCGGACTGAGATCTGACCGTATAAGCCGAAAGCCTCACTTATAAATTCAAATGCTCGTAATGTAGCAGAAATATACGGAAGAAAGAGGCTGATTCAATGTGAGAAAGAATAGAGATAGAGAATAGAGATCAAATGACGAAAACGTACATATAAAGAACCGTCGAGGCCATGATTCATGTTTATATATAAATACCCACGCAGCTTTTGTATTAACTACTGGTAAAAAGGCAGGTCTTCAGTTTTTTGAATCTAGATGTACTCGTAAAACTCTTGCATTAGTGTAAAAAATATTATACCCGCAGTGACATAAAATACATTAATAACTTATTATACGTTTAAGGTATACTCATAATTACAAGGATAAATGCATAATCAAGATATGGGTTAGGTCATGAATGAGATAAAAAGTGTTCGCCTTCGAGTGCTTTTACAATTAATCAATCTAAGTGAAATTTCAATCATTTCAGGTCGAAACTTTTATTTCATTAGTTTGTCGGTTGTGAAAGTTCAATGTCGTTTTTCTAAAATTTCAAGTGTACTTCAATAAACTGATTGAATTATTTAGTTTCAATTCTTGTGATATTGATTTTAGGACACATCAACGAACTTCTTGTACATAATTTAATTACAATTACTTAATTTTTCATTCTACTTTTTCAAATCATAGCAATATTCTGGTCGAACAAAAAATTCAATTTCTACTATCAAAATTTATTTATGATTATATATATTAACGATAGATCAACAGACTTGGAACGATGTAAAAATCGCAATAACAATTTCATTACGTTATAAAATATTCATTATTGTTTAAATAAAATATGTGATGATGGAAATTTCAGATAATTTTTTTCCCAAAAAATTATATTTTAATATGTTATTATTATTAGAATTCTCAATTTAACCAAAATAATATCAATTCTGCAGAAATTAATAAGTTTTCGGCGCTTTTTTAAGAAGGAAATAAATAAAAATTCATGATTTTAGAATAAACCAAGTTTATAAGTTATTATTATTATTTTACGTACTTTGTTTATATTCAATTCATATAATAATCTCTAGTACGATGACAATTAAATGGATTCATTCTTTATCGTTTAAATATCAAGAAAAGGGAAAATAAGTCGAGTCTAATATATATTAAATTAGAAGAATCAATAAATTAAACCAATAAATTTTTCCGAGATAACACGAGTCACCAGTCAATTAATTATTTAAATTACACAATATATTTGTTCAATATGAGGTGATACATTTTTTCTCGAATAATGCTTTTTTGTAGAAAATTGATATAGATAATAATAGGTATTATTGTAAGGTTCACGTACAATATAAAATGCTGTATTTTGATATTCTAAAACCATTAAATGTGAAGATTTAAAAAAAAAAAATAAAGTATACGTGGTATTAATCATCTCGTTTGCAAGAAAATTCGTTACGAAAGTGAAAGTTTTCGTTTTTGATTTCCGGATGAGTAAATTTTTTCCCTCTTATGATATATATAATCCGATCAAGTTCATCACTTTTTGTATCTTGATATATTTATACGTTCCTACATATATATTTTCTGCACAATTTATGAATTCATTGATGTTTCCATAGAAATTTTTCATAAAATTTATGCACGATTACGAAGAAGTACCTGATGAGTTTTTTTTAGATGTCTTCTTTTTCACTTTAACATCTGAACTATCAGCAAATATGACTTCCGGCTGTCTGTACGTATACTCAATGTTTACTTTCACTTTTCCTCAATAATGTGACAATCATGAGTTCGATTCAAGCAAGACTCGTTGAGATCAGAAAATATGCACATTTTCAGAATTTTAAGTAAATTCGCACAGTTTTCAACAAAGAGTCATGAAAATATGATCGTGACAGTCAGAAATCTGGTGAAATGATTTTGCATGCTATCCCGTACTGAGATGAACAGGTAAAGTTGTATTACAAAAAAGTGACAAAATATAATAAATACAAGTCAATTAACCTCAGGGGGGGCGTGAAATTAGTCGTTAAATTGAACGAACATATATACTATTCGCTTAGTGAAGTAGCATAAGAAATAAACAAAAATCTGGTCACCCATTAGTTTTGCATAAAATTGAAATGTAATAATTAAAAGTAAAGTTTCAAAAGTCTTCGTTCGCGTATAGTCAACGATTCGATAGATAATTGTTCCCGATTGAGCAACAAGAATCACCTTTTTACTTCGCAAAAAATTTTTTAATACTCCTTGTACTGATGTATCATAGTAATATGTAACTAAATAAAATTCATGCATTTCGCGTTATTTTTCGAAGCGATAAAAGTAATGCTTTAAAGAAACTGCCGAATTATTCAAGCAAAATTTATATAACTGAAAAATCACGAAAATAAATTATCAATATTTTACATAATTTTTCTATGTTTTATTTTATTTTTCAAGCAAAGTTATTAAAAAATTATAAGTCATCATAGGGTATAAACAAAATACTCGAAACTTATGACATATTCGTTTTTAATACTTTTACAAATACAGTTCTACAAATAATCTTATACAAGTATATTAATCACTATTGGAATATTTATTTTCCAAACTTATTTTAGAGCTTAAGCGAACTACTTAAAAAACACAGTACACATTTTTAAATAAACTCTACTCACATTTCTTTGTAACGTTATAAAGTACCATTATTAAAGGTTATTAACATTAAATGATTTAAATTCATTGAGTTTAATTTAAATTTAAGTAATTCGCATCGAGTAATTATATTCAACTTTTTTTATGAAAGCATTATTGCTATTGTATATCTATGCATAAACTTTTGAATTATTCAAATGAAATAAATTATATCCGATGCGGTCTATTTTATTGGAATACGCGAAGTTTGAAATTTATACGTAGAATGACGCAACATATCTTAAATTTTTTACCATAAATTATGAATTATCGATTAAAAATTTATTGTTCAAACAAGCATCATAATTATATTATAATGAATTAAAATGAATTTTAATGGTTCAGAAAATAAATTTAGTATGTCTATTATTTTATTTAAAAGCTCGAATTTAATAAATCGAGCATTTAGCACATTTATTTATTGTTTAAACGAATATTGTTAGTCATGCAAATAACATCCTGAAATAAAGTGATGAAATTTAAATTATTTTGACAATATATTAATAAATGTATTCGTTACAACAATTTTATTTAAACTTTAACATTTATGGATTAGAAGCTTTTTAAGAATAAATATTCTAAAGTAATTATTATTACATAGATATTAATTCAAATTCGAACACTTCGTTCTTAGTTATATTAATATTGATTATTAAAGACGCAGCAACTTCCGCAAAAGTAAATTCAATTTACACAGCATTATTTCTAAAAATAGTTATCCATACCTCATTGCACCCTTTGAAATTGTCTAGTTGTTACATATTCTTGTTAGGATATGGGGGGCAAGAAATTAAAATAATACGAAATTAATAAATAGATTATATAGTTTTTGTGCTTTCAACTTAAAATATTACTAATCCAGGTAAATTTGTTTAATTTCGCAATTTCAATCTCGCAACAGATATAATCTTTGTATAAATAAACAATCAAACAACAAAAGGAACTCGATATTTCATTCTTGTCTATCGTCTTACGCAATAATTGGTTCGATTAAATTAAATCTTACTGTCTCCTAGCGAAAGCCGCTAATGCGTCAAACTCCGATTGCTTTTTCAACAATTCATTCTCAGGTAGATGAATTAGTCATCTACACTATCAAGGACGCATGCGTACGAATCGAGAATCCATTAGGCGGCTGCTCCATTTTCCAATACAACGTAGTGAGAGTATGGGCATTTTCGGAATGGCGAGGAAGGAAATTACCCGAGACCGCAAAGAGAACTACATGCAGCCGCACGTGCGGTGGAATGCTTTCGTCTTCTTATTATTTTCTTATATCGTATTATTACCTTAATTTCGAGTATTGAATCACAGTAAAATCGAAACTAAATTGAAAGCTATTACCGGAATAGATAACAGTCGAGTGACGTAGTTATCAACCCTCACTTGACTTTATTTTCTTGTTTAGGTTTGCATTTAATTTCGTGCGTGAGGTTACATTTTGCAACGAAAGGATAACATGAACCACGATTACTATAAATATCTACATAATAAATTTTTTTTATCGAGCTCAATTTTACCCTGGAAGTGTAAACTTTTTTGTAATTATACAATTCGCATTTTTACATGTTTATTATAAGAAAACTAGCTACTAATTCTATGTACCTTTTATCGACCCTTTCTTTAGCTAATTATTACAAGAATATCGACTTCTCCGTCACTCAATTAATTTCTTTAGTATTTTAATTATTTAATTCATTCTTGTAAGGGTCGCCAACTGTATTTACGAATGTATTTCATTTTCAACTAATTTACGTATCGAAACGGGTAAAAGAAAAATATACTTTATTTATATACATAAATAAAAATAAAAATAGCTTAGTTGTTTAACGTAATTATTTCACGAGTATTTTATAGCTATTATTTAGCCGTATGATACCAAGTTTATATTTTGGTTTTGCAAACATTAAAATTCTGGTGTAAAAAATACGAACATTATTCCAACATAAATTATAAAATTAGTGAAAATTATTATATAATTAATAAAATTAGGTTCATTATCAATTATTTTCATAATATAAAGAACAAATTCTGAGCTCATTTATTCATCGTTGTATTGTTCGTAGAAACGTGAATGAATTTGAAAAATATTAAGTATACTTAAATTTATGCTTACAATGAACTATTGTTTCTCTGAAATCAGATTGACACTTTTGTATCGACACATAAATAATTATAATTAACTTTATTGTAAGAATTATTATGTTGGTATTATTATGTTGCTCCCGATATCAATTGAATTTACTGACAATTTTGTTTCGTCAATTTGATTATATCTTATTATTTAAAATTGATTGATTAGGAATAAGTAAATGCACAGTGTATATTTACATATGTGAAATTAAGAAATAAATAAATCAATTATTATAAATAAATGTTAGTCATATGAAGATGTGATACTTTTACTGATTATACAATATTATTACTGTATGGGTTTGAATGATGGAAGAACAAAATAATAGAGGTATGAAAATACACAAGCGGGGAAGGATATGTCACACGAATAGAAAAAAGAAGTATTAAGTAGAGAAATACGAGAGCCGATGAAGACTCGAACGTAAAATCTTACTTTAAGTATAGATATACATACACGCCGGATATTAGATGTGTAAACGATCATAAAATAAATCCAAATTGAAAATCAATGAATATACAAATTATTCCGATGTATAATTTTTTACAAGGAAACTTTTAATTAAAATTCGTGAGTGTAATGAATGAAAATCCACTGGTTACTTAAGGTTTCACTTATTCAGATTACGCGAGTACGTAATTTGGAGGAAAAGGATTTCGCCGTGACATGGAAAGCGGAAAACAATGCGAAGACAACGTGTCTCAGTGTTTAGCTCAATTCTTCTTGCTCCACTTCTTGGCATCTTCGTGGGCTCCCTTTTTACCGTGCTTTTCCTCGTGATGATGATGTTGTTCGTGACCTTCGTGCTCATTGTGACCCTTCTTCTCATGGTGGTGGTGGCCCTTATCGAATTTGCCCTTTTCGCCGTGCTTTTTCTCGTGCTCTCCCTCGTGATGATGGCCTTTTTTATAATGTCCGCCTTTTTTATGATGATGTTCCTCGTGAAAACCTCCTTCCTTGTCCATGTCGCCGCCCTCGTGGAACTCGTCAAAGAATTCCGTTTTTTTATCAAATTCGTCCTATAAACGATGATTCACTATGCATTCACACGGTTGAAAATTGTACGAAAAGTAAAGAAATGCAATAATTTTAAGGTTGAGCAAAATAGTAACTCTTGTATCTTATATTAGATTAATTCTGTCTAAATTGTTTATAATGTACATAAATTATGCGAAGATAAAATCAAATATTTTTACATTACTCGAAATTTTTCTATAAATTTGTTATTATTTCTTGTTCTTGTCTTTCTTGCTCTTCTATTGAAATATCCAATGATATTTATTTCACTTTTAATTCATATTCTTCATGATGTATTAATATTTACATTTATGTAATTCAATTATATTCAATTTCATATTTATTAGCTCACGGGAAACATAAAATTGTCATTATTAATTATACAATATCTTTAGTTAAATTCTAAAAGAGTTTTTAAAGTTGAAAAATATGTATTTTTATTTTCGTAAAAAAGAATTCAGCTTTAATCATTTTAAAAAAAAAATAGGTCAAGTGGGCGTACCTTCTTATGAATTACGTGTTCGCCTTTAGTACTGTGACCCTTTTTATGGTTTCCTTTTTCTTTGAAAGCTGCCCTTTTTTCTCCTTCTTCTCCTTTTTCGTGTTCCTTGTGAAATCCAGCCTCCTCGTGGTGTTTTTTATTTTTGCCTTCCTGTTCGTCATAGTCGTGGTTGTGGCCCTCTTTATCATGATGTCCTTTTTCGGCTTTGTCGTGCTCGTGAAATTGTTTATAACCCTTTATAGAATCACGTCAAACACGAAATATTGCATGTATAAAATGAACTCAACTACAATTCTAAAGTATACGTTAAACGTGAAAATATTATAAATTATAAATTCTGTAAAAACTTTGAATAATTACCGCACTGACGAATTATTATTTTTTTAATATAGGCGGTGCAGTTGTAATTATATTCACTTTAACAATATAGACGACAGTACCTTGTGTCCCTTGTCGCCATGCACGTGGTGTTCATTTTCGTGATCCTCCCCGGAGTGACCCTCCGCCTCATCGTGGCTTTCCGGCTTATGATGTTTTTTATGGTGATGATCAGCTCCTTCGATTAGATCTCCTGCGTCTCCTTTTGGATGACGAGCCTCTTTCACATTTGCTATCTCATGTTGCGTATTTTGCCCGTGAACTTGATCGTAATCGGAATCTTGTTCCGATGATTGGAGATCAATATATTGAGTCTGATCTTGATCGTATTCGGGATCTATTTTTTTGAAGGTTATTCGTTGACGAGACGTATCGGTTTTTATTCCTTCTGACTCCTCTTCAGATTCAGCGCTAATTTCTTCCTTCACTTTGTACGCGTGACTACTTTTTTGCAGCTTTTCATCAGTCGGCTCCTCGTACCTCTCGTTATAACTATAACTATATTGTTTGCTGTTGTTTTTGCTATCGTCATCGTCATCGTTATCATCGTTACCATCGCTATCGTTAGTGTAGCTCTTATTTTCGTTGGAATCATTGTAGCTGTCGTTATTGGAATAATCTTTGTCCTCGTTATTTTCATACACCGGGAGGTTATATTTCGTTTCCCCGCGTTGATTTACGCTTTCATCGCTTATCGAAGTATAAGTCGGTTGAACAATAGCAGGATGACCAAGATTTTGTTCCTCCGGAATCACTTTCTGCTTGGCAACTGGATTTCGAACTACAGTTACTTGTTTTGTAGGTGCAGCCGAATAAATTTCTGTCTCCTCTTTAAAAATATTATTACGTACGACTTTGCGTCTTGGTGGGATGGTTTGATATCTGAGGGTAGTTTCTTGTTCCGGTATGTGATTTTGTCTCGTAGGAACAGTGGAGTAGATTTCTACTTGTTCCGCGTTTGGAAGAATACCCGCACGTGTAGTCGCTTTATTTTGTGTCGACAGAGAAGCTGAACGGCCTGTTATTTGTTCTGGTCTGCTCGTGAAAGAGTATACGAGCGGTTGCTGTTGCGTTACTTGAACGGTCGAACGCGGAATCATCGATAGCTGCACTGGAATATTTGGGTGAAGTTCCGTCTGCTGCTTTGCTGTATTCTTAAAAATAGGATTACGTCTCCGTGAAACACTTCGATAAGCAACCGTTGGATCCGGTTTTGGGGAAGTTCTCGAGTATGCAGGTGTTCGATCTCGAATCGACAGATTTCTCGAATAGGTAAACTGTTGCGGCCTCGTTGAAGACGTAAATTCCTCTGACCTCGTTGAAACTGTCGGTCGAATATTATGCCGCGATGAAACAATTGAAGAAGCAGCCGAATGCTCTTCTGGACTAAGCGCCGGAGCAATATTTTGTCTCGTATAAGTAGTTAGATAAGCAGGTGTATTGTGTTTTATGGAAGTTGTACGCACTGGATAAGCTAAGAGCTGCCGTACTGGATCACTTTCTTTAGGAAGAGAAAAAGGTCGGGGTACTCTGTCACTTGTTGCTATTATAGTAGTTGGTTGAAATAATTGATTATAATAGTTTTTTTTCTGTATAGGTTTTCCATTTTCAGTCTTCCGTTCCTTCTTATTTATCGTGGTAACGTCTACCTCCGTCTCCAACGTTTCACTCCCTGTTTGATCGATTGTATTGTTGTTATGTTTAGAAGTAACATTGGGATTCCTTTGTATATTTAAAGGTTCTGGTGATATTTGTTTCGTTAATGAAAAATTATGTGGTAAAGAAGCATCTGCCTTTTGATTATTCTTCATGAAAGAGGGAGAAGTTGAAGATTGCATTAGTGAGTCTTTGCGACGATGATACGAGTTGTGTTGCCAGGGATTGTCTGATGCTTTTTCGCGAGTTTTATTCGGAGAAAGAAGTGAAGTTTTTTGTTCAAATTTGCTTGAGCTTTCTTTCAAGAATTCCTTTTCTTTCTTAAAATTTGTTTTGGTGTTTGATTGTTTTCTAGGGACTTCGTAGTACTTTCTTTCATTTGATATTTGAGTTGTTGCGGACAGTGGTTGGAAAGTTTTCTCTGCCAAAGACGTACATTGATTAATTTTTATAATTCTAATTACATTCATAATTGGATAATATGTTTTTATATTTTAAAGAAATATTTCAAATTTTAACAATACTGATTTATAAGTTTAATTTTAATAGTTTTTTAAGTATTTAAAAATATTTTATTTTTCATAATAATGATAAATTAACTGCATTAAATAATTTTAATTACATTAGCATATGTGTACATATTTCTAAGAATATATTCTTTCACAGTCATCTTATAATTTTGTTGCTGCTTAGTATTTAGTAAAACTGTACTATAAATGATATGAATAATTGTATGTTTTTTAAAAAAGATTTTCAATTTTTCAATCTATCACTTTTTATATTTAATACGGTAATTCTCGGTTGTAAATATTGTTCTCTTACCAAAGGTTTCAATAGTTTCGGAAATGTTTTCAGCTTTTTTTGCATCAATTTTTTGCGGCTCATAAGCAACAATCGACAATGCCTGATGTAAACTTTCTGCATCTTGAAGTGTATCATAATCGTCCACCGAGAAAATGTAAGGGATTACAGGTAAGGCAGTAGTCGTGATTGGTAAAGGTTTATTCGTAAAATTCGTTTCATTCTCTTGTAGCCTCTTATCGTAATTTTCTTTCTGAGAAATCGTTGTTTCTCCCAAACACTGAAAAATTTATCAAATGTAATGTATGAGTAATAATAATAATATCAACTGGTAATCATTATAAATAGTTAATCATGTTTTCTAACCCTAAAACAATGTTCACGAATTGCATAATTCAATAGACTTACGTTTTTTTTAATATTACTAATCAATGAAAAAGAAATTTTTCAAGTAATTAATAACGATAAGTATTAATTTCTGATTTAATTAATCATGAAAAATGAGGAAAAATATTGCGGTGGGATTAATTGAAATTAACGAATTTTATTTGATTAAAACTAGACAAAAGTTATTTTTTAATCAAGCATAATCATAAACAAGAATATTATTTCTTTTCGACATTTAAAAATGCTCGAACCCCGTTTCAGATATTTGCAAATAATCAAGTATGTAATCAAGAATCAATCGTTGCCTCAGAAAGTTACGCACAATCTAATCATCCTAATCATCATAGCACTTTTATCACTCATGATGTCACCAAAGCTGAAATTGCACGAATAAAAAAAAATCACACACTTTATCACTTCAACGCATCTGCCCGAGTTATTTAATGTGAAAAAAGTATCCGAGGTACCATGTGTATAGAAAGCATAAGTGCTGTGGCGATCATCCATTGGTTCGCAATCATGATCCTGTCTCATTGAGTATCAGACTGAACGGAGCAGTTGTCAAGCTCCCGCAATTATATTGGCCCGAAACAAATGGAGAAGGCATACTTGCGAATGATATGCCAATTTCGTAGTGATCTTACTTAGTCAGTGTGGATGTCGATCTGTGCGCGACAGATCGTTCAGACTGGCTTCCTCCTTTCTCTCTCGGTTGCACAAGCGCGAGTTGCTGCCGTTTATAGTGCGAATGCCTGAGCGCCCGCGCGTTGCTCGAAATTTCGAGGATAGGAAATTGCCGTGACGGTCTGATACGATCTGATTTTTTCGACTCACTTACCACTCGGACTTTGTTCATTAATTAGCAATCCGAATACTTATGTCATTATTCGCACTGGCAACGTCTATCGCGCCATATAAATTAAGTCAACAAAAGTACGATTGCATAATTTTATTTAAAAACGTTCGTTAATGCAATACCCTAGTGTTAATGTAAGCGTAGGCACTTTATATAAATTATTTTAAATGTACACATTTCGCAATTACTTGCGAAAATGTAATCGAGTAAATTTATAATGTTAAATTTATAATTAATTTTGAATCGTCCTTAGCCATAACGATTAAATATTTTTTATCAAGCCGTAAGTGTCCAAGTTTAATAAATTTAGAAGAAAATTTCAAATTTCTTTTTTTATCCTTCTATAATTTACTATATATTATCAGCAAAGTGAAGAAAAACACATAAAGTTATGTGAGAAATTCTGAATAAGATTTTAATATTATATAAAACAACTCTTGTCACAACTGTTCAAAATTTTATTTTCTATTAAACAACGTTTGTTTTTTAAATTTAAAATTTTTTAATTTATAGATGATATTTTGAAATTTTATCACTAAATTTTTCATTTTCAAATAGTAAGTACTCAAGTAATAAAATAGTATACGTAAAGAGAGATTAAATAAAATATTCAATCTTTCGTGAAAACATTACGTGACTTTTGATTTAGAAAGGGAGATAGATGAGGTCTTATTTAAACTTACATAAATAATAATTACACATACTTGTTTAGAAATCTAAATAACTTTAATTTATGGTTTTTACAAGTAATAGATTTATTTTATAAGTCATCTACCCGATCATTAATACTTTAAGCATAAACGGTAATCTAAAAAATGCATAATCTCTGCAGTAAAGGCAAATTTTAATAATAATTATTATGTAATGCTTTTAAGGCAAATTTATTTATTTTACTCGAATAATTTATAATCGAAAACTAAGACCAAAGTTAAATTAACAAATGTGTTGCAGTTGAAGAAGGTCAATGATAGTTTAAGGATTTGCCTTATTTATTAATTTCTAAAAATATCTGTTCGTACATATTTTCAATAAAATAAATAAATGTATCGATAGTAAAAGTATGACGAAAACAAGGAGTATTATACAAGCATCACAAATATACTGTTAATTTGACCAATCGAATCGAGTCTTTTTACAAAGCAATAATCTGCAGCATTTTTAATTTAATCAATTTTGCATAAATTTATCACAGACCTCTCTTGATGCGCTTAATTATTAATAAAAATGCGCCTATAATTTATTCGAAAGTTCAAAAAAGTTTAGAATAAGCAATGGATTTTCAGTTTATTCGTAAAAAGGAAAATTAAGTAAATGCTGTGAATGAAATAAAAGTGAAAAGGGTAGCATTGATAAGGGATAAGAAAGAAGGAACTCCCTTGATTGAAAGAAAAGACGCGTTTATTAAGCATTTAACCTACTTAAGTCGAGATGTAGACAAAGGATTTACGGCTCGAACGAGAAAAAAAGCTCACCGGCGTATACTGCCGGCGACGTACACAGCAACAGCGGAGATGTAACAGACTGTGACCAATTTCACGGTGGCTGTTTTCACTTTTCTGCAAAGAATCGGCCTATCACCGATTAACGATGGAATCGAAAATCGACGCGATATCTGTGTCTCTTAATAGATGCCGATCTATTTAAGATCACCGACCACGATTTCATCTCTTTCAACCAAGGAGAATCGAGGCTCGGTCGATCAGTCAAATTTCTTTATTGGGTTTAACGTCAGAGTGATCTCGCAATCACCGGCGAAAATTCGCACTATCGTTACAAAATTCAAGCGCAGATAAACGTTATCGCAACGGTGAAGCTTCCGCTAATAATTCCGCTGTTATGGTTATGGATTACAGGAACAAGTTTCAACGGTTTCTTTTGCCATTTGCTTACTCGCGGGTCTTTGATCGTTCAAACGCTGCGCAGTGCAAAGTAATACTTAAATTTGCTAAATTGACTTAAACGTAGAAAACAGTCATCTATATTTACATAGTAATGTACATGCTAACAGATAATATTCATAGATTATGAGATTCAAATAATAACAGTCCTGGTGAATTGTAGTAAATTTTAACCATTTTAAAGAAATCACTTTCTATCGATCGTCAGATTTATCATACGCGTTGAAATCTGGTGTTTTCTTATTATATTAATATTTTTCAACTTCAATATCAATGCTCGATGGTTTCGTTTATTGGGGTCTGTGCGACCAGTGTTTTCCATAGCCATGAGAAGCTTTTCCTCCATCTTTATCGTGATGCGAATGATGTTCTGAATGTCCATCATCATGCTTCTGCTTCTGATGCTTGTGATGGAGATGGCCGTGTTTGTGCTCTCGTAAAATCCCTTTTTTCGCCTAAAATTTTCAAGTTTCAGAAAATAACTCATCGTAACATTTCCATTAAAATAAAGTGTTCACGAAATTATTTTAGACAAAGATTCTTTAACCAAAATACGTTGAAAACATTAAAAAATCGTTTCCAAAGATAAAATAATACGTGTACAGATAAATTTTAGAGTCTCATTTGCTATTAAAATCCACTTGAACAAAGAGCGTCTTTAAATTACCTCTTCCTTTCCTTCCTGGTCACGTGCTGATTCATGGTGTCCTCCTTTGTGCTCCTCGTGGTGTTGCTCATGTCCTCCGTGTTTTTCGTATCCATCATCTTCGTGAAACTCATCGTAAAAATCATGCTTTTTCTCGTATTCATCCTAAAAATTAATATTTTAACTGAATATCTTATTTGAATATCTACCTATTCAAATTAGCCTCCTGAAATCATGTTAATTATTTGTGCGAACAAAATCTTTGAGAAAAGATTAAAATACTTTAAAAAAACTTTCTAAATAAGATTAATGCATTTATACTTAAAATCAATACGTATATGATATATTGCTTAAAATAAAAAAAATAAAAAATTACGATCGAAAAATATATTCGTCTCCGAACTAAATTTAAAAATTCGTCTGTAAACAATTCATTTATTAAATTTTTTACTATACTCTGTCAATTTCTTAAATTTACTCAATCAATAATTGAATTATAAGGTATATTTGCAGTTTCGGGAAAAACTAAGTATGAATTAAATTTTTCCTTGGATACTTATTCAACCATATTAAATCAATAAAAACTAATACGCGATATTAAAGAAATTTTAAATATATTTCTGTAATTACTTCATGATTTTCTCTTTAATACTTATATTAATTAATGAGATATGAAAAAATAATATTAAATTACATTAACAATATTAAATTTCATTTATGGTTATTGGTTTAAAAAATATAATTTTTACTCATTTTGAATAAAATAATATTTTATGTAAATTAAAAAAGAGAAAAATGTAACTGTATGCAAATAATTATAGTCTGTAATAATCATTTTCATAAAAGCAAATGTAGCTTGTTATGCTACATAAGGCATCTTATACACTATCTTCTACTACTGAATGTTTAAAAACGCTAATGAAACCTTGATACTTTATTGAAGGTAATTTTTAATGCCCATTAGCATTTTTTAAATTATTTCATGAAGTACATTAAATAATTGAATTATTATTAGATATTATATTTTAAATCTTAATATTTTGATCTCAACATTGAAATAAATTTATAATACAGCTATTACTAATATCAAATAATTATTAAGTTTCAATTTTCTAATAACTTTGAGATATTCAAGCAACAATTCCACAATGTTTAAAGTACGAAAAACGTGTAAGAGCTGTAGTAATCAAATTAAATAACTCAATACATTGTATATTTTACAAACATCGTTTGAATTTTTTAGTTGCGAAAGACATTTGTAAAATCTATAGTTCTAAGTTTTGCAATAAGAAGTTTATACGTGCACGTAATGTGATATTTACGTATAATTCTTTCAAAGTAACAATTATCAATTTTACATGAAAGTAAAGCAACATTTTTTTAATAAAAAGAAAAGTTTACGCATATATTATTTAAGATGCTAAAAAGATAAAAAATAAATATAAGAAAGCAACAAACTTTTTTAAATATATTA